>VYXC01006384.1:685122-826145 GCA_013397175.1 Platysteira castanea
TTAGAGGAGCTAGAGTGTAATACAATGAATGGTGCTTGTGCTGTGAAGAAGAGGGCCAGCTTTTCAGCTTGGAAAGGCAGAGTTTGAGATCAGAAAAAGTGAAATTTGTGGACAGGGTATTAATTTCCAACTCAAAATAGCCTTTGCATGCTTATAGAATTAAAGCTAAGAAGTGTATTTTGCAAGTGGTCCTCCCAGATGCCCCCTTCTGATTTAAAGAGAAACACTTGTTTTCTTACTTTCTGTAATGCTAAGAATGCATTCAAAAGCATGGGCATTATAGAGATTGTATTATTAGACAATGTTCATCTAACAGCTCTGAAGATCAATAAAGCAGTAGAAACTTAATTTAAGAAAAGTTTTGTAGTACAAGAGGCTATATGAATTTCTGTGTGTTTAAATTAATGGAGGTAGGTTAGGTGATGATGGTATTTGTCTTAGTGGTCTTTAGTCTAGGAAAGATATGGCATTAGCTACCATTATAATTTGTGAAAAGTATCTGAAATAAGCTTATTTGAAGGTTGCTGTTGCCTGGCAGTTTTATTTATTGACTGTA
Source organism: Platysteira castanea (assembly GCA_013397175.1). Classification (NCBI taxonomy): domain Eukaryota; kingdom Metazoa; phylum Chordata; class Aves; order Passeriformes; genus Platysteira; species Platysteira castanea. The sequence continues at coordinate 685,679 of VYXC01006384.1, forward strand.
TTGTTTAGACTACATTTCACTGAAGGTATGAAAAAAGTACCCTTGCCTGCTTTCTTAAAATTAATAGCTTTCAGTATTTTCTCCTAAAATTTCACGTCACAACTAGTTTGGCGTAAGGACCATTTGTTGACTTACTTTCTTTTAAGATTCTCTCTTACCTTGTTTATTAGCTAATTAAAGGATGTGAATGAGAGTCCTAGTTTGCTTTAATTAAATTGCTCATACTAAGAAGAAATCATTCAGAAAATGCTTCTTCTCCCATGAGAGCAGGTAGTTAGACCACATATGAATCTGTAGCAGTTAGCTCTGACTCTACTAAGACAGAAAAGTATTTGGGAAGCACCTATCAAAACCTGATCATTTCCTTTAAATAACATGTCTTAAAATACAGAAATTAGTACTTGTTTACTTCAGGCTTGAGGAAAAGTGTGGTAGATAAATTTTAAAATGCAAGATATAAAGGATGTGGGGGAAAAAAAGAGCAAACTATCCTGGAACTAAATTTTAGTCCTGTTAAAGTCAATGGCATAAATTTCATCAAGTTTCAGCAGCGATGAAATTTCTTAGTTTGTTCCTTATTGTACACTGCTTATCAAGAGTTGTATAAACACCTGTGTAGATTGTGTTTTGTTTCTGTCCCTGCTTGAAACTGCTCGTTGGTCTCCACTCTCTGGCTTTTGTTGAGAATGCTTCAAGGATTTGTTCACTTCCTTGCCCAGGGAACATTGCCCAAGTCCTAATTCGGAAGCTGGTGAAATTACATGCCTGGAAAAAAGCTGGGGATTTTGGAATGCCTGTGTTTTACTTCACTGTGTATTTAAAGTGTTAGCAAGTAAAATCAAGGAAACGTAAACAGACTTTTAACAAGACATTACGTTACTTGATTTGGAAGATTTCAGTGCATAAGGAACTACTACATAGGTTTCTGATGGATTTGTTGTCTGTTTGAGGGATTAAATCCAGCATGAATGCAGCAAGTATTCCTCAGACATTGCCACCTATTTCCTCATGACCTACATCCTTTCTTTTTCTCCTCTGTTCCCGTGTGATGCCCTCAGCTTTCTCATGTTCCCTCTGCTGTTTGTGCTCGGCCTTCTTGAGCAAGGACCTGTGCATTGTCCGACTCATTTGCAGTTGCAGTTTGGCAGGGCTGGGGCAAGCCTGGTGCTTCACACAGGGACTGAGCCCTCCTCTCCTCGGCAGCAACACTGATGCTCCCCACTGTTTTTATAAAATTTTTGTAATGGTCTTGAGACTTCTTCCCTACTGACTTGTCTGAAATAGGTGGGTGGAGTGTGAAAGCATTTAGAGAAACTAGGAAAAATAAAAACAGCACAAAGCCAACCTCATGGAGCAGCTATGCCAGAAGATTATTTAAAACAGTTTTAAAAAGCCAGTCTAATCTGAAAAAAGTAATGCTAGCATAGTTTCAAAATCTTAAAAGAAAGTGAATTGTGATTGATGACTTACTCGTTTGTATATATTCTGTCAAATATTTTTTCTTGCCATATATAACCTTTTCAGTGCAAAATAAGGATTGGAGTTGTAAATAATGATTATAGATTTGGTGTAACTACTTGTTTTGTAAAGGACAGTGTAAAGTACTCAGTTTATTTGAAACCTTTTGAGGTATCTTTAAAGAGACTTTTAAGTTACAGTGCTCTGGCTGCTTAGGAGTCTTAATCTATGTCTTCAAAACTTCTGAAGAAATCTATGCCATCTGTTGAACTGTTGTGTAATTCCTCTAAACCCAATATGCATGGGAGACACAAAAAGTGATGCTTTGCATCACGGTTTTGCCGTATGTGTTGGTCCAACAGCAGGAGCTATCAGAGAGAGACACTGATTAGCAGTTAGATGCAATTAAACATTTTTTACACGATTCCTTCATCATTTGTTGTCCAAAAGAGATCTTAGCACCTTGATGGCCCTATCAGCTTTTATTAAATATGACTACAAGATTAAAAAGTATCATCTTGTTTATGTGCTTGATGAAATTCAAGACTCAAACTTCAAATTACTTCTGTTTGCTGTTTACATTGTAAGTAGTTACTTTATAGGATAAACCCTGATGCAATGTTTGTACCAAGACATGAAGTAAAAGTGCATCCATTTGACTTGGAAGCCAATTATTTCAAAAGCTGCAGTAATGACATTGCTGTTTGTCTACTGTATGTTCCAATTGAACCATATTCTTGAGGAGGGGAAGTATTTTTGCATAGCCCTCTCCCTCTTTCCTTTAGGAATGGGGAACGGAAAACTGTGCTCTAACTTGCAGATTATTTTGTTACAGATCTTGAATTCCTGTAAGCTTTTTAAAATTTTATTTTGCACGAGTCTGTAGTGGTTGTGACAAAGTGATAATAGATGGCTTGGAGAACTCTCAGAGATCTTTTCCTTACTCAGACCTTTAGCTGAAACTGGCAGTGTTGTATCCTGCTTCACAGAACCATGGAGTCACAGAATGGCTTAGATTGGAACAGACCTTTAAAATCAACTTGTTCCAACCCCCTGCCATGGGCAGGGACACCTTCCACTAGACCAGGTTGCTCAGACCCCCATCCAGGCTGGCCTTGAACACTTCCAGGGATGGGACATAGTTTGAATACAGGAGGGAATAAGGATTTCTGTCAGAGCATAGATTTTCTCAGGTGGAACAGATCTCACGAGGTAAATTCTCATGGGAGAAGGCTAACTCATAAAAGTAGGTGAGAGTTTAAAGAAATACGGGTGGAAGGGGACTGGTTTTCCCTTTTGGGGCATTACTTTGTATTATAGGCTTTACAGATCTTCTGTTACAGTTTGCTTGAGATCAGATTTTAGTGTAAGGTTTCAGGTATGCGTTGAACAATTGATGACTTTCCAGAAAACCTTCTACTGTATCTATTTTTTTGGGAGAAGCAGTTTTCTGCATCCAAGTACAGTACTTCTACTGTGCTGAGCAGCTTAAAATCCCATTTATTTGGTGTGCAATTACATTAGATTCTCACAAATACTTGATAAACTGTGTTTACTGCATTGGCTTTGTTAGATTTTTCATTTTAGGTAATTACGTTCCAAAATTAAAATGCTATATTCTATAGTATGCTTAGATACGTTCATGTAGTATTCAGTTGCCTAATTATTTAAGAAGATATACCTGCAATAGCTTGTGAAAAATTTCTTCATGTAGCAGGAATAGCTCCTAAGGACTACTTGTGGCTTTTGGTATACATACAAAAATCAGTTGATGGCTTCGTCTACAGGTGCTGTTGACATGTGATCTATGACTTGAAGTTCTGTTGTTCATCCAAGCTGGCAAATGGAATTGGGATAAAGATTAGATCTTGAAGTGACTAGTTAGAGAGGCTGCCTCCCAGATCTTTTAATCATCGTGTACTTCAGGATACCAGTAATACTTGCAGTACTGGTTCATCTGTCAGTGTATATATGCTTTCAATAAATGTATGAACAACTGTTCAACACTCGGAAACAGTAAAAACATCAGCCATTGTGTTGGATGATACCTAGGCATAGTTCATGATCAGTGTGATTTAAAACAACACAGGGTTTGGGGAAATTCTCAACTTAAAATTGCAAAGGTTCTTCACATATGTCCCTGCATGTGTAAGTTTTAATGTCAATATATTATGGCATTTAACATTATTTTCCACTGCTCATTGTCTCACAGTTTGACTTCTAAGACTGTCTGCACACCCTTGTTTTATACTAGGTATCTGGTAACATTAGGATATGAATGGTTTTTATTTTTAGCTGTGTTACATATACTATCAAACATGGCAAAGGATGAAGTAAGTAGCTTAAAATGGCTGGGTTTTATATAAATGGCTTAATATGTATATTTTACTGATAACTTTCCCTGTCCTCCACTTTTCCCTTTTTAGATGTGTGGTCAGCAGGCTGTGTATTGGCTGAACTGTTACTAGGACAACCGATCTTTCCAGGTGACAGTGGTGTGGATCAGTTGGTGGAAATAATCAAGGTATGGAATGTTAAGTGTTGTTTTGACTGCATTATTCCTTGGAAATCATTATGAAGACATGCAGTGTTATAAACTGGTGAACATACATGTATTCTGTCACCATTGTACAGGGTTTTGCATGTAAACAGTGTTTGAAAACACTTCTCATGCTATTTTGATAATCTGATGATCTGTACTTTCTCTTCCTGTAGTCATGCATAATGATACATAATCTTTTATTTATATTGGAGTTTTTTCCCTCATAAAGGATTGCACTTCCAGTGTGCTTGGAAAAAATGCTTACATACTGAGCCAGTATTTATCAATGTATGATTTTCATTCTTTAAGAATCTGTCTCTTTTTCCTTTTTTGCATGCAGTTAGCACTTGGCTTTGAAAACAATATTGTTAAATTCCAGGTTCTTCACATATGTAGCTGCCTTCTCTTCTTCCTTCCTCCCAGCTCTTTTAAAATGAAAGGTGAGAAAGGGCACTTGTTTTTGCAGATAGAGAATCAGGACACGTAGGGCAAAGGTACCTTCCACCTGAAGGGTCTTGTTTTTCAAGGTAAAAGAACTAATGTTTCAGAATATATAACACTTGTATATCACTTATGTCCAAACACATCTTGATTGATTTCGTTTGGAAAGCTGTGAATATTCTGTGGCTCTCAAATTAGAGGCATGGAAGAATAGTTCATAGATTGGTGTCTGACTTGCCAGCACCCTTGTCTGCCCTACCTGTTTCAACTTCTGCAGTGAAGGAAACAAGATTTCCAGAGAAAGCAGTATAATTTTCCTCTGAATCTATACACATAATAAGATGGCATTTTTACAGAGGTTAAGATTTGTGCACATGCTGTTCAGTTTTATTGATTTCATCACCAAAAGGGGACTGTATTAAGAGAATTTCCTCCTTGATTTTGCCACTTTACTACCTTGATGCATAAATATTTGTGTGGCATGCATGTGAAAAGCCCCTCAAAACACCAATCTGTGGGTGAAAAAGTAGAACATCCTACTTGTCTGTGTCATTGACTAGAAGAACTGCTGGTGGCCTTTGTCCCCTGTCCTAAGAGAGTGTATGACATGAACGAACACTGACTGGTCATTCTCCTGCCTGAAGGACATGGGCTGGTGAAGCTCAGGGGTGTGCTGTGACCTGTCTAGGCTGTCACCCCGTCTCTTCCGGGTTTTGACCACGCAAACCTGGCTTCTGTTAAAGTGAGTTTCTGTCTGTCTTGCTGGACATCCTCCAGTCAGCAACTCCTCTGGAGACTCCATGTCTTGCACATACTTATCCTATGACTTCCATGATGTCTTCTTATTGCCTTTCTGCCCAGTGTATTTCAAACTCAGTTTATCCAAGTTGAGTCAGTTCACTTAGGAAACATTTATGAAAAACTAGAGTTGCTATCAGATGTAGGGCTGATGATGGTACAAGTGAGAATATTTTTTCCTTTTGAGAAACGTCTTGGAGCGGTGTGCTGCTTTTTGCTATGCCGCTTTTGTGACATGTGAAGGGGTCCATGTCAGATGACCAGACCTCCTCAGGATTTCATGTGATATCATGTGGTGTTTGGCTTTGGACATTTCTGAAAAGTCCTGATTTTTTTCTTGATTAATGTCTGAAATCCTGAAAACCTGTATCTAATCAAAGAATCAGCTAGGTTGAAAAAGACCTCTGAGACTGAGTCCAGCCTATGACCCAACGCTGCCATGTCAACTAGACCATGGCACTAAGCAACACATCCAGTCTTTCCTTAAACCTCTCCAAGGACAGTGACTTCACTACCTCCCTGGGTAGTCCATTCCAGTATCTAATCATCCCTCCTGTGAAGAAATGCCTTCTGATGTCCAGCCTAAATTTTCCCCGGCACAGCTTAAGACTATGTCCTCTGGTCCTTTTGCTTGTTGCCCAGGAGAAGAGCCCAACCTCCACGTGAATTTTTGTAAGTAGAACTTTATATCATGGTGAATGTCCATGGCTTGATCAGAAATCTGGGAGTAGAGGGGCCTTATTGGCAAAACCATAGTGCTCTGCCCTACTATTGCTTTGCTTTCACAATGTGAAAGTAAAATAATCAGGAGATAGATGGTCTCATTATTAGCTTGCTTGGCAAGCAGAAATTTGTGGTTCGGCTGAGAGTTTGCTAGAAGCTGTTAACATCAGTTCTGCACTACTGAAGAAAACATCTGTGAACCAGTAATTTCATAGCACGTATGTGCTCCAATTTTGGCGCTTCTTTCTTTACACTTCAGTTGTATTGAAGCAGAGGAGTAACTTCAGTAAAATTGCTGATAGCCTTTGTACCATCTGTGGTGATAACTTTGCTTGACTAACTCATAGTAGTTACAATATATAGTACTGGCGAACTAATGTTGTTTCTCAAGTCAACTGAAGGAGTACCCAGTGTAAAGGGTATGTCAGTGAATTATAGGTTGAAATTATGATATTCACCCTTGCAGAAACCAACTTCTGAATTATTTATTTAAATATAGAAAGGGGGATACTTAATGATCATTCACACCTGTGTTGTGCTGGCGTTTTCTCATCTTCTGTTACCTGTGTAGTCCACTACGCGTAGAAGTTAAGTGAAACAAAACGTACTGAGACTGTATGTTTTAGGAAAGTCTGAGGGAAAAATACTGTAAGACTTAAAAGGAGTAAACACAAGCTAGGATGTTCACTGAAAATTGAAGAAAGTGTAATGTAAAATGTGAGCCTGAATGGGTGGGTGCCATGTTCTTCTGCCAGTATTTGTTACTCATGCAGCATTTATATTTTGAAGGCAAGACTGGAAGAGAAGCTAAGTGCAAGCTGGAGAAATGGGTTGCTCTTCAGTGCCCTTGTCTCCCTGATTTTGTGTTGTGAAGTTTTATGAAAACTATTTTTAATAAAAATAAAAAGAAAATAAAAAGAAAAGCCGTATCAGAAAGTGAAGGGGAGAATACAGAGAGTTGTAATTAAGAATATTGTGTTCAAAATCAACAGCCATGAGAAATTGTCTAGGAATGGGATAACAAGGCGCTTCCCTTGTAGCGCTATATTCACTTTAAAGCGTTTCTCATAGTGGGAGTAGAGGGAGAAAGCATGTTTACCTCAAATTTTTCCTCACCTTTTGAAAACAGGGAAAAAGCAGAAAGTGAGGTCCTATTTTTTCCAGTCTGCCAGCTGTTGGGAGGGATCTGTCCCAGCTACTGTGTATCTTTTAAAAATGACTGATAATCAAATTAAGCAGATTTGTTTTTTAACTTTGCAAAGAAGACATGAAACATTCTGCTCTTATGCACTTCCAGAATGATGCTTAAATTCAACTTAGATTTGAAAGGATGGTATAAAAGAAGCAACCCACATGAGTGAGTTTGAGTTTCATAGCCTCAGTACAGTTGAAGACGTGCAATTCTGCAGCATAAAAATTACCAAAAATGTTACATCTTGGTAAAACATGATGTTGTATAAAGTTTCCTTTCAAGTAGGATTCATTAAAAAAAAAAATTGACAGATGGTGTCCACCTCTTCCATTTGCTGCCATAGAAAACTAGTATTTGAAGCATTCATTGTAACACAGACTCATTTTAATGCTAGCTGGCTGTGGGAGAAGCAGAGCTGTGGGATCTGACAATCGTAGAATAGCAGTGAGCTTGGTAGAAGCTTGCAGGCTGGGATCTTGGGAGCTGCTGTTTTGCTGTATCTTGGGTCATGCTTTCCAGATAGCTTCACTGAACTGTGTCTGAAACTTAAGGGAGGGGAAAGTTGAGTATTTTAAACTCCCAAAAAGGGGCTGTAGTAAGAAAATACTTATCTGCACATTTGGAAATATATCATACTTTCTTTCGTCCTTTATATTTGATTGATTCCACTGCAGGAAGAGGTCAGCTTAGAAACTGTACTGCTGCTTCTTATCAATTCAAGATGATTGAGTCACAGTCACACTTGTGGCATTTTTTTGAGCCAAGATAAATTTTTCAGTTGTCTCTTCAGTTGCTTACTCAGCTGTGATTATTCAAAGTTTATTTCACAACACAGCAAGTGGATGCTACACCTGGCTGTGAAGTTTTTTGCATTAGACTGGATAATGACTTCAAAACACCATCACATTAAATTAGTCCTCCTTTCTCATGCAGTTCTCGATGACATCCCCTCTTTAGCTATGTTCATGGTGATATATCAGTTGGCACAGCTTGTCCTTCCTGCAGGCCGTGTGCTCAACATCCTCAGTCCCTTGCTGCATCACAAGCATTTTTGGCTTTTGACAGATTTTGATACACTTTCAACAGTCTTCATGGAGTTTCATTTCAAGCAGTGTTGCAAGATCTTCTCCCTCTAGTTGCACCTGGAGTTTCTCCAGACCTACTGCATATTTGCATACTCCTCTGAAAAACTGTGCCCCTCTAGAACCACAGCATCATATTCATGTGAATCAAAAGACAGTCCTCTTCCTTTAAATGTCTTTCTCTTGTTCATATTTCTTTAAATATGGTCTTTCCACATGTTCTCAGTCTGGCTGGGAAAGAGAGAACTTTGACCACTTACCATTGACAAAATGATATTTGATATAGGGAAATACTGTCTTGGAGCTCCATCTGAAGAAGTAGTTTAACCCAAGTATACTCTTCTTAAACAGTTATGCTATTACAGGAGAGAAATCATGTGCTGTGCTTTTTCCAAATTTTGATCTTGAATGGTGACTCTTCTTATTTTTAGCTCTTGCTAGCTATTCCAAATGTTAGGTTGTCCCATCGCTGGGAATATCTCCAGTGGGTAACCCAATATACTCATTAAAATTCATGCCCCTACTGGCTTTCAAGTGAGATCTCCTTCAGAAATGTGCTCAGTTTCTGAAACAGACACAGTGGTAGTGTGGATTTCATCAGTGATCCCATAAAGAAATCATGTACAAGTAAACACTACGCCTCAGAGCAGTCATATAGTCTCGTACCTGATGGATTCTTCCAGCAGCCCAGGAGGATTGCAGTTGCCACTTCACTGTTTAAAATCCACTGTGCAAGTTGGATCCCGCTGAATACAGTTTGAAAGAAGGAGCTCTTAAGACCACAAGAGGGATTTTTCTTTGAGATGCAGTCAGGACATACTCCTTCATAAATCTCCAATCTTGTGTGCACAGGTTGCAGTGCAGCAGTGGTGTCTGCAGAACTGCCATGCTCCCTGTGAGAGCTTGAGAGTTTGTTGGCATTCCTGGCCCCACAAGCTCTCCAGCATCCCAGAACCATCAAGGTAAAACTGGCTGGCATACACTTCCCAAACTAAAACATCTTCAAGTACAGTTCCCACAGCCAGTGGTTGCTCTTTATTCCTCTTGCAGAAAGTGAACCTCAGAAATGTAACAGGCTTGTTTCTAAGATAATTATCTTCTGCAAGTTTCTGTTTAGTACTTTCCCTCTCCTCCTCTCAAAAGCAGAAAAAAAAATTATCTCTGTCAAAAGAGTGAAGCAGCAATAATTGTCTGAGCAGCCCTGGGACAAGGGGAGGACAGCATCTGCCAATCTGCCTGCTGTTTTCTTTACCGGAAATATTTTTTCCATATGCTGCTATTTAAAGTATGAGATGAATCAACCAACTTGTGAAAACTGCAAGAAGGAAGCGGGGGTTACGGGGTGGGGGTGGTGTTTGCTTTGAGTTTTTTGGTTGCTGCTACACTGTATGATTATTCCTTGTACCAAAACTGGCATTTCATGGTAATTTAGGAGGAATAATAAAATCTTCTTCTCATAGTTCCCTGGGAAAGGGGGAGCAAGGGGGAAGAAATGTATGGAAAAGCAAGTTCAATAGTATCAGGAATCCTATTCATGTGTAACTTTTTGGGCTCTTGACAGTTTTACTGCGCCTAATGCTAAGTATAGACTGCAATTATAATATATGGCTCATGCTCAAATGTCAAGGTACTATTTTGGGCTCAGTTTTTGAAATAAAATAAATCCAGTCAGAGTAGTTAATGGGCAGAGAGGAGCCTTCTCTTCCAGGAGAGTAAGCCATAGGAGAGTGTGTTTCGTTTTATTGGATGTGGTCCTGGGCTGACGACCTGCCTGTGTCTGACATGGGCTTTCACATGGGTGTTCTGTCCTCAGCCCTAAGGGGAGTCTCCCGGCATTTTTTTCCCTGATGTCCCCCCACATCACAACTTGGCTGATCCTGTGCCTCACTTAATTCATCACTTCCATTGCTTGCAGGCAGGCAGTATAAAAAGTTGATAGGCAATTATATTCATGTCAGCAGTGACAATGGGTTTCTTCCTATTCCTGATGTATAGCTCTTCTTCTGTTTATGAATAGAAGTATCTATTTTTAGTTGGCTTTCATTGTTTGACAAGAAAGTGTTTTTGAAAGGAAGTCTGTATAAAGTGGGTAAGTTTATTTTACTTTCTACCACAGACCTCTTGAAGTATTATCTCAAGCCATGTTTACTGCTTGAGATGTCTACACTGAATTTTTTAAATAACTGTTTGGCACACCTCTCACAACTTTCTGAAGAGGTGCAGTCGTGTTTGCAGAAGTATTAATTATGCCATCTGGTAGGCCATAAACATCAGACTTTTAGGAATACATTTCCTTGTAAACTTGCACAGTTTTCTCACGGAAGACCACCATACCACTGCAACCATGGCTTTCTAGAGGTTTCTGATTGAAATTATCACCTTCTGCTCTCTCTAGTTCAGTTACTACCAGCTGGAGCTTCTGAAACCTTGGTGTCCCTTTGCTTCTCACTGATTACATTTTGGCAAATGTTCAGCAGTAACAATGGTTGTCATAAAGGGCCTTCATTCCACTGGGATTTGTTGAAACCCTTGCAGTTTCCTTTTCCTCTGATGTTGCAACAGTGTGGGTTTGGTCATAAATGACTCAGCGCAGTTTTGCATAGTGAAGCAGGTGTGGGCAGCAGCTGTCTTGGTACTGAGGTGTAACTGAAGTGTCTTTTGGAGCTGAATAATCCATCTTTTCCTCCTATAAAAGTTGATTGTAAGAACATAAACTTAAAATCTTTCTGCAAGTTCAGGGCTTATTCCAGGTTCTTAATCCTCCCCTTCTTGTTTAATAAGGATGACATTCTTGTGTGCCTTTTTTTACTGTAGCTTTTCTTTAACTGCAGGAGATACATACCATTACCCTACCTTCACAAACCCTGTTCATGAAATAAAAATGCTTTGGGGAGCTTCATCCCTTACAGATTAATGTCAAGGGGAAAACTTCACAGAATATACTGTGAAACCTGTTGTGTTCCATTTTTGTCCTAGGAGAATCAGAGCAGTTTCTGTTTCTCAGCAAGTGTATTATTTAGTTAATCTTAGTAAATAATGCTTCTTTATTTTTATTTAAGAGATGATGATGACGATCGATAATGAAGAGCAAGACTACTTGACCCGGCATCTTCACTTGCAGGAAGATGCCTTGTAGTCTCACATACACCTCCCCTTCATTCATTTGAAAGTTGAGTCTTCATTCTAGTTTACAGTTGATTCCATCAGACAACTGCATTTTTATTATTACAGTACTTTGGTTCTCTTTTTGTTTTCCAAGTATTAAATAGAAAAAAAGAAATAGTTTTTTCCTTGATAATATCACTTTCCATAAGACTCTCCAAGAAGTAGAATAGTATGTGCCAATCTGCATTGACTTGACTAATTCAGTATTGGACCTTTTATTTCTTAAAAGCTCTCTGACTTTCGCAAGATCAGTGAGGATCTTACCATTGTACAGAGTATGTGAAGGAAAGGTTCAAAGAGGGAGCCCATCTCTTTACTTTGGCATCCTATGACAGGACAAGAAGAATGGGCACATGAAATTCAAACACATGAAATTCAATCTGAACACAAAACAGTTTTTGCTGTGAGAGTGGTCAAACACTGGGACAGTTTGCCCAGAGAGGTTGTAGAGTCTTCATCCTTGGAGATGCTCAGAACCTGTCTGGACATGGTCTTGGGCGACTAGCTCTCAACAATGCTGCTTGTGCTGGGGGTTTGGACCAGATGACCAAGGAGCATCTGCTCCATAGTATTTTCAGAGTTGATACAGCAAGAGCAGATGTTTCATGGAATAGTGCTGCCAAAAACGAGCACAACCGAATTTATGCTTCTTTCTCAAGAGAAGAATTTTGACCAATTTTTTCAGCAGCTTAAGTGGTTGCTGTTACCGGAGTTACTTGATGGTATTCCTAATATACTGAAAATTCGGTATGAATCAGTGAGGTACAATTTCAAATCATGTAGCAAACAGAATTGGTGTGTTGGGGGTGAGGAGAGATCCACTGCAGGACCTCTTCAAGATAGGTCAGATACTTGTACAGTTTTATAGTTTATCGCTTTATCCATCCCACTGTTCTGAATTGTAACTTGAATTTGACACAGTCTTTAAAACTTCTATTCTTCCTTCCAAACTACTTCTCTTTTCAGTTTTTGATTGGATTTTGGGGTGTGTTGTTTTGTGTTTGGGTTTTTTTTTCCTGTAATCCACTTCCAGTACAAATTGGAAGCACAATCTGGTTTTACAGTCTCGAGATAACAGAGTAAATATAAATACACTGTGTAGCTAATAGAAGTCACTTTTCCTTTTGTACAGTTATTTCATGTGTCAAAGGCTGCTGTGTAGCTGAAAGGTCAATCCCTTCTTTCAGCTACCATGATCCCTCTTCAGTACCTTCTTTTCTAAATATTCATGAAACCTTAAGTGCTGTTGCTTAGATGCCTGTGCTTGAGCTTAGGAGTTGCCCTCTCCCATCATCTGGAGTCAGAGCTGTGCTTTTAGTGACATGTATGAATAGACATTGTCTGTGAGTTCTTCCATGAAATTGCCCTTGCTTATCTAATCTGAGTTCTCTGATCCTATAGGGAATCTTTAAATATACTTGCACTGTGTAGGCTCCTGTTCTGAGTAGCCTTGGCAACTGAGCCAGTTGGATGAATTTTGGCTATATTAAAAATAAATCTACTCGTTGCTGCTGCTTGGAGAAGCTATTAAAAGAATTTTTTGAGGAGGAAAAGGGTAAAGGAGGTAAACATGCTTTTTTAAAAGTACTGTTTATACTAGGGAGGCCTGAAAACTTAGCTTTTAGAAATGATGAGAGAGCAATAGAAGTTGCCCATCGTTTTTCAGAAAGTTAATTTAAGTAATTGAAAAAGCTTCCAAGGTTTTAAAAATTACTTTTATCCTGAATTGGGATGAAAATAATATTTAGGGGTGTGAAATCCCCGTATCTTTTAGAATTGGAAAGGTTTGAGAGTGATGGTCATCAAAGCTTTGAGAGCAGCACCATCCTGGCAGGGCTGGCATCTGGGTGGCTGATACTCTGGTGGGTGCCAGACAGAAAACCAGCAGGGAGAGGGCACATTTTCCTTTCAGTCCCTTTTTTCCTTTGAAAGTTGATCAAAATGTATGAATCTGCAAACATTCTCTTTTTTTACCCCCTGAGCAAACACAGTGTTTTCAGACACACACAGAAAATCTGCTGTCATCTCTGAGAGTAACCCTTGACTTTTAGAATTAGGTGGGGTTTAAATCCTCATGAGCGATGTGAGCTACAAAACATGACTGTTCATTTTGTACAACTTGTCAGTCAGATTTGTTATCCAAGAAGCAACTGTCTGAACAAGTTGCAGAGTTTACTTCCTCTGCTGCTGCTCTTTGTTTAAAAGGTTGCTTTGTGGGTAGGATTATTTTATTTGTGTTGTGCAAGTCTTACTTTAAATAGCAAAGAGATACCAAGTTTTGTTCATAATACCTGAGGATAGCTTCTCTGTTGCACAAATTACTCAAACAGCAATTACCTTGCTCTTTTACCTCCTTATCTGACTTTCTAGAGTGCAGTTTTGTAATTTCCATTCTTCTAACAGAATGAAAATGTGAACAGAGACCAAAATTTGTAACCAGATATTTCTTTATCAAGCAGCAAGGTAGAGTGGCAGCATCACGTGATCATTTGTTGCCTGATGGTGACGGTGCAGTCTGATGGGATGAGGTGATAACATTACGCTAAGCTGTGTGGAGGGATTTGTCATGGGGCCAAAATAGCATCACTACAGATTTCCTCTAGATGAGCCTGAGCCCAGCAGAGAGGAGCAGCTCCCACCTTCTGCCATCTCCCCTTCTCTCAGCAGAGCAAAAAGATGCCCAGAAATGGGTGCAAACAAAAAACAATGGGATTTCTTGAAGATACTTTGCGATTTTTATATATAGCTAGAAGACAATGGCTCTCTCACACTTGGTGCTAACTGAAAAGAAACACTAATGCCATATTGTCGGGCTTATTCATAACCTCAGGGGATTTCTGAAATCCTTTCAAAATGTACCCACCCCTACAGAGATGTGCGATTGTTTGTTATTTCTCATACAACTACTACCTTGCGTCCATAAATAACATTGTGCAGATTCTGGGAATGAGTAATACAGCTTGGTGAAAGTAAGCCAAAGGTGGTATGCCTTTTAGGTACTTCCAGGTTAGATTTAAACTAAGACTGTCCTCCGTGTGGAAATCCTGAGATGAGGAAGCACCGCCCAAATCCACACAGTTTTGTTTGCGGGGTGAGCAAGAGACGCTGTCTGGCTCCGCTCAGCAGTAACTGGCTGATCTTTTAAGCTTGTCAGAGGACTGCTGTTTGTGACTGGTAAAATACAATCTGTGTTACTTGTCTGATCCTTTATCAGCCATACGCAGTGAACTGCAATCCCTGGATGTGTTTGGTAGTACTGTTTTATATAAACCTAATTAAAGTGAACTCTCTACCCCACCAAACTATCACTAAGTTTGACAGAGATGCTTTAATTTTGTGAAAAACTATATAAGATAATTAAATTTTTGACACTGGGCTTGGAGCATGAACTGAATTGCCAGCAAGAGACTACTGATGTTGGAGCAAGGGCCACAAAAAAGATTAAGGCACTGGAGCATCTGTCATATGAAGAGAGGTTGCAAGAGCTGGCACTGTTCAGCCTGAAGCAGAGAAGGCTTTGGAGGAGGGTGTCTCATCATTGTGTATAAAAGCCTTGTGGTGTGGGGGAATAAAGAAACAACCAGGCTCTTCTCAGTGTTGCCCACTGTCTGGGCAAGAGGCAGTGGCACAAAGTACAACACATTTTTTACTCTGGACAGTAGTCAAAGACTGGAGCAGGGTGCCCAGAGAGAGGACCTCCCTCTCCTGGGTGCAAAAGTTTTGTTGTTCTGCTCTCAGCGCTGTATTAACTTACTAGTTACATAGATTGACTTCAGTTGTCTCAATGTCTGAAAGGTTATACTTTGTCTTAATTCCATATGAAGCATTTCTAAACAATTTGCCCTTTTCTTTCTCTCCCATTTAGGTTCTGGGAACGCCTACAAGGGAGCAAATTAGAGAAATGAATCCAAACTATACTGAATTCAAATTTCCTCAGATTAAGGCACATCCATGGACTAAGGTGAGTCTATATGATCTGAATAATAAAGATGTGGGCTGAAAGTAAAAATTCAAGTTGTTCAGTTTGTTCAGTGATTTGGTGGCTTTCAGTCTAAACTGGGTGCCTTTAACTAAGCTGGGGACCTGCAAACTTTTGATGTAGCTAAGGAGAAGATACTGAAGCAGTACACTGTAGTATCTATAGGTCTGGGGGTTTTCAGGTTGCCTATAGGTGGGTTGTTTCTTGTTTTGTTCTGGTTTTGACAATGTGGGTGTTTCTAGCAGACTGCAATATATCTACATACTGTCATGCTATCAGTTGATATGCACAAAAGTCACATAGAAGTGAGGAAAGTGTTCCAGTATGTGTGTGGCATTTGTGTAATGCTCTTCTGTAGTGTGACGAGGGCTGACAGTCACTTTCTTAAGTGCTTCTCTCATAGATAATATTCTGTTTGTATTTCTGTGGATGTGCTGTTGAGTGAAGATGTTTTTCGTGGAGTTACTTCTTAAGATTTCTTGTTACCTAGCTTTCGTAGGGAGACACCAATGCAGCACATGCAGGCAATATTCTAACCTCGGTGACGGAAGAGGAAACTGCTACTAATGAAACAAATACAGTGCTGTAAAATTATTTGATCTTCCACATATCAAGCAGTGATGAATATTTGACTTGGGACAGAGTAACAATCATTTAGTTAGCCTCTTGGGTGTAGAATAAGTTGAATATTGAGTCTTACACAATTGAAGCCTGGGTAGTTAACATTTCCTCTTGCTGCTTGAGAAATGTCTGGTACTGTCATAGCGTATTTCCATCCTATCCCAGCACTCAGGTTTCCTTCTGCTAAGAAAGTAACATCTGTGTGTGGAAGGGTTGCATTCCTAGCTGCATGTCCAGGGCAGACTCTTTTGGACCAAATACTTTATTGTGGTAGAAATGCTGAATAAACTAATTAGAGCTAGTTGATAGCAGGCCATATACCTGACAGGTACACGCCAGGGCAGTAGTACGTGTCACTGTTTTTACGATAGATTCTCCAATGAGTTATGTGCCTTTTCCCCACTAATCCGTGGTTTGCATTTCCATATCAGAGTTACTTTCTGTGTGTTGGTTAAGTGATGTATAATAATATGGGAGGTCAGTAAATCCAGCAAGGCTTTTTAATACCATATGTTAATGAGGGGGAAAAGGGAGAGTACATGAAGGCCCTGGGAGTGGTCTCTTCAGTTCTGAATTGCATCCTGGTAAAAGTCACAAGAATAAGCCCAAAACCCTTGTAGCACTGAATATTAGGTTCACGTCTGAATGCTTGCATTGAAGGTATTTGGATTAGGGGATGTTAAATTAATATACAGTGGAGTAGAAGTGCAGAGCTGTACCATAGGACACGGAGTTGAGTTTCATAGTTAGCTTAGATGCTTATCTTATGCTTGAATAGTCTTACAGATCATCTGTATGCACTTGATGGTCTCTTAGAACACAACAGAGGTCTTTTGGCAAATGGAAGCTTCACGAAAAGACTGAAACTTCCTTCTGTTTATAAAGAGTGGTTTTTTGGTTGTTGTAGATAATCTCAGGTAAAATTAAGAATTGAGAAGAGCTTGCCAGAAGATGAAATTTGCATTCTCCGTTAGGTCACAATTAGTTTTGGAGAGTTGTGCTTGCAACCTAGCTTCTCATTCTCAAGTCATTCTGCACACAGCTCTTCCTGATGTCAGCTGGGCGTAGAATAGCTTTTAAACCAGTTTATTACAATTGGGTTACATGAGACCTCATTTATGAGATCTGTACTTATTATACAAATGCTAAATTTAAAAATGGATTACCCAGCATGATGCTGGTAATGATGCTTATCTTCTCATCTTCTCGGTGTATTAACTTCTCAAGATCCTTTCCTTTCAACGTTTCGAGCATGTTGAGCTATAATAGATTTAAGTAGTAGTATTATGTAGAATTGGTTCTTCTTACCCAGTTGTATTGATATAACATCTGATGACATGTCAGTGGGCATAGGCAATCCTCTCAGAGCTTCTCTATCTTAGAATTGAAAAGTGTGTGAGAAAAACCTCTTCAGAGCTTTGGCTTTGAAAAAACAGGAGTGACTAAAGAAGTGAAAGTGGTCACGTTGTTGGTTGCGGTTTGTTGTTACAACTGTGTGTGTAACTCGACTGCTACTGCTAGTTGCCAACAAGACTTGAACTTGCAGCTTCAGAAGCACAAATCTTTGACATCTAAGCTGAAGAATTACTGAAGATTACAGGAGATAAAAGGTGGTTATTTTTGTTGAGTAGTTATAACCAGAGGACTCGGCAGACAGAAGGAGTTTTTGTGTGTGTGAAATAACTTCCAGGCAGCTATAAGCTCTTAGACATGAGAACATTCTCCTTCTTGTTTTGTGCTGTTTAATACAACATGGGTATTTGTCAAAGCTGGGTTTGTAGGTCCTGCTTGTAGTTAGTTTCATGCAGCTGAGGTACCCAGTGCATGTTTTTATGCAGTCTGGAACTGGTTGTTTCCAGGCCAGTAATCCATACAAAAATAAGGTCCATGGTTTGCTCTTGTTTTCAGGGAACTTCCTTAGTCTACAAAAGTGTGCATGGATGGTAATTAAGGATTTTATTTGGAAGCTGTAGTATCTATAGGTTGCATCTCAAATTCTGTGGTGCTGACTTGCATTGGATGTATTTGGTTCTGGTCTGCTCTGTGAGACATTTCTGGGAGGCATGGATATGTCACTTTCCTACTCAGTATTTCTGTGAAGATGTGTAACCTGCTACACTTGCTGTTACCTGCTTGGTGAAGAAGAAGAATGGTGGCTGGTGCTGTAGTGCAATGTAATATATTCTGGGTTTTTTAAAGAGACAGAGAAATTGTTTAAGTCTGAAGATGGACAAATCTATGAAGAAATATTATTTTTCAGATTCAGTAAGTTTCAGGCTAAAATGGGAATTTTGAGCACAAGTTTTATGGACATTTGAAGCCTAACTTCATAGATGTATCTTAGACTTCTCAGTAGAAATGGATTGGTATCATCCTAATACAGTATTGATACTCAGTTTGATGTAGGAGTATGAAGAAGATCTCAAACTAACAAGGTCCTTTCTTCTTAAATTATGAGAGAAGTCAACCTAACACTCTAAAAATATTTTTCTATGCTGCAACAATAATATGAGTTTGCAGTGCAAACTGTTCTCAGACTGATTTTTCAATCTGTTGACAGTTTGAGATTGAAGTAAATTTGTAACTTAAAAGTTGGAGTCTCTTGTTATAAAACATTCAGAGGCCTCTCTCTTTTGACTCCAATATAGTTTTGTGTTGCCCAAGCATGTGTGTGTTTTTGTACCAGTTTACACACATCAGGCCCCTGATGATGGGAGTTCAACATGTCCTTGGCTAGCAAAAGAAAACAGAATCTGAACTTTCCAGGAATCTCTCAAGCCATTCTTCAGAAACAGGGCTTTCCTTTTCTTTTCCTCTGTCACCTATCCCTACAACCCCAGCCTCAACGGGAGAAATCCGAGACATTTCAGTTCTTTGGCAGGGGCGTCCTTTTCAGAATACCAGTGTGTTTAGTAACTTAAATGCTCTTTTCATCCAAACCTCCCTTTGTTTTCACTTTGTATAGAACATTTTGTATTCATGGAGCTGCATCCTACAGCTTGCCTGCCTTGGTCTGTGAAGCAAGTGGCATCCTGTTGTAAAGAGAAGCAGTGCTTTGCCAGGAGTGTGAATATGACTGACTTACATCAGTCAGAAAAGAATAGGTAGACTTTTAAACACACAGTTAGGTCTTCAGGTGTATCTTGGGGTGGAAAACCAGTCCTTTTTTTCCAGTGGTATCAGCTCGTCAAATAAAAGTTACTGCCCTTTCTGGAGACTCGCTGCTATTGTTTTTACTGGGTCATATCTTTGCTTCTGTGTCTTTCAGCAACCTCAACTCCTTAAGCCTTCTTCCTTCTCAGAAGTGCAGTCTGATCTGTGCTAGTAAGCTTTATACCTGTTTCTCTTCTTCTGACTAAGCGTCATCTATACTGTATAACTGTGAGTGGAAAGCCAAGGAAGAAATCTAGGATCAAGTGCAAGATTGACAGGGCTGTTGAAGTTCAGCTTTGGTGATTAGTTTCCTGTGAATCTTTTGGCCCATTTGGAAGGGGGCAGGGACAGTGGGACAGCTAACAGAAGGTCTAAAGGCATTCTTCATAAGCTTGTGGTAGATAGGTGTTCCTTACCATGGCCCCATTACAGCTGGCCTTTATCCTGGCGCTACTCAGGTGCTACCTTCAGGTCTCAGGTCCTTGGGATAATGAAATACAGAGGCAGTGCTGTGATAATTTCCAGAAATATATAAAATGTCCAACTGTGGCAGCCCACCTTCCCTCTTGCATCCAGCTAGTAAAGGATCTCATTAAGATTGTAGTAAATGTAATAGAACTATGTAGTTTAAGCCCTTTCCGTGTGGGAGAAATGACTCTCTTGGTTTTTTTCTTTTCCCCACCTAAGGATACTGCCACGTGTTTGCCAGTATAGTGTCAGTATAATGAAAGATAGGTATGCATATATATGCCTATGTTTGGTGATGGCAGAACACTACAAGTTGTAGCAGCAAAGGCGGTTTTCTTTACTGTAATCATGACCTCTGCCTAGTCTCCATTGTATAGACACAGAAAGTTACTACTGCAGGCAGCTCTTAAAAATGGACAAGTCTCTTCAGTGTGCTGTGGTTTGGTTGCCTTTGTTTCTCCTGTTCTGAAAGTACTTGCAAGATTTTTCAAACGTGAAGGCATTTTTAAAATATACTTCTGGTGAGATAAATTTGAGTGTACTCAAGAGAATGGCCTTACTCACCATCCGCAAATCTATACTTAGCTGGCGCCTGAATAATAATTTCCAAGTCAGTGTTGAGTTGGAAGAAGACAGGAGTCATTTGCCTGACAGTGTAAGAGACAGGGAGAAAAACTGCCATGTCTAGATTAGTTTTGAGCATCTCTGCCCCTCTGTTGTGCACCCTTGTGGATGAATACACAAGGACTTTTCTATTCATCACTGTGCTTTCACAATAAACTTGTGGGAGATTAGGACAGGGTCCCTCCCAACTTTGTAAGCACTTCCTTTTTGTTTTAGGTTTTTTTTCATTATTTACACCATTCAGGGTGGTTTCTTGTCTGTGTTTTTAAGCCAAATGGTTGTAGCATAGGAAAACAGTGTCTAAGATGAAACTTCAGACTCTAGTTCATCCCTTCTGGCACTTTGCCAAAGCTATTGGCCAATTCTGGCTGCAGCTGAAGGTGTGCAGAACCGCAGTTGATTGTGTTAAAGAGTAGCTTTGGATATTGACTTTAGAATTTATATTTCTGCCTGTATTATGAAGTAATTTCTGCTAATACTATAAAACAGTTGCCAGATATCTTAGTCTTGATATCCTCTTGTGTGCATCTGTGTTCTTTATATATGTTTTTCCATACTAATCACTTTACCTTGAATGTTGAATATTTCTGTGTTTGTACCAGACAGTCCTGTTGTCTTCTCCACACTCTGGGACTGGGATGTGTAGCCTGGTCTCTCTCATGAGCATGTTTTTCCACCCTCCAGAATTGGTTTCATGTCTTCATCCTGTCCTACTCCTGCTCTCCTTGTTCTTGTCTAGTTTTTAAGCAGATTGTTTTGCTTGTAATGCTTCCAAAGTGACTGCTCATACTTGAGATTCAAGGAAGAATACCAAACAGTAAAATGGATAAACAGACAGCTCATTTTGTTACTTCTAATTATAACTGATGACAAAAGAAAGAGAAGACTCTTTTGTCAGAAACCTTGTAAATGGACTTGGATTTGGATTCAAGATGAAAATGCAAACTCTTCTTTCTGAGATATAGGTCTGATCTTTTGTAGAGGAATAAAGGTAGAGTGAGGATGAGATGTTTCTTCGTTTGCAGTTTCATAACTGGCATTAAGTTCATCATGGAGCAGGGTCAGTTCTCCACCTCCGACCTGCATATTCCTGATGTGCATTATGCTTTGCATGGTAGCAAAAACCTCTTGAACAACACAAATGTTCAGGATTTGGGTCACTTTTCTTTACCTCACTGACCATTCTGCCCAGACTGCCGATGTTGGGACAAGGGATCAGGGCAGACCTCCTTATCCAAAAGGGCAGAACTCTGTTTTCCAGCATGAACTGGACTTGATTTATGCCTATTGTGAAACTGTGCCCTGACCTCTTTCTAAAGAGTATGGCTCTGGTTTTTGCTTAATGTGTAATGACTTTCCAAGCAAAGAGTGAAAACAGCTCTGCTGGAGACTAACTTAAAAGGAAAAAAAAGTTTTTCTGGCAAGTTCATGTTTGCTAGCTCCTTTTGTTGCAGCAATGTTTTTTGACAGTGTAAATCTCTTATCTTATATGGCTGAGAAAAGAAGCCAGGTTTGCCGGGTGGTAAATTGTCCTGCCTCTGCCCAATCTGTATGCAGTAAAGAAAGTACTGCTTAACAGTAAACGAGTGAGCACTAATGTAACATTGGCAATATACCATCTGTTTAGCCATCCCATTGCAACACATCTACCTAGGCTGTTCATAGCAGCTGTCCCAGCGAGGCTGAGAGCACTTCTAGAGGTACATTTTTGGGGTTTCTCTCTCAAAAGAAGGGGTGCTGTTTTGTTCTGCTTAGCTTTATTGCTTTCCTTTGGAGCTCAGGAGAAGCAGAGCACATGCACTGGGTAATAAACGCTAGCTCATTCTGTCTCCACAGGGTCCTCAGTAGAAGGAGCCCAGTAAAAAGTGTGTGGTCTTAACAAGAAGTAGCTTTGAAGACAGGTTCCTGGTCCTGTTCCCAGTTCTGTGTTGGCTCATTTGTAAGCCACTTAACCCTTCTGTCTTTACTTCATTTTCCCCCCTCTAAGTGCCATCAGACTGGAATTCTTAACTAATAAGGTGTTTACTATTTCTGAGATGCTTTTAGAAAATACATAGAGGGCTTTAATCAGAGAAAGAAGTTGGGGGGCTCATATATATTTTAAAATATCTCCCAACACCAGTGCCTCTTTTGTGGACATCTTTTAACCTTCGTTTGTATCTTCACTTGTGAGTTTTACACAGTTCAAAATAGCCAAAGAGCATATTTCAGAAATCCCATTCTGTAATCTCAGGCAGTTGGAACAAGACTAGTCCCAAGAGCTTCAGATGCAACTTTGGGGGTTTTTGTGTCAGGTAGAGCTCAGTGCATACATTGCTGTCTTGCATGTGTCTCTTGCCTCTCCTTTTGTGTTTGTGAAAGTGTTGTGTTTCTCATGAGCCTTATTGTGTTAAACTTAGGTGATGAAAATGCTGCTTCGTATCATAAGGTCGTAGTAATTGTATTGTGTGATACCAATTACTAAAAGTTGATTTGAGGGTTGTATTCTACGTTGAAGACATGGCTTGTAAACAGTACAAGCTTTTGGTTGAAGGGAGGAGCTTTCTCTCTTACCTAATGTTCATGTGCAATAAAAAATGTGCTTACAAACTGAAAGGATGTGCACAGACTGTCAGCCTTGAATCAGTGGTGTGGGTGGTTCTTGGCAAAGCGTGTGAGTCTGAAGTTGGTGAGGAAATTTTTAACCATGGTGTCACAAACTTGATGCGTTAGCAACAGATGTCATTTTCATAAGCCTCTGCTCTCTTAGGGAGCACAGCATGCGGGCAGTATTCACAATCTGCATGCAAAACGCACAGTGGTTGATGGCATGAAATCATATCTTTTAATACACACTGCCTAGAAGAGCACCTTGGTGTCACATTGTGAAGCTTTGGCTTTGGGGCTTCATTACGCCAAGACGATGGAGCTCGTGTTGTGCATGGGAAGTTTGTTTGAGGAATGTCAATGAACTGAAAGTCAGAGCAACCATTCTGTTAAAACAATACTTAGCTCTTGCCCCATGTGGTTTTGTTTGAGAGCTGAATGCTCATGTGAGTGAAGTGAAATAGGAGAATTCTGTGCTTTCCATCCTTTTTCTTTCATCTTTCCATATGTGCAGAAAAATAAAATTCAGAAGGGGTATAAACTCCTCCACACTGGTAGGAACTATTTCAAATCAGTAAGATAAAATGTGACCGCTCTGCTAGTGCACAAAGCCTTGATATGAATTGAAGTCTCTTGGGGATGAGAGCCATGTAGTGCACCAGGGGCATTTAAGCCTGACAATAGTTTTTGAAATGTTGAAGAAGGTGGTAGGTCCAGAAAAATAAAGGGGGAGTAACATAAAAAAATTTGCATTGCTAGCAGTTAAACATAAGAAGGAGAGAGGAGTGTGTCAGGCCTTGCTGACTCGCTCTTATGGTCTGTTGGTATTTGAGCATCACCAGCATGCCTGAACAAAGAAACAACTCGCACTGGTCCCTCAGCTTTTTGGTGAGGTATAGATTTATTGGGATCTGAAAGGGGGAGGGGAAAACAAACAAAAGCACCAAAAGCTGTGGCTTTGGATGAGTCAGCATTTCCATTTGACATGATCATCCAGAGATTTTTGTAACTCATCCAAAAAAAACCCCAAAGAAAAAAAACAGCAACCTGGGTCTCAGCCTGAAATTCATTTGCTTTGCAGAAACAAGAGGTTTTGAGTTATTCAAGTGCAAATTTTTCTTGAAGAATATTGTATGTAAAGCCTTTTTTTTGCATTTGTTTATCTCCAAAACAGGTTCATTTTTTAAAATGAAAACTTGAGCCTTCGGTCCCTCCTGTGGACAAATAGCCTTACACAAGGTCTTGTTTCATTTTAGAAAAATGAATTGCTGCGCCGGTGGGGTAGTATTTGATTGCTTTAAAAGTTCCTGTCAGTGTTTTATTTTTGGTTTTTATTTTGTTTGTGGACTTGCTGTGCCTTTTGCCCGGCCGTATTTAGTCTGCATACTAAATGTTAGTCTACCCAAACACTTTGTGCACTTAGCTTTTTTCTTTTTTTTTCCTTTCTCTTTTTTCTTTCTTTTTTTTCCTTTTTTTTCTTTTGCTTTCACCCAAATGTATTTTAGACCGAGACAGACTTTGCTCCGATGGGCCGGATTTTAGTCCGTGCACTAAATTTTAGTCCGCAGACTAAAAATAATCCGCGGATTATTTACTAAATTGATTCCCTCACTGAGAACTACAGAGATTTTAAACTCCTGCTGAGATGTATGTGCAAGGGGCTTGACGGCTCACAAGTCCCACTGTCTGTCCATCCTTCTGCCCCTTCCCACCACGGAGCATCAGCCCAGCTGGCGTCGGTGCCCCGTGGCATGGAAGTGCTGGTGTAGCCATGGCCGTGGGCGGCAGCTGCTCATGTAGTTCTCGGTGGGTGAATTGGGCAGCTTTCCCGGTGGAACTTTGCTGAATGGGAAGAGCTAAAAGACAATAGAGGGCTTTGCTTTTATTTCTTAGGGTGTTATTCAAAAGGGAGGCGGGAGGGGACAAATTGAGGAAAAAAAAATTTGTTAAGTAATGGGTGCGACGGGTATGAGGGGGAATAAACCCACAATAGAGAGAAATTCAGTCCATACCCGCACTCCTGAGGTGGTACGTCCAGTTCCTGAAGAATCCTAAAGAGATAATGCCAGCAAACAAAATCCAGTGGAGGGGGAAGTCAATCCAAAATGGAGAATAATCCGCGGCGGCCTGAGGTACTTGTAGTGCACACAAATTAAAAGTATCCAAATTTAAAGTACAGATCTCAGATTTTTACTTTGTCTTCAGCACAAATTACAAATTGCTAGGGATTTGGGGTTTTTTGAGAAAAACCCAAAACCATCAGAAAGTTTACATTGTGTGTCTGGGACAGATTTACAAGTGGGATGCATCTTTGGAGTCAAACTAATCTGGCCACTTGGTTCGGTGGACATTTATATCCAGGACCGAGGACTGAAAATTCTTAATTATGGGAATTTCAATTACCCTTTTAGTTCAAGTTAGAGTTTTGATTTCAATTTTTTTTATTTTTTTAGTAAATGCACTGGCATTGGAACATAAATTTCATAAAGAAATGTTTCTATACTATGCCTCACCATTGCACAATCGATTTTTTGGCATACACTGTGGTGAAGTTGGACTTGCTGCTATGGAGACTGATGTTTAAAGTTTCTAATTGTATAAACATTTACTATGTCCCCCACACCATGGATTTCTTATAATATTGGCTATATTTTTCCTTGCTGGACTATTCTCTTTTGGATTGACTCCCCCTGTTTGGATTATTTCACTGCATTATCATCTTTAGGACTCGTCAGGAACAGGACATTTCACCTCAGGAGTACGGGTATGTACTTAAACATTTTTTCAAATTACTAGGCCTAGCCTTGAAAAAAAAGGAGAGAAATGCTAGAAGTGGCATAATTGAGTTCAGACTGCATCCTTGAGGCAGCAGCCAGGCCAGTGTTGTAACACGAGGTGATAGAAATGAGATGGGCACAGACCTGTAATTTGCTTCATGTGTTAGTCACCACTTATTGCAGGGGAAGGCCATGTGAGGCCTCCTAGTATATGTATTTATTTTTATTTTTTTCCCCTTCCTGGTTTGGAGCAGTTAGGGCAGACTTTGGGAATTGCATACCCCAAATGACTAATTCCAGATCCAAAGGCAGGCTGAGCAGTTCATAATAGGGTTTAGGAAACATGTTAGGGTTTCAAGGACTTGAAAATTAGGAGTTTCAGTGGACAAGCAAATACTCCTTTTACATATGTCAGATTTGTGACTGACTGCCTACTAATTTTCTCAGTATAAGGGCTTGTCATCTTTACCTTAAGGAAATAAAATGGTTTTCTTTTTAAAATCTGTATAGTGGCTGTTATGTGAGCTGTACTGAGGGGAAAAACACAGCTAAGAGTGAAGTACTAAAGTTTCAAGCTGTGATAAAATATCACTGTGAAGGTGCATGAGGGAGACCTCAGTAGGTTTACCTCATGTTAAATACAGAACAACTTCACTTCTGTGGGTTTACCTCAAGACATACTCATTTGTGCTACTTGCTGTGGGGAGGTGGGGGGGGAAGCCACAAGGGTTTTTTTTAACTGGAGACAGTCTTGGATTTTGTTCTGGTCAGGCTGTGACTTGGGAGTAATAATTGTATCCACTGTGTGCTGTGGTCAGCAATCCAAGCTCCGCAGGCAGCGGGCACAAAGCAGCTTCTGCTGCCTCTTCAGGTGACCCTGCAGGGTGACAGAGTGGTCAGTAGAGGTTCTCTGCCAGCAGTGTTAAGCTACAGCCTTTCTTTTTGTTATTGTAGGTCTCGTGTGAAAACTTTTCCAGTTTGTTTTGCAATAACCTGGTAGTAGGAATAAAGTCAGCTCTTCCTATATGTTGCTCCTTGACTCCCCAAGTCAGGATTCCTTGCCACACAAGTTAGTTAGTACAGCACACACTGCAGCAAACCCGGGGCTGCTGGCCCAGCTGGGTACCAAGGACAGGAAATTTCAGTCCCTGCAGAACTTGACTTTTGTGTTTGATTCTCATTCAAGGGAACATATATGCCTGGTTTAAAACCTACTAAAGGAGTGCCTGTGCAAGTTTCTCATCTGTGATTAACTAGCATGTCATGCACTGGTTTTTGATCTTTTTAATTTTTTTTTTTTTTTTTTTTTTTTTTTTTTTTTTGCTCCTTGGTGCTGTGTGGCTGGAGTTCCCTGGCACTGGTGCAAAGGCATTTTGGATTACCTCAATTTTTACCAAAAATGCTGGCATCAGAACTTAACACTCGTACCCACCCTACTCCCAGACTTTACCCCAGACTGTGTTTTACCTGCAACATAGCAAGAGACAAGTGCTTGAGGAGGCCATCCAGGTCATGTACATGATTAACTCCTATTTTGCTTATAATGGAATGAGAAAGGAGTATGGGAGTGCGATTAGCAGTGGGTAGAACCATTTTTAGAGGTTTAAAACAAAGCTGCAGTGAAGAACAGCTTTTTGTAATCACTCAAAGTAAAAATCTGTTAGACTAAAATAGTTGGTTTTCTTGATGCAATTTTCAGCTGTCCTTAAAATACCAAATGTGCAGGAATTACCCCTATAAACTTAGGAGAGTAGCTTGCCAGAATAAGGTCACAGAAGGAGTAACTTGCAAATTGGAGCTAGACATTTCCTGCACCCCACCCGTGCTTTCCTTGTTGTTCTCCAAAGCTGAACAGCAGCCTCCATAGCAACAGTCTGACCTGCCTGCCTGCAAAAGTCGGTGTTAGTACGACTTCCTTCACTAGCCAGAAAAACCCCAACCCAAAACCGTAGCGGGGCTTTATTATATTTTTACATTCAGTGAATCCTGCTCATTTGAACCCTCTTCCCCACCTTCACTCCACCCCATATGCATGGCTGGTAGCACCTGTGTGTGTTTGTCATGATTTTTGAATGAGTTTCCCCTTCATTCTCAAAGTTGTTTTTCTGAGTGCGCTCTCATGAAGTCTCTTGCTGGCATTGCACCTTCACTCTAGTGCAAGGCGTTGCAATTAACCCTTTCCAAACCCCAGGAATGGATTTTCCCACACTTACCGCAGGACTTTGATTAGCACAAACCGCAAGTTTGTTCCAGCTTGCTGGGCAATGAGAGGTTTAATTGCTCTGACTTGCTTCTGGTCAACAAAGAGATGAGACCTAGCTGGACAACCTGTTTCTCCTTGCTTGTTTTCTTGTTGTCCCTGCAGGTCTTCCGGCCCCGCACTCCCCCCGAAGCAATTGCGCTATGTAGCCGCCTGCTGGAGTACACCCCCACCGCCCGCCTGACTCCCCTGGAGGCCTGCGCGCACTCTTTCTTCGATGAACTACGGGACCCAAACGTCAAGTTACCAAATGGGCGAGATAAACCTGCACTCTTCAATTTCACCACTCAAGGTAGCCTCAGAGCGTTGAAGGATCCCTTCTTTAGGAGGAAGCACCGGGATAAACATTTGTTGTAGTGCAGATGTTACTCCTTCGGAAGTCAAAATCTCTGAGTGGTACTAAGTTTATTAAGCAGTTGCATAACCAGCTGTCCGTTTCAAAACGAGAGGAAAGGGTCTTGAAGTTAGAGGATTATCAGATTCCTGGTGGCTCCAGTTCAGTTGTGCTGAGGTAACGAGGGCGGTTGTTACTGGATTGCATCCGGAAGGTTTATATATGCAGCTCAGGGTCTGCAGCCTGGCTGATGGCTTTGTGTGAAATACCACAGTCAGGGGACCGTACAGGTTAGATGATCATTTGGAGATGGTCCTGCTTCTTCATACCTGAAACACCATAGCCAAGTAGTAATGCATGTTAGGTTTGGCAGGGAGGTTTGTAGTGTTGCTGCCCATTTCGGTTCTGGATGCAACATAAATACAGATGCTTTACTGTCCAGATTTTATATGCTGTACAGTTAATCTGGCATTACACGGACTCAGTCATTTAGAAACTGTAAAAATAAATGGACAACTAACTTTCTTATTTGAAGCCAGGCTGGTATCAAAGTTTAAAACCATTCACCTATTTTTTCTACGGAAGTCAGAAATGTAAAACTGATATCCCCCCAGAATAGTTTTGCCTGCCAAGACAGAACATGTGAGAAGTATGGCATACAAATATGCTAGTAATTAATTTGGGAGCACTTTTTCTGTTGGTTTTTTTTTTTTTTAAGTGATTAGCTGCCAACTCTCACCCTTTGAGCAAGAATAGTTTTGTATGCATTTTCTGTTGAAAGTCTAAAACACCTTTTGGCTCAATTAGCATCAATGTTATTTTTCAAACTCTTTAGTGCATGCTATGCCCCTCTGCCAAAATGTGAAACAGCTCTCTCCTTCAATTTGTGGAACCTTTTTATTTCAAAAAGGGAAAAAAAGCGCCATTTATGAAGCATAAACACAATAAAGTCGTCAAGTAGATAGCTTGTGCTTCCAGGTCACTGTCCTCTGTGCTGATTTCTGCATCTGTTGTTAAAAATTTAGTAGTTATGTTACAACTCCTTCCTTTTACTCCTGGATTGCTTCTTGTTTTGCCCCTCTAAGGCCATCTTCAGTGGCTGAAATAGTTTTGATCCCAGCATCTTAATACAGCTTCACCCTGTTCTTTTTGAAACTGTTGTTTCCTGATGACATTAAGATTGAGCTTATCTACTACATGAAAACAAGATTTTTAAAAGAGTTGGAAAGCTCTATAGTGAGTCAATTCAAAAATCCTTAGGGGAAAAACAGATATATGTATTGGGAGTGTGTCCCTGGTTCCCCTCAGGTACTGTGGAAGCTGCTGGATAAGATACCCTAATGCTCAAGCAAATCTAAAGCTCCTCTTTTGCCATCCTAAGGAGCTGGTGTGCCCTCCCTGACACAGTCCTGGGAATGGTGAGAAAAAACAGTTTCTGTGGAGCAATTTCCTTAAGACAAAAAAAAGCAAATTTCTGTCATCAACGAGTGCCAGTTTTACCATCTATAAGGTGAAGGCAGGACACAGGCTGGTCGTTAATGCACATCCAAACAAGCTCTGTTGCGGGTGACCAGCCAAACTCAAAAAAACCCCAAACCAGAGTTATTTTTAAATACCTAAATACATCGATTAGCGCAGTGATTTTAAGAACTCTGTAGCTGATAAATGTACAGCAGTCCTGACTATGAACTCAATATATACACGAAGCTTTTGCTCCTCCTGTGACTACTGTGCAGTCCTTGTTCTCTGGTCTTTACTGTGCAAGGTTCCATCAACCTGCCTGGTCCAGAGCAGAAATCCCAACTAGGAAACAGATCATTAGATGGATAATGAGTCATATTAAGTCATCTGTGGTAATTTAAAAAGGAATGAAAGACAGTTTTGTTTTAAATAGCACTTGTTTTCAACAGGCAATATTAAGTTCTAGAAGTGTTTTATTTGGCTATATGCAGTTGCCTGAAACCCATGAAGTAGGAGGTGACTGCAGAAGGCTTGAAGGCAGAACTGTTGGAAATGACAAGATAAATCTGACCATTAATGCATTGGATTGATTTTCAAAAAGAAATTAAACAGTATACCAAATCTGCTGACCTGGGCACTGATGCTGCTCAGATAGAGTCTAGAAAAAGAGCAGTGAGGGTGTAATGAAGATCAAGATCATGGTCTTTGGCAGCCAGCTGTAGTTGTAGGGTATGTGGGTGCTTACTTTATCTTAAAAATTAAATCTGTTGAAGAGAGCATTTTCTGGTCATTTGTGATGTCTTACCTGTAAGTTTCTCTTAATTTAAACAAATATTATATGCTAATTGGGTTTTTAAAAAGTTATTTTGGCCAAGGAAGTATCTACTAGCCACAGAGCTGCAATTCAGGTAGGCTTTTAGACCTGCAAGACAGAAAGCAATTTTTCTCTTAGAAGCCAAGTTTTCAAATAGTCTGTGAAATGACAACCATTTCCTAAACTACTCGTAACATGTCAGCAGTTGTGCTGGGTCACAAAAATTAATGTCACTCCATGTTGGCCATTAAAGACTGTAAAATTGTTTCAGTGATTCAGCACTTAGGAATGATTATCACACTTCTTGAAAATAAATTAGTTTTTTACTGAAGGAGGGGTGCACTGGGGGATTTTTTGTTTATATTTTAATGACCATAGCCTGTGACCTTTTTTTTTTTTATTTTTATTTAGAGAGATATATATGCATATGTTTATGTGTATATATAATGGAAAGTTTGTCATAGTGACCAAAAAAAAATATGATACAAGAATAATTTTTCCAGGGAATTCTTGGAGTGTTGATATATCAAGTATAATAATACTGAGAAAGAACACTGTGCTGTTTCCCAACACCAGGCATTTTCTTGTGTTTGGGGAATGAAGGTGATCTGGTCATCTAGTAAAACTGGACATTGTCATTCCTGCTCCTTCTTGGAGATGTTAACTGGCTCAATTCAAATGAATTGTGATAGCTGCTCTGTTCACATCATGATATGGAAAACTTTGTCTAGATTGCCTTGAGCACAATAGCTTCTTGCAGCTTTATTGGTTGTAATTAACCCAACCTTGAGTTGCACATTTGGTTTTGATAACCAGGCTGCAGTTGAACACCCTGCCCAAATACTGTGGGGGAAATCACTAAGGACAGAAATTCTCAGTATTTCATAGCTGCAGATAATCACAGGTCAGGCTTTCTCCTCAGTATTGCCATGTCTCATCCTTACAGATGGGATAGGTGCAAAAATACATTATAGCAAAAATTCAAACAAGTTTGCAAGCGAAGCTGTTACTAAACTTCATCCAGAAGAGTCCACTTCACTTTGTTTATATCTTGTCTGAATTGACCTGCTTCTCTTAAGTTCAAGACATTCAGAGTATGCTGAACTTAAGAAACTTCACACCAAGAAAGCTAACGTGAGGTTTGAGAAGGGAACAAGTTTGGTCTTCTAGTCTCTATGAAAGTTCTTTAAGGTAGCTTCAGAGAAATGGTTGCCCTTGCATTAAACACAACAAAAAGCAATCATTGCCACAATACAAAAAGAGGTGTTCTGACAACATTAGATTCGGGAGAAATGAGAAGGGGCTCGAAGTGCCCTTGCAAGGGTGTTGTTCTGTCCGATCAGGTGGGTCTTTGGCTACAG
The DNA here is from genome assembly GCA_013397175.1 of Platysteira castanea. Classification (NCBI taxonomy): domain Eukaryota; kingdom Metazoa; phylum Chordata; class Aves; order Passeriformes; genus Platysteira; species Platysteira castanea. The sequence continues at coordinate 717,518 of VYXC01006384.1, forward strand.
CAACACTGACAGTCTATAGCTGCATCCTCAAGGCACTGTATAGCACCAGAAGGTAGCAAGTGTCATGGGGTTTCCTTGTTGTTTTAGTTCTGCTTTTGTATGGATCACAGCCCCGTATTGTTTTGAATGATGAGCATAAAATAATGCAGGGGTCATAAAAACTTTCAGAAGAGCAAGGTAAAGAATAGATTCCCAGTAATGACAGATTTGAGAAACAGATTTGGCAAAAATACTAAGCGAGCAACATTTTCTAGCGCAAAGCAGCTAATACCCAAGATAGTATTGAAGTATAGGTTTGTAACCGGTGTTCCACTTTGACACGTAAGGATTCATGTTTCTTCAGTTTATTTTTCCATTTAAAATGGAGATTTACCAATTCTGCATAATATTATGAATATATGAATTCTGAATTACTCCCTCATGAATTGAGGATTTTGTATTTGTACAAGGGCTGTGAGTACTGAGGCTTTCTAGAAGGACTAGCTAGGTCTGCTTAGACCTGAATGGAGTATTACAGGATAGATTAGATGGGTTGCAGGTAATGTAGCAACCTGCTTGCATTCATAAGTGCTGAAACACAGTCTCAAAAGGTGTAATAATAAGAGGCTTGTAATCAAGGGAGTCTTCTGCCTCTTGCCCTCCCATCAGTAACAAAACTTAATGCAAGAGTTAGCAGAGAAAGAAAAATCACCAAGTGGACTACTGCTCCCTTTAGGCCCTGAGTTTAAAGCTAGCATTAAAGAAGAGCAATAGCCTCTTTAAAATGAGCCCAAATAACTTGAGACTGTTTCCAAAACCCCCTTACTGAACCCATGCCATGATTTGGCTAGGTTTCTGTACAGCCTGTGCTATCTGGAGGTCTTGCGTAAAAAGCTGTCTGCTCTCCTGTTCTCATTTCTCCTCCAGATGACCTCCTGAAGTTCCAAAAGTCATCAGTCTCCTTCCATGAGGTGACTGTTCACATCCTTTTTACTGGATGTTGCTTTTTCAGGAGACAGCCAGTCACTCCTGTTTCTGAAACAAACAGGACCTGTCTTGTCTCTGCTCAGTCCCACCTTCTGTGAGGCACTAGATTCTCTTGAAAGGGTGCCAGAAAATTGTCATTTGTTGGCAATGTGTTGCCCTTAATCCTCCCACAGTTGTGGCTGTAAGATGCCTATTTCTCATTCTGATCCACACTGAAGCTATATTAGATTTGGAGCCTAAAAGACGTGACTATTTTTTCCCTGTTAATGTCTTCAGACAGAATGATTGCATCATTTTGTTGTCCATTTAAATTGCCCAGCTGACCAATTCCCTTTGCCTTTCCCTGTCCTTTTAAAGTATATGTTACCTCTTCTTGGCCTTGCTCAAGGAGACTGCTGTGAGAGATTGGTCTTGGGTTCCTGGGCCCTTGAGAAAAAATGATGCTTGAGTGAGCCAAAGAACTAATCCCTGAAGCTCTTGGAGCAACTGTTGCAGTTGCTTGCTTGCTGAACCAGTGCCCAAAACAGCACCACTGTTATCAGCCTTCTCCCTGAGACTGATTGCAGGTGGGCTTGTGAAGAAGGGGATCCTTCTCCAGTGCTCAGAAGGAAACAGCATTATCAGGCCATTGACAAGATACAGGCTTGGCTGGTTCTTTGCTCACTCCCAAGCCACTGTCTTTCTCTGGGAAATGATTCCTTTGCCACTATCTGTAGTTTTGACAGTCTTGCTCCGGAGGCTGCCTTGCTAAATATCGCTGTGGTTTCCTCTTGCTGGTTGGCAAAGAAGAAAATGTAACGTGACCTTGGGCTGTAAGGGCACGTGTTTCACCTGAGGTGTCGTTACGGGGGGGAAACCCGAGGAGCTAATCCTGCATGTGGGGCACTTTGTGGATGATGAGCTAACTCTGTTTGTTCCACCTCCCCTCCAGAACTGTCAAGTAACCCATCTCTGGCTTCGATCCTCATCCCTGCTCATGCCCGGAACCAAGCAGCTGCTTCAACCCCTACAAATGCTACAGCGGCCTCAGGTGAGAACATGCAACTGCCTCCCTCCCTCCCTCCCCGCCCTCGCTCCCCCTGCCCAGGCACCTTCCCTCTGCTGAGGCCCACGAGCTGCTGAGGCCCACAAAATGAACAGGAAGGAACAGATTGTTTCAGTATCACCTGAACCTTGGTCTTGGTAGGTGGTCATTTGGGTGCTAGCTTTGGTCACCAAGCCAAATCCCAACCCAGGGAACTCAAACTCTGCATTTGATTGCTTAGTTTGTTGGTCCTTCTCACTCAGACTTTCACTACTAGAAAAAAAAAGTCATCATCTCGCCTGTTTTTTAGTAATCCTTGTGGATTGGTTTGCACCTAATTTCTGAGCTCTCAGCCATCCTGAAATTAATACTGACCTGGTGCCTGAGTTTGCGATGCCTAGAAAGAGAAGAAACAGCTAGCTCAGTACACACAGCCTCTGTGTAGTGTGGATGGAGAGGATTTTTCCCTTAAGGCATTGGCATCTGAACGTCTAGTTAGGGAGTTCAGTCAGCATGCTCACTGCCTCATCTAAGTAGTTGCAGTTGCTTCCTGCTGAGTTTGCTTGTATCATCTTGAGGCACACAGCAGATGCTTTTTGGTTTTGGCCAGCAGTGAGTGAAGTTTTTGTTTGCTCTCTCAAGTTTCTGTCAGAAACCTTTTAAAAGCTCACTGTTGGCCTTTAGCCACTCCATATTGTATTCTGTTTCCAGTGAAAGCTTAAAAGCCTGGTAATACCAGTTGGGAGACTCCCAAAGAAATTCCCAGGTGCTCCAGGATGTGGCAGAGGTGATTCAGTACATGGCATTCTTCCTCTGAGTCAGCCCTGAGTCAGCACACTAGAGGCTGTCTTGGGGCTTGGGCAACCAAAGGCAGCCTGCAAAACAGGTGTGCTTCCACATGTCCTGCGTGCAAGTCATCCCTTCTGCAGTGCAGGACACTTCCCTTAGTGTAGGATAGCTGATAAGGAGAAGGCTTGATTAAAAAGCTGCTCTTGAAATGTGCAGGAAAGCATTTGCTGCTTGATGTGCTGGACAGTTACCTGATATTTGATGCACTTGGTCCAGCCCATGCTGTATAGAGAGCATTTTCATACTCTGGGACAAATGCACCCAGGTTTGAAAGATGAGACTTCTCTGAAATTGTAGTAGCAGTAGATAACAGACACAACTTGTACCATTTATGTGCTCTGAATTTAGGAGACAGCAAAACTGCTACTTTCAAATTTAGTATGTTTGTTTCAGACACTTGGCAGTATTTTGCAAATAGTCATGTTCTCTGTTTCCCTCTTATGTGCATCTGTTGCTCAACAACAAGTGAGAAAACAAATAAAGTAGTAAAAGTGATTTAAAAACTACAAAATACAAACATTGGAAATTATTTTAAGCCTTTCTGAAAAATACTGTTTCACTTAATGTCCCTTTCATGCCTTTTAAGGAGTTCTCTCTTCCAAGACACAAGTCTTGAAGAATTAATAGGGTTAAGAACGCTCTTTTCACTCAGCACTTTCCAAGGGCTCATACAGGAGGCAAGTGCATTAGGCTGTGTCTAAATGTGAAGTATAAAAAAAAAAAGGCCAAAAGACCACAACCCACCCCATATTACTGATGTCAATGTTTTTCAAGCTTCTGTTTGCAAGCACTGCACTGAGTTGGGATATGACCTATTTGTGGTTCAAAACCAAAAATAATATCGTTGCTGATTGGAAAGAAAATGTGAAATTAAGTTCAGTATTGGACAGCTTTGGATTTCTGCAGTTGGTCATTTCTTATTCACGTGGGTTTCTCACAGCAGGTGGTGGGAATGTCATCAGAGTTATGATGTTTAGGATTAGGTCCTGTTGAGGTTATTTTAATATGTTGTGCTTTGCATGCTGATGCAGCACTTAGCAAGAGATTTTCATACAAGGGATCCTTTCTTTCTCTGTACCCCCTGCACCTCCCGGAGCAGTAGCTGTTGAGTTCCTCAGTAACTGCTAAAGCAGTGTGGGAACAAGTGTCCCACCTAACCCAGGGCATCCTGATAGGCAGGAGACTTCTCTGCAAAATGTGTGCGTGTGTGAATAAACAGTACAAGTTCAGAAGCTGATTTTCTAAGTGGCAATGATGCAGCAAAATGTAGCTCTCAAAGCAATAAAGGGAAGAGCAAATATGTAACTGTAATTCACATTATTAGTGTGTAACTTGTGCCTCTCTCTAGCAAGCAGTGTTAAAAAACCACATTTGTTGTAAATTTCCTCTTCTCTTGAGGCAAAAAGCTGTATTTGCTCTACTAATGGAACATGGCTTTGCAGTGGGAGTGTGTAGTCTTGCTGCTCTGGCATTAGTAAATTCTCCTAAACATTTATGAGAAATTCTCTGACATAGTGGCATGTCTAAAGCAAAGTGGAGAGAAAAAAGGGTGAGATTTATTGGCCCCAGCTTGAAATAATGTGCTAGCTTTCTGTGAATTATTCTGGCCATTGATTAAAAATGCCACTGGAGTCGTATTCCTGGGGATGGCTGGAGGAGGAAGAGGATGGTTCGTAGCTGTGCAGCCACAGCATCTGAGAGGGGAGCGTGCACACCAGGCTGAATGCGCATCTGCTTGCGTGACTACGTTTTTCTTCCTGAATCAGCCAGCAGCAGTAGGTACCTCTCTGTTAGTCAGCATTAAGATGGGAAGAGCATAATTGCCATCTGCAGGGAAGTTGTGCCAGCAGGGATTCTGGGGTCATCGTCTTAGGCATCCCGCTGTGTTGATCCCATGTAATCCCAAATGCAGTGGTGTGCCTGAACTTTCAGCAACAAAACAGATTAGAGCTGGTGTTACCTGCCAGTGTGTTGTAGTTGAAAAACACCACAGTGCTCCATGAAATAAGATTTAGTGCACTTGTGGTATTCCTGTTGAAGGAATTTTGGAAAACTTTAATTCTTTAACCAGGAAAAGACGGGCAAGCAATTCTCTCAGGCTTCTACAGGCTCAGAACAGGGATGAATCCATGACAAGAGAGGTAAAACTTTCACATTTTGCCAGTTTTGCTCAGAGCCTGGATTTCTACATCCATAGGCAGGCACAATAGGAAAACCAGTCTTTCCTCCTTCCTCCACTTGTCTCCTGAGCTCTCCTGTGAGGATTCCCAGACTGGTGGTAGCTTTGTTTCTCTGTCTTTGCAGATGAGCAGCACAGCCTGTCAGCATTACAGATGCACACAGCTAATGCTGTCAGCAGTGCTAATGGGCTTTCTCAGACTGAGCTGGCGTCTCTGTCGCTCTCTGAACTGTAGCCCTGTCTTTCCCTTCCACAGAGTTTTTAAGGAGTGTCACGTACCCTCCAAGAAAGCTGAGGCACTCCTTAGAGGGAAAAGCTGAATTGGAGGAAGTTCTCTTTAATGATGAGAGATGCTTTTGCCCTCTGTTTGAAAGAACTTTGGGAAGCAGCTGGCTCTTAAACTCTGATGACACTTCTTTGCCTGCACAGGCAGAGGTGTCAGGCGGTGGCTCAGGACAAAGAGGCTGCCCTGACCTCGAGCCGAGCACTCATCTCTCCTGTGCCACAAAGCTGCGTGCCAGCTCCTAGCTGTGCTCCCCAGCAGGGCTTTGCTGTCCTCTATCAGCATTGCTGAGGGCCTAGATTTCCTTCTCTTATGCCCAGATACTGATTTTTCATGGTGAGAAGTGAACGTCCAGAGAATCTCATACTCCAGTTGTGCTCTTTTTCTGGTGCTTCAGCAGAGACATGCTGGAACAGGCCCCTCTTTGTTCCTCAAATGTCCTGTTGATGCAGAGTCAACAAATGAGCTGAAATGTTAAAATACTGCATTTTCTTGCAGGCTGGGAGCCTGGGCAGCCTTGAGCTTGCTCTGCACTCTGTCCCAGCCTGGAGGGACTTCTATATATTGCTGTGAAAAGCCCCAAGAAAATGTTCTTGGCCTGCATCACCTGATCTACTTTCTTTTAACATGTGGCATATATATTTCTCAGGAACTCCCCTATTACAGTGATGATAGAAAAGGAACATATGTTACATATGAAGTAGCTCCATCCTCTCCTCTTTTTTTCTTTATCTCTGTGTAGTAGCAATGTAATGATAACAATTTCAGCCTCTGCTGTCTTCAGGAAATGGAGATCAAAAGACACATTTCATTTCAGCAAATGAAATACAAGACCTTTTTTTACGCATACAGAGAAGTCCTCTGCCAACAGTATAGACTCCAGCTGGACTGCTCACATCAGGCACTGCCAGCAGATGTTGTGCTAACTGCAGCTTATCTATACTTGAAAATGAATTTAGAACAGGCATAGTGAGAGTTTAAAGTGTGGAAACTATTACCTGGCTGGCTGGGTCACTTTTGATTTCTGTGGTCATTTTTGGTCTGCATGCATGTGGGATTTGGGAATTGCTCCTTCAGGAAAATTCTCCACGTAGGAGAGCATCTCTCTCCTGCAAGGCCAGCTTCCCACATAACATTGGTACTGTCGTCATGCTGCCTTGGTGCTTTAATTGCATGAGCTTTTTTTTTGCCATGGTGATCATTCCTTTATGAGGGAGGGGACGCAATTAATTTGGGGTGAGATTAAAGGGAATGAGGAACTCCCAGAGCAGTCATCTGGCATCCTCAGCCCACAGGACAATTTGTCTTTCTTCCCACACATTCCTTGCAGCATTTCCTTTTCAAATAGGCATCACCCTCTCTTCCCACTTGTCAGTTGTGTTTCTGGATGCTGCTGATTGTTTGATTTCCTATTTTTGTTGCTGTTGTCAATGTTACTTAATTTGTGACTCAGCAAGTGCTGCCCATTTCTAGCCGGCATGTTGTGGTGTGGTTGACAAGCTGGAGGGAGGGGATGCCATCCAGAGGGACCTTGGCAAGCTTGAGGGGGGCCTGTGCAAAACTCAGCAAGTTCAATGGGACCAAGAGCAAGGTCCAGCCTCTGGGTCCGGGCACCCTTGGCACAGTTACAGGCTGGGCAGAGAACGGATTGAGAGCAGCCCTGAGGAGGAGGATTTAGGGGTTGTGGTTGATGAGAGGTTGGACGTGAGTTGACAACACACACTTCCAGCCCAGAAAGCCAAACGTATCCTGGCCAGCATCAAAAGCAGCATGGGCAGCAGGTCAGAAGGAGTGATTCTGCCCCTTGACTCTGGTCTGTGACACCCCACCTGAAGTGCTGTGCCCAGCTCTGGGGCCACCAGCATAAGGAACCTGTTGGAGTACTGAGTCCAGGGGAAGGTGATTAAGATTATCAGGGCCTGGAGCACCTCTCTCATGAGGGAGTTGGGGCTGTTCAGCCCAGAGGAGAGAACATGCTGGGAAGACCATATAGCAAACTTCCAGGACCTAAAAGGGGCCTACAAGAGAGCCAGAGAGGTATTTCTTACAAGGGCGTGAAGTGATAGGACAAGGGGAAATGGGTTAAGATTAGACATTAGGAAGAAATTCTTTACTGTGAGAGTGGTGAGGCACTGGCACAGTTTGCCCAGAAAAGTTGTGGCTGCCCCTGGAAGTGTTTAAGGCCAGGCTGGATGAGGCTTTGAGAAACCTACTCTAGTGGGAGGTGTCCCTGGCCATGGCAGGGAAATTGAAACTGGATGTCCTTTAAGGTCCCTTCCAACCCAAAGCAGTCCATGGTTCAGTTCTTTGTCTTTGGTCATGGCTGTGGTCAGGTCAGTGTGGCTGAAGAGGAGGGAGTTTTGCCAGCAGGTGACCGTAGAGCGTTGCCCGTCCACATTGCCTCAGGAGCTCCTCTGTGATGGAAAAATGTTACTGCACGCCCACCACCCACCAGTGTATTTTGTCATGTCTAGTATTCCTGCTAGTCACACAGCCCTTCAGGCTGAGGTCACCAAATCTGTTCTTTCTTTTTATAAACCCTTTCCATGTGTCTTTTTGAATACAGTTTGCCCGGTCTGCCCTCTTCTGTACCGAGATAATAAGTCTTTCTGATGTTTTTTTCCTGTTGCAGTATGAATAGCTTTGCAGTTAACCTTACTTAATTTAAGTGGAAAAAATGCATGACAGTCTCTTGGAGAAAACTTCATTTAATATTTTTTTCTCATCCTATATTTTATGCGTTTAGGTGTTCACCCACTTATCTATAAGTATCTTATGGTCTTTGTGACTTGGCTAACTAGATACTATATAGAATGGTTCCAGGTGAAATTGGTGCATTTTTTCCACTACCAACTCTTCTAATACTAAGAATATTTTTTTAGAGGAAATACATGATGCATGCGGCCTATGAAAACAGAGTTACAATGAATTTCCTTTTGGTATTTCTTTGCAAACTCTCTCTTTTCTTAGAAGGCACTTTGACACATGACCTTGATCCTGTGACTTGTCTCTCTGTGAAGTACTGTCCCTCCCTGAGAAGGTGTTGGAAGCATTTACTGCAGAGATCCAATCCTCTAACATATCATGTGCTTGCATAAACCTCATTACTGGCTTCAGGCCTTGATGTTAATCTGCTTCAGCAGTTCAGAGGGTGGCAGATCCAACTTGGGTTGAGCAATACAGAGTACAGCAGTAGACTTGAAAGACTTTCTGAGACAAGTGCATGAATTGCACATTGGCACAGCAGCTGTTTCTGCCAGGGAGCAGGCTTGTCACGTTCCTTGTCTGCACTCATTCACACAACTAACAGGCAGATTTGTTATAAGAAGGACTAACAATGTGAAACTTCAGCACCAGTGTGAAACCTTGTAGTGACCACAGACACTCACTGTGTTGGCTTTGGCCATGCCAGTGTGCCTTGTCCTGCAGTTACAGTTCCGGGATGTAACACGGGCAACTTCACACACAAACTTCAAAACCTGCTGGAGCCCAGCCCTCAGCCCTCCAGGTTGCCTTTGTCCTGCTTAAGGACCATCTTCCCCCTTTCCCCAGACTGGATTGTTCCATCTGCGTGCCCTGAAGTCAGGAGAGCATCCTAACCGAACACCATCTTGGTGGGAATTGTGGGTTTCCCCATGTGGAGAATGTCATAGCTGTTGTTTCCAATGTGTCTCTGTTTTGGAGGTAATGCTGGTTGTTTTTTCTCTCTCCCCTTCTCGTCTGTTGTTTGCAGATGTTAACGCAGGAGAACGAGTTCAGACCAATAGTGTAGCTACAGCGTCAGCCTCCAACTCCACCTGAACCAGTACCAAGCAGCCAGCTGCACAGGAAAAATCACCAGTAATTTGAGTCTTGCTCAGCAACACTGGTCACATTTGGAAAGAAAATTAAAAAGAGGAAAAAAAAAAATCCAACAAAACAACAAACCAACCAACCTGTTCATTTTAGTGTTCAATTTTTTATTATTATTATTGTTGTTCTTATTTAACCTTGTAAAATATCTATAAATACAAACCAGTTTCATTGTATTCTCACTCTGCAGGGTGTCCGGGGCAGGGGACTAGGTGGGGGGAGGAGGGAAAGCGGAGCAATACAACACACCAATGTCTCCCCTCGACAATCTCTTCATGTTGGAAGTTTGCTGTTGTGTACTTCAGAACCAGGACTCTTGCCTCATACCCCCTCCCACAAAAGAAAGAAGGAAAAAACAAAACAAACAAACCCCAAACCTCATTCTCTGCTGAAGTTTTTCTTTTTTTTTTTTTTTTACCCTCTTTTTTTATTTTCTTTTTAAGTGAAGTTTCGGACTTTGATGTAGTGCACAGCTTGAATTTGGTCGGGAGCTTAGCAGGGGTCATTCAACAGAGCTCAGCGTTTCTTGTCAGCAAATCCATATCCCAGGTTTTCTGAAGAACTGCCCTGGCTTGGCATGGGGAGCAGGCGACGTGGTAGGAAAATAGGTTGCCATGGGGTGGGGGGGAGGGTTTGCCGTGTGTCTAAGGCTTGAACCGGTAGCGGAAGCCTTTCATCTTAAAAATCAGTGCTAGTGATGAGGAAATCTGCAGCTTCATGTGGGAAAAGTCTTGCCCGAGTGGTTGATATATAATATAATACACACACATGCACCAACAGCAGCGGTCGGCTCTGCCGAGGCATCCCCTTTGCCCAGCCGGAGCTCCCGCTTCCCGTGTCTCGGGCCGGCTCCCAGCTTCAGCAGAGAAGAGCGGACGAACAAAATCCTCGGCAGGGGCACAGGCCCAGCTGGTGGATGGATGTTAAGGGACTTTTTGGGAAGTGGCCACTGTGAAAGTGTGTTTGGTTGGGTTTTTTCTCTCCCCATCTCTCCTTGGCTCTTGATTTGAACAGGCTTCCCTTTCCTAAGGTGCGTACAGGAAAAGGACACCAGGGTTTATAATGTGAACTGTAACAGGCTACTGGTTTATTTTGTAATACTTTTTTTTAAACTGCAGTTTTAACTTGCAGGATGCCACATTCTCCTATAGTTCTGATTTTAAATCCACATCTAGAATCTGTATTTAATTTCATCTTTTTTAACCTCTTGCTTTTTCCTTTTTTTTTTTGATCTCTATTTATTGATGCGTGTTGCCACGTCGCCATTATGTTTTTACATTGGTAGAATATTAAAATACACATCCGAATGCTCTTGATGGTAATTTGTACCTGCTGACTTGTAGGAAAGCTGGCTCTATATGAGTGTGTGTGTATATATATTATATAAATATATACATGTATACATAGATACAATACTGCTTTTTTTATTTTGTCTACGATCTCAAATCAGTCTGACTGAAGCGTGAGGTGAATGCTTGTTCTAGTCCATCAGTTCAGGGTCCAGGTTTCCTCCCTGCGACGGCGTGTGGTGCGAGCATCCACGTCTCTCTTCCTGAAGTCAAAGCAATATTCCTTGCGAAAGGGTCAGGTGAGCGGCCGGATGCAGCCCCGGCACAGAAACGAGACTTTTGGAGACCTGATCTTGTGTTAGGCTTGCGGTTGGTGTCCGCTCCAGCCTTATCCTTCTTCAGAGAAACTGTAGTCGCCTTTGGTGCTTACCGAGCCGTTCCTCGACCTGCGGATCTCTAAGGCAAGCAGTTGCTTTTCGGGGACACGCGGAACCTTCGTGTGGCCCAGGGGAACCGGCAGTAGCGGCTTTGGAAGTTCGGCCGCCACAGGGGCGGCAGGGGCTTGGGCACGAGCTCGGTGTGTTTCTTCTTGTACCTTTTATGCTGTTGACGTGGGATTTTCTGGAAACTGTCTCTTAGCAGCCCTGGAACTGACAAAAGCTCTGCCCTCTCCCTCCTGCCTGGCACGCAGTGGGTTTGGGGAGGCAGGAGCTGATTGAAGAGGTGAGTGACCACCTACCGTGAAACCGATAAACCCTCATGTTATACCCCTCGGCGATTTGCTGTTGGGCACACACACAAAAAAAAAAGGTTTTAAAGCTTTTTTGCATTCTGGCTGGCTGCAAAGGAAAGCACACCCACGTTGAGAAACAGAAGGCTTTCCAAATCCTTACTTGCAACTTAATAGAAAGGGCTGAAGAGCGTCTTAACGCATGCGCTCAGCTAGTCAGTGTCCTGAAAGGTAAGTGAAGGGGCTTGGTTGACCCAGTGATCCAAATCCATGCAGGAGACTCAAAAAGTAGGACAGTGGCAGGGTACGGATCTGCTGTATAGACAAGACTGCTGAAGCATTGGCCACAGACGCTGTTATTTGGAGGCAGTAAATTACCGAGTCTTTAAAAAAAAAAGTAATAAAAATATCGAAGAAAAATTGCTGCTTGTGCCAGGACATGTGGCTTTTCTTTTTCATTTTTTTGTTACAGACTGGCAGAGGGGAGTTCAGAGCGTTCCTCTCTGGTTTTGTGACCGTGCCGGCGTCTGTGTGTGTCTCGTGTGTGTGTTAGGTGGGGGGGAGGGTCAGGGGTGCCCCTCTGGTTTTATTTCTGTTTTCAAGGATCATAGCAGGATCACACACTCTTTTATACAAGTTAGATCCAGGTCTTTGAACAACCTTTTTTTGTAAATAAGAAAAAAAAAAAAAGAAAAAAACACAGAAAAATAACAACAAAAAACAAAGCTCCTCACCAAATTCAAGCTTGTACATTATTATTTTTGGTTGTTTTTAAATTTTGAGTTTTATTGTTTTGTATGTAAATATGTGGACCCAGGAACTGTTATTAATGAGCAAAAAGTTACCGTTCAGGGCAGTGATTCTGTTTAATAATCAGACAAAATGTAGACGAGCTTTTTAAAGCCATATAGTTTTAACTCTGTACAGTAGGTACCGGCCTGTATTATTGTAACAATAACTCTAGCGATGTATAGTGTATCTATATAGTTTGGAGTGCCTTCGCTTCCATGATTTTTTGAATTTTATTTCCCTTTTATTTTTTTCCTCCTCCTTCTTTATTAACGATGTCTCCCGCCCCAAGCCCGCATCTTTGCTCCCCCTTCCCCGCCCCACTTTCTAACTCTTTGAGTGCTGTAAGGTTTCGGTGATACCCTGATCAGTAGCGGACTGAAAAGAAATCGTCTCCACCGTCATTTACTTCATCGGAGCCGTGGCTTTGTTCTGGAAGTCTCCAAGGTGCCCGCCCTGCCCTCTGCTCCTCCCGCTAGCAGCAGCTGATTTCTTTCGGACCCTTGCCCTAGCAAGTCATTTAGACTTCGCTTGTCTCTCCCCTCAGCCCTGCGCCCAGGAGCCGTCTGGGCAGCAGCAGCTCCCAGGAGGCTTGGCCTTTCCACGCTCCGTGCGGCTGTGCTGGGGGCAGCGGCGAGCGGAAAGGGCCCCCAGGCCGGGGAATCCCCACATCCCGCAGGGTTGCTGCGGTGGGGGCGGGGGCATCGCTGTAGGAGACTGCGGTGGTTTTTTCTGCCGGGAGGACTTTCTGTTCCCTTTCTTCTCCCTGTTTTTCCCCCACATCCCTCCCTGAAGTCATTTTTGTTTTCTTGAGATAAGTTTAACATGACTCTTGATTTCTTGTGCCCAGCACGAAGGCCTTGTTTCTAAAACTAGTTTGCTTGTGTTTTACTACCTTGTTAGTATTCCACATAAGATTGTCTTGAATGGGAAAACACGTAACTCTTTACCAAACCAAAGGTTGCTGTTTTATTTCGAAGCATCTCGTGTTCATTCCAGTGAAGCAGAGGCTGCACTTTCTTTCTGGTGACACGAAGGTCAGTGATGCCAAGCTGTTGGCGACAGTCTGCTCAGAGCTGTCTCTCTCTTCTTTTACTCTCTTTTGGGCTTCTTTTTTAACCCAGTGTGGTCTTGATGTGTCCTTTATGTCAGCCCTGCCGTAGTGGGTCCCCGAGCCGGGCTGGATCGCCGTCTGTCTCCCCCGATGGACACTCGATCAAGACACTGGTGTTCTTTAATAGTAAACCTACCTACTTTGCTAGGGAAAAAAGAAAAAAAATCACCTGCAAAAGAAAATTGACTGGTAGAAGATCCCTGAACACTCTGTCCCCTTATTTCGAAGCCAAGCTTTACCCAAAATAATGGCAGGTGCCTGCGACTTGCAACCTTAAATTCCCCCCCGGTTTTCAGTACTTGGAAAAGCAGAAGTCAAGCAGCCTGTCAGACTCGTACTCCTGTACTAGGAACCTCAGCCACCGCGGAGAAAAAGGAAAAGCCGATGAGGAAAAGCACAGTAGGGTATTCAGTCCGGGCTCTGCCTTCCGGAGACTGCCAGCGGGTACCCCTGGGTGGCAGCTGATTTCCACGGGGCTCTCGGCCGGTTCTGGTCGTAGTTGGCTTCGTTTTGCAACACTGCAATAATGGCAAAACGACAGGAAAGGAAAACAGTACCTAAGGGGTTAGCTCGAGAAAAGTAGCTTCCTTGTGTTGGTCTTTCTCAATTTATTTTTAATATATATATATAAAATATATTTATATATATATAATTTGCTTGCCTGTAAAATTTGCGTTCATTAATGTGTTGCTGATGGATCACTTGGGCCTGTACACACCAATTAGCGTGACCACTTCCATCTTAAAAACAGAAATCTAAATATATATATATTAAGGACTGTGGGTTGTATACAAACTATTGCATACACTTGTGCAAATCTGTCTTGATTTAAAGGAAAAAGCAAAACCTGTATAACATTATTACTACTTGAATGCCTCTGTGACTGATTATTTTTTTTTTTTCATTTTAAATATAAACTTTTTTTGTGGAAAGTATGCTTAATGTTTTATTATTTCCCCCGCCCCATTCCCCTTGTAAATACGTTTTGTTCTGTGTGACTCGGTTCGGAAATAGTTAACTGGTACTGTAATTTGCATTAAATAAAAAGTAGGTTAGCCTGGAAATGAAATTTAAAAAATACCAAGTGTGTGGTCTTTATTTCAAAAAATTGCCCCATTCTTGCCTCCTCCTCTCTCCCTTCTCTGACCCTTGTTCCTCACCCTCATGCCTCTTTCCACTCTGCAAGAATAGGTGGACGTGAATCTTTGTAATAATAAAGAAAAACCTCAAGAAATGAGCATGTTTTCTTAAATGAGCTGTGTTATTCCATGCTATTTTTCAAGAGATGCCAGCTTGTCTATGATACCGTTTGATTTGATGGAGAGAGGAACCCTGGGACATAAATATTTAAAATTGAAACCAACCAATCGTCCTTTACCGTCCACCTATAGATACAAACTTAAGAACCTGTGTAAACTGCTGGCTTTGAATCCTGCACTCATGGTTGTTTGGGTTGTTTTTTTTTTAATCATTGGATCCCATTAGTAATGTAATTTGGTGGTGATCTGTAAAGTTTGTCGAGACCACGTCCAGTGGACCGTTCCTCCAGCAAATCAGCACGTAGCTATCTCTGAGTTGGGTTTCCGGTACTGGATAATGTATGTATTAAACATGACATGTCTATTAGCGCAAAAAGAAAAAAGAAAAAAAAAATAAAAATCCTTTTTTGGGCTGGCTGACCTGGCCGAATCCATTCTGTCGCTATCCTAAAGGCTAGATGCGAGGTCATGTGACTGCTGCTTCAATAAAAACAAATTTATATTGCAAAAAGACTCCTCTTGCTTTGTTTGTGTGCCACGAGCCGCGGTTGTTCCCGTGAAACCTGCTGGGCTCCGGGCCGGAGCCTCCACTCCGGAGCTCCTCCAGGACAAATGGGAGCAGGGTGGGAAGGGGCCCTTGACGGGTCCACACTGTAAGTGTTGATTCAGGATCCCCTCGATCCTCTCCTGATTGCCAAATGTGTGTTTGGGAGCTGTTCTGGCCCCTCCTGGGTGCTGTAGCTGTGCCCCTCGGAGCAGGTCCTGCCTGCCCCAGCTCCCTGACCTGGTTTGTGCAGGCCCTGCTGCTCTGGGGCACCGGGGAGACGGCCAGGTGGCCTCCCACAGCCTGGCTGCCCCAGAAGCAACACGGTGAGCAGAGGCTGCTGTCCCTTCCCTTACCTCAGTCCCGCAGGGCCACCAGGATTTGGGATGCATCCAATTCGTGCTGAGACTGGGGCTGTTCTGCTCGGCGTGGCCCTGGCATTCAGGGTGCCCAGTTACACCTGCAAACGCGTCGCTGCCGGAACTACAGCACCTCTCTGGGTGAGTTTATCCATTAAAGCTTGCTTCTGGTGGGGAGTTCATCACAATCCTCGCTGATTTGGGGTGGTGGTCAGTCATGCTTGGGCACTTCTCTGGATGGACGTGCACTGGGGCCTCCTGTCCCTTCTGAGCTTCCCTCACCTGGAATGCAAGCTGTGGGCTCTCTTCATGCTGCTGTCTTTGCACAGGAGCTCCTCAGCTCCAGTCTCAGGTCTCTTTTCTGAATGTCAGAGCCAAATGAACGGGACTCAAGCACCTCATGACTTCTTGCTAAGCTGACTGCAAGGGGATCTTCGGCTCCTTCACATCTTTGTAATGCTTCCAATTGTATCTCGTCTACAATGGTTTTAAACACCCCCCTTAAGCTGTGAGTACCAAAAGCAGCCAGAGGCTCCCTGCAGTGCTCTCCCCAGTGTCAGTGAAGGCACTGGAGAGCATCTTGCAGCTGGTGCCTGTCTGTCTCCTTACCTGAGGATTGCATTTGCCCTTCTGCACGGGGGCTGTGGCTGTCCAGTTTATCCAACCCTCCCTCCCACTGTAACTCCTGCAGGCATCGCCAGTGGGACTGCTACAGTTTCATATAGTGTGTATATTCCAATCACCCTTTTTAAAGATGTAATGAAACATCTTAGCATCAAGAGCCAGTCCCTGCACAGCCTTCCAGGGAATATCATTCTGTCACCCTGTGAGAAAATACTTTTTGAGACCCATCTGCAAACCGGGGTCAAATCCACTTAGCTGCTGGTCACCAACGCCTTGGAATGATTTAAAATGCTGATCAGAGCATAAAGCAGCACCAAGCTGAATGTGGTACAAGAGTCTGTTCCACTGATGGGCTTTGTCTTTTTCAAGTGAGCTGCCAGCCATCTGTGTTGGAATTAAAAGTCAGTGTCAAGGCTACTGGCACCATTTGTTATCTGGAAGGTGGCAGCTTTCAGGCTGCTGGTGGGGAGGTCCGAGTGGCTTTCTGTTTGAGAAGAACAGGAGCCACAAAGGAGGAGGAGGGAAGCGAGCCGCAAACAGCAGAGGGGAGAGAGGAGCACTGCAGTTTGTGTCTGAGGCACCACGTCCAGTTGCTTGGAGGCAGCGAGCCCAGCAGATGGTACACAGCCTCATCAGCCAGCCTTGAACCTCACTTCCCTCCCTGGCCTCCGGGAAGGGCTTGGCTGGGCCCTTGCTAGTCTTGGAGGGTGGTGTTCCTGGCACAGGACTGGCTTTGCTACACCAGCTGTGCACAGAGGCTGCAGGGTCAGACCCAACTGCTGCCAAATCCAAGCTCTGGTAGGCAAGGAAGGTGTGCAAATGTCAGTGCCCCACAGGGCACAGCAGGAATGCCAGGCTCTGTCTGGGTGTGAGTGTTGTACAATGCGAGGCTTTGGAGCAGAGACCAGACCCCCAGACAAACTCCTGCTGGAGCTCACCTCAGGAGGGAGCGCGGGTGGGTGCTCAGGGCTGTAAGGGAGAGCTGGACCTCACTGCAAACACCTCCCTCTGGTCAGTGCAGGAATCCAGCCCTGGATCTTGCTGCACACCCAGCTAATTCCTGATGCCCTGGCACAGACACTTCCTTGGCGTATCCTATTCCCCCCTGAGTCTGCATGCACTTGGGTAGGTCTCCCATGCAGTCAGTGGAGTGAAAGTCTTCTCTTCCAGGAACTCTCTGCTCTCTGCATCACCCCTCTCTGCTCACATACTCCAGAGGAAAGGCTGGGTTCTCCAGGACAAGTTGGGAATGAACAGCCTCTTCCCTTGTGGAAGCTTGTGAGTGGCTGCAGCAGGGCATTCCTGAGCGGGGTGCTCTGCCCAGAGAGCTGCAGTGGGGCAGCCTGCCCAGGCCCAAGGCCATCTGCAGAGCCCCCTCGCTTGCTGCAGAGTGACAAAATGTGGCCGTGGGCAAACAAACCCTCGTCCCCAGGCAGAGCTGCCTGGCAGAGCACAAGTACCTGTCCCAGCAGAGGAGCCACAGGCCCTGTGTACAATGGCAGGTCCCAGGGACTGAGAATGAATGAATGAATGCTAAGCAGAGAGATTGAGGGGTTTGGGCTTTTTGGTTGGTATTTTTTTCCCCTAAACAAAGATTCTAAAAACTGGTGGAAGCCAGGAGTTAGAACAGGACTGTTCATTGTCACTGCCTGCTTGATCTCCCTATGCTTTACCTCACCTCCAAGTGCTGAGCAGTCACAGGGTCCAGACATCTGCTGCTGACAGAGGAACGTGTGGCCGATCCTGTCAGAGGGAGACGGGGGCTGCAGGGAGCCAGGCAGGGTCAGGTGTGTGGTGGGAACACCACGGGAGCTTGAGAGGAAGCAAACGGAATTCATCCCCCTCTCACCAGATCCTGTTATCACCCCCCACAACTCCCCGAAAGCAGGCTGCAGCCAGGTGGGGCTGGTCTCTCCTCCCAGGTAACCAGCGAGAGGACAAGAGGAAACGGCCTCAAGTTGCACCAAGAATGGTTTACACTGGATGTTAGGAAAAGAATTCTTTGTGGAAAAGGTTGTCAAGCCCTGGAACAGGCTGCTAAGGGAAGTGGTTCAATCACCCACCATGCCTGGAGATATTTAAAAGATGTGGCACTTGGGGACATGGTTTAGTGGTGCACTTGGCAGTGCTGGGTTGATGGTTGGACTTGGTGAGTTTAGACATCCTCTGCAACCTAAACAATTCTATGATTATTTCCTCTGGCATGACAGCAGCCATGCCCTCCTCCTCCTCCTCCTCCTGCTCCCTTCTGCAGCTCATTCCTGTAACCAAACCCTTTGCCAGGCCAGAGGGCTCAGGAGGAAGATGGTGCTTACTGGAAAAACCCAGGCTGTTTGAGAGGATTTTTACTCAAGGAGATCACTGATGATGTTTGGAAAGCTGCCATATGTTAGCAGCCTTGGGAAAAGGGACTGCCCACTTGGGAACTCCTTGGACCATCTCAGTTACACCTCTTATAAGATTTTTGTTTCATGGCACCAGGCCTAGGAACAGGTTGGTCAACGGAAGCTGTTTCTGCTGGAGACAACAGATTTGGGGCCCGCACAGCAATGAAAAATGGTTTGCATTTGGCTGGAGGCAGAAAAATTATGTTGGCAGGCAGAGAGAGGCTTCAATTCAACAGGTAAGGACCCAACACGGTGTTTGCAAGGGGCTGTTACTGACTCAGTAAAAAACAAAGGGGCTGTTTTCAGGATCAGTCCTGCAGAAACCCAGGGAGAGAGCAGCAAATGCAGCTTTTAAGTCTCTACCGCCTTTATCTCACCGCAATCGGCTCCGCAGGGACACCGCACGCTCCCGGCCGCTCCTCGGGGACAAGGACCAACATCCCCAGCACTGAGGAGCTCCAGGATGGACCAGGAGTGCAGGCTGCCATGCAAGCTCCCTCTTGGGGGAACTGGATGGGATAAATCTCATCTGGCCGCGCTGTGCAGTGGGTCCAAGCCCCTGTAGAGCAGTGGGCAGCTGCAACAGTGAGTGTTGGCAGGAGCAGCCACAGCTCTCAGGTCTGCTGGGGATGGTGTGCTGAGCCAGGCAGCACTTGTGGATACAGGTAAGCAGCCCTGCAGGAAGGGAATGGGAATGGGACATCCCTTCCAAGTGCTACATGAGGGATTGGGATGTAGCACATGGGAGGATGCCAAGAGAAGTGGCCTTGACTCCAGCCAGAAGTGGAGGAAAAGGTGTGTGGGGTTGACGCAGCGTGTGGGAGAAAAGGAGGAATGAGAGAGAGTGAATGATATGATCAGAGCAGAGCCGGAGCTGCCCTGCTCCACGGGTTTCAGCGTACACCCTTCCCCTCGGCCGGCTGGGGCTCTGTCTCATGCAAACAGGGTCTGTTGAGATGCTTTCCTTGCCAGTTCTGCTCCAGGCAGCGGCTGGGAGGAGAGGTGGGAGCCTTGGTCCAGGGTGGTCCCAGGAAAATTGGATTTACTAACCCAGGTGAACACATTCTGTCTTGGGGAGTTGGCAGTTTTGGCAGATGTTCAAACCAATTCCTGCCTCTCTGGCAGGGTGGAAGGCAGGCACACCAAACAACAGCTCCCCATCCAAGCCCAGGCCCGACTCCGGAGGGCACTGTGGTGAGGAGGCTGATGGATGCCAGCAAGATACTGATGCAACAATCAAAAAACACAGGAAAAGTTGCATGAACAGGGCTTTGGTGAAAGCAGGGAGACAGGACTTTGAGGAAATAGTCAGCAATAGTGCAGTTGGGCCTTGTTAAAAGCCTTGGGCATGAGGACCATATGTGTAGGGTTAATCCCACTCTCCTAAAAACAATTGTGTGAGGGCTGAATTGAGCCCAGTGAAGTTTCAGGCAAATCCTGTGCACGTGCAAGACCAGGAGGAGATAGAACAGCTGTGCTCAGAAAGTGGCAGGAACTCTTATAACAGCACCACACACAGGTCTATGGCTGCAACTTTTGTGCTGGTCACATTGCTTTTAAGGGAGGCAGGAGATGGGGAGTGTGGGTTTGGTGTGGTTTTCTGTTGACAGAAATGCAGACACTGGACATGTCCAGTGAAGAAGGACCCAAAGTCCTTCTTGCTGAACCGTAGTTGGTGCCATAGGATTTTCTCCTCCCACACCACAAGAGCCGAATCGGCAGGGAGGCCCTGGGACAATTTGCATTCATTCATTTACTGCAGATAAATGAATTTACCACTTTTTCAGCATTCTCAGGGCGCAGTGCCCCCAGAGGCCCGTTTGGCTCAGCCTGTCTCCCCCACCTGCCAGGAGACAGGAGCCAGCAGAGCAGCACAGCCAGGCTCCCTCCCTGTGGGCAGCTGGTGAAAGAAAAGCGGGACAAGCTGCATTTTCCCTGTGTTTCCACTGTATTGGTGCAGCCCTGGAGGCATCTGCTGTGTTTGTTTCGGGTACGGGCTCCTCCCCAGGGTTGTTCCGTCTCCTGCTAGGAGAGGGAATGGTGCATTCTTACGCTGTTGATTTATGATCCCAATTCCCTCTCACTGTGCTGGTTTCTTTCTCAAAGTACATTCTGCGAAGCTTGGGAATAAAAACCCCACGTGACAACGGAAAGCGTTTTCTACAGCAGAGTTCCCTGCAGGAATCCTGCCGTGGCCTTCAGTTTACATGCTCGGCAATGTCATGTGGAAAAGATGGCTTTACCCTGACGGTGTCCCTTAAATCATAACAGAAGCCAAGACATTTATAGCTCAGCCTGCTCACAGCATCTGGAGTCCCCTGCCCCTTGTTGTCCTGCAGAACTGTATCCCTACAGAAGACCAAAGTGCTGCAACCTCTGTCCATTCCCACACCTGTTGGAATACTTAGCTTTTTAAAACCACATCAAATTGTACAATGAGCCACATGGAGAATGTTTATTTTGACAAGCCGTCTTCAGAAATACAGCAAATGCCTCAATGGATTGGTCTTCCTTTTCTACTGTGTTGCTGCATTAAGTTTTCCATGTCTCTCCTATTACACTGGATCTTGTGATTCATGTTATCCCCCCTCCTTTTAACCAGGCTAAATTTGTCCAAGGTGGCCTGAGGCTACAGAGCCGATCCCTGCACAGCTTCTTCTCCCACACTGGGGAGAGTGTTTCGTTCTGTATTGTTGTGTTTGCAACCCTCCTTTTTATGGACTGGCTACAAATACCCTGAGAATTGCCCCAAATCCCCAGTCCCTGATGGGATCATCCTCACAGAGTCCTAACCAAAACTCATCCCCCCTCTCTGACTCCTGCCAGAAGCTGCAGCACTTACAGAGGCTGCCTGACCGCAGCAGTCCCCTGGTGCCCCTGGTTCAGTGACCTGGAGACCAGCAATGGTTTGGTCCAGCTCTTTTTCCTCTCTGCAGCTGTTATTTACTGCCCAGTGGAATACAGGGGTATTCAGACTCCTTTCTCCTCTCTCCCCCCTCCCTGTAAATTCCTTTCCCTGTACCCTGCCCCAGCCCAATCCACAAAACAAAGACCTGATGCAGAGTTTTGACAGGAAGGTATTAACGAGCACCATTTTTGACCAGCTGCTGGTTTGTGTTTTGTAGGAGCAGCGCTGTGGTCGGGATTAGCCAGACCACACCTGAGCTTTACAGACCCAGCACAAGGAACAGATGATGCACAGGCAGAAATGATGGAAGCAGGGAGAGATCAGCCTGTTACCCTGTTAGCACTGAGGGCCGATACTGGTTAGCTGTGTAAGCTGTAGCCATCAATGAAGGAGCATTTTGGGTGTGCTGGTGTGGCTGTGCCTGCCTCCCCAAAATGTGGTGCTTGGTGTAAATGTCCCTTTATGTGCTAAGGCCACAGCCCTCGGGAATTCTGACACGTGAGTGCTGGAGAGCTGAGCAAGCCTTGAGCTCTGTGACAGATGCACTGCCCCTGTCTGAGCCCGCTGCTTCCCGACATCCGGAGCTGGAGCTACCCCGTGCCTGCAAACACAGCAAAGCCAGCACACAGCAAAGCCAGCACTTGGTAAAGCCAGCATCCTTTCCGTGTAGCCCCTGGAGATGGAGAGCCAGAGTGACTAACACTGTTCCAAGAAAAATAGGATTCTTCCCAGAACTGCTCTTTGCAGTGATAGAAAGCACAAAGTGGTCAGTCCGAAGAGTAACATTTCTGGAAAATACATCAGCCCTGCCATGCCTGTGTCATCCTGCTGTCACCTAGACTAGTGCCACACTCTGCCTGGTTGTCAGAAACCACTCTGCTGAGGTCAGGGCACCTTTTCTTTGTCCAAGGACTGGTGATGTGAAAAGATGATGCAAAATCTGACTTTTTATTCAACTCCAGTGCTTTATTAACAGCAGTGCTAATGCAGGAAGCCACTCAGCCTTACACCACTAAGGAAGTCAGTGGGACATGCTTGTCTGTGGATGGTGTCAACTCAAAATTTCCCACTTATGGAGTATTTTTTCATTTAATGTTATTAATGCAAGGAAATACCACCAAAAGCCCAGGTGCAGATTTTTATTGGTCTGTGCCAGGAAAACAAACAAGGAATGCTAACACTGCTTTCTCACTCAAGCTTCTCTAAATAATCAGAAGACAAAAATTAGCTAATGAAGTCCAAAGCAATTTGGGGAGGGAGTGGAGGGAGCTGCCACACCAAAATGTATACAGAATGGTTCCAGAACAACACTGCTGGCAGGCAGCAGGAGGGACAGCCCAATGGAGAGGGTTTTCCATTCAGGGTGCCCTGAAAAAGTAAATATAATGTGCTTCCCTCTCCTTCACCATGCTCCGAACTCAAATCACAGAGGGGAAGGGAAACTCACCTCACTCATCTTCTGTCTAGGAGGCTGTGGGATCCTTGTGGAATTCTTGTCCAAGTTCACGTGCAACTGTGGCAGGGTGAGTGCTGTCAGCTGCACTGGGTCCAGCAGCTGTCCCACTCAGAGCTGTGCTGGCTGTCCCAGCCAGATCAGCCAGAATCCTCTCTGTGCCCCCGTGGATGATCCGATGAGCAGCGTAGAGGTGTTTTCTTTGGGACTGCCTCACTGTGCATAGAAAGAGGTAAGGCTTTTACTTGGAAATGTACAGCAAAGTGTTCTCTGTAGGGGAGAAGGGAGGAATAGCTTTCAGCAGTCCTGCAGCTGTGGAAAAGTCTGTCTTAGGAAAAAAATCATGCCCTTCTCACTTTGGCTGAAAGTGTTCTACTGCCACCTAATAGCAGGAACCAACTTTGCATTTCATTTTGAAGACTGGCCCCCACAGTGGGAAGCACAGCCAAAGTGTTTTCCTATCCAGCTTTGGAACAACTGCCCAGGATATATTATCAAGCTTTAAAATAACTTCCCCTTCAGTGTCTGTTAATTACAGCAAGCCTCTGGAAGAATCCAGCTGAAATCTGCCATCTCCTGTGCCAGGATTTGACCTGCACTGAGAAACTTTTACTGAGTTCAAAGTAAGGCTCGGAGCCACTACTGACACATAAAGTCACCTGCCTACCTTATCACCTCCCCTCAGCTACTGCACGATTGCTTCCTTTCATCCAAAGTCATTTGTATGTATTTCCAACCCACCTCCTGGGAAACAATTACCCAAGCCTAAGCGTTCACCCTACAGCTCTCTTTATTGCTCTTCACTATTCTTTGTTCCCCCTTTCTCTCTTTATTTCAGTCATGGGGATTGAAATACTCTGTGCCTTATGGAGGGTGTGAGGAATGTTGCAGGAACAAGTGGCTCTTATCCCGTCGCTTCCCTGCAAAAGTCCAAGACTTACTTTGGTCTGTTTTAAGGCTGGGCTGCACTCAAAGTGTGAATCTGAAGCACTGATGTCCTGCATGCTGGCACACAGTTCTGCTGTCCCTGTCTCAGTCCCTCAGCGTTACCAACCCACCCTGTTTATGTTTATCCATCTCCCAGGTCTACTTTGTCAACAATGAATGCAACTGGATCTCACTAGCTTTTGAAAAGCTGACCTTCACCAGCTAGCTCTCATTCCCAGAGAAACCTCTACCCAAGGCATTTTGGCTTCAATCGTGTTTGCATCAACTGCATTAGCTATACTGGGAATACTCCACTGGAATTGCTGCAGTCCCTTTCTCCATCCACAATGAATTCCATCTAAAGGACAGCACGCTGAAATTGGTGACTGTCCTCTTCCAAGCGAGGTTTTTCGTATCAGCTCAGTGACTTCTACTTCCACTAAGGCAGGGTTCAGAATCGAGGTGCAGAGGTTTTTCAGGGTGAGCCAGTATTGGATAATCCCTGCTTTTATGCATCAAAATGCAACAAAATGAGAAGAAAAAAATCCCAAACTAGGTAATAGCAAAACAGAGGTGATTAAGGGGAAGCTAAAGTGTAAGCAAAGACTGAACTTGCAGGCCCTCAAATCTTTGTTCTCCAAATGGATTTTCCCCTTTGACAGGCCAGGTAACTGTGCTCTTACATCACTTCCTGATAGTTTCAAGGAAGGTGAATGCTCAAGCATGGGCCAGGTTGCTAAAACACAGTTTCATAATGAATAATTTGGCTCACTAAAGGGAAAGCTTTAAAAGCCACCACAGAAATGCATTACACTAACGTGTTTATGAGATCTAGTACCATTCTTTGATACTATGTCCTTTGGATTTCCATGGAATAGTTACTGATTCTGCTTCCCTGAAGGTATCACTGTGCAGGAGGTTTACAGCAGGGTGTGTTCATCAGAGTGTACATCTGGTAGAATTCAACTGCCTTAAGAGAATGGAGCCCCCTCCGCCCCACGCAGCAATAGTAGAACAGAAAATGAGCCAGGTTTCTTCCTGACATTTGATTTCTGCTGTCACAGGAATATTGTGACAAATTTCTCCTGATCACATTGGAAGGAGCTCTCTTACTTAATTGTCTACTGCTCTATTTCACCAGCATCCACTTTAATTTTTAATTTGATCTAGCTCTGCTTTCCAGGCAACCTCACTGCAATTATCACAGATTCTGAAGATCTTTTTCTTTTGTTGTTTGGGAGTGCTTCTGAAGTGTTTTGTTCATTAGCTGCTGTTGCATTTAAGCCCAGTACGTATTTTGAGCCTTGAAGTATGTCCTTGCTATGTCCAGAATCCTGAGCCATCTCCAGGTCTTCTTTCTGTTCTCCTTTCTGAGACAGGCTAACCTGTGTGTGTCAGTGCCTGAGCTGCAGGCTTCATTGACTACAATTACATCACCTGCTCTGGAAGGCTGGCAGAAGCAGTGCTGGAGTGAAGGGAGCTGATCTAAGCTTATGCAGAACTGCCAGCTGCAGAACAGATTCTGTTGTTGTGGCAAATACACAAGCCAAGAAGAAGAAAGTTTGCACAATTCAGAGACCACAAAATTCGTACTCAGGGTTTGTGTTTTCATTCACACAGCAATAGAAGAGGCAATGAACTAAGTGCCTTTGTTCTCAAGGCAGAGAAGTGCACTGCGGCAAGGACCCCTTCAAGCTCTATTGTGATGCAATTGCTTTGCTTAGGTGGTATTCGCTTTCTGTGGGTGACTGGTTTAGTCACGGTGTTCCACCTGTGCTGGTCCGTAGAAACACCCCAGTTAGGAACAGACATTTATTCATGACACTATTTAATGTAATACACAGGTTTCCAGTGTCTTCGCCTCTGTATTTTGACAGATGCCACTCCATTTTTGTTAAATAGAAACATCCTTTACAGCTGCAAGATTATCTCCTTACAACATGATTCCACTACAGCCACCCTTAAAACTTTATCATTTACCTCTTGCTCTCAACCAACTGGGGAGGAGAGGAAAGCATAGGAAAGTGTATAACCTTCCTTCCATATATGACATATATTTAAGTAATTTGCTTGTTAAAGTCTTCTACAGTTTTAGAAATTGTCATATAATAACACAGTTCACAGCGGTGCTACTTAATTATTTTTACCAGTTTGTTTTTGAATGTGCAATGGGTTGCTTCTTTTCATGCAGTTTTGTTGCTGCAGATACACCAAATTTATCATAGAAAACCAGGTTGGAAGGGACCTCAAAGATTATCTGATCCAGCCTTTCTTGGAAAAAGCACAGTCCAGACCTTAGAGCAGGCCTGAATTTCGGTCACCATTCAAAAAGACTAAAGCTCATGAGAAATTGATGAAAAAAGGGTTAAAAAGCTTAACTTTCTACCTGCAGAGTGCAAAAAATGAATCTCAGGGAACTGAGACAACTCTTGACACTGCATTGCTCTTTTCAGGGAGCTAGAGTAAGAAGAGTGAACCAGTTCACAAAGAAAACGAAGTTACTGGACTCCTTACCTCTTTCTCTCATAGAGCTTTTCTCAGCTTCTGGGATCAGGAAATTATAAACCAGCTCTGCTACAATCTCTTCTGACTGTAGGTGAGTTCGACTACAGGACAGAGGCACAGTGGTGTTAGTATTTTAATTTTCTCTCCAGAACACCTCTGCAAAAACAGGTGTCCCTTGTAAATATCCTCACTCTTTCCAAGGGAGTGTATTGTCATGGCCGTAGTTGTCAGCTGGGTCTCTATCCTACAAGTAGGTGACAGTGTGACTATTCCCCTTTGCACTGCCAGGGTGTTCAATAGTGCATTGGAAAGCAGGAAGAGGATCACCCTACACTCCCTATCCCCAAAAGTATTTAGAAGCTCAGTTCCCTCTGATGACAAACTGACTTAGACACACAGATATCACTGAGGATTTGTGTCTTTGGCAATTTAGTCTTTGGCCCATTGCTGAGTTTGCTAAATTCTTCCCTTTTGTGACTCTGCACTTGGCTGGCCCCCATGCTCTTTTCCATGCCAGTGTTTGGTGGGTTCCCAGTTGGCCCAGGGGCTGCATGCATTATCTACGCTTCATTCTCCCCAAGGATTCCAACATTCTGCTTGTATTCATCTACATACAAAATACACAGCTGCTGTACCATAGGAGAGTCAGTGTCATTGGGATTTTTATGGCTCAATTCCAAAAAAAGGGCATAGAAACTGAACTGGGGGTTTGGCAGGTCCTAAAAAGTATTCACTGCTGATGCCCCAGCCAAACACAAGACTGTGGTGTTCTCAACAACTTACTTAACTCCAAGTGCCTTGTCTGGCAGCCATCAATATGAGTGACCTCCATGGAAATTGGCAGTTCCTTAAAGAACAGCCACCCCAGAATGAAAGGCTGCTGTACAGCCATATCTTTTAGGATCTCTTTCAAATGGATTTTCTGTAGTAGTGTAAATAAATGAAAAGATCGGTATGAATGGGTATTGCTTTAGGCAGTTCCCAGATTCACTTAAAGCTCAGTCACAGCCTCACACTGGTGTGGAGAAATCTAAAAAGGGTGATTCACAGATCGCACAAGTGATTTGCAAAGGGAACCTGGCACATGCTGTATGGAAATAAGGCTTTGATGGATTTATGTGTGTGTAGCAGGTAGGAACAGTGTGGTTCCCATACAGCAGCCACACTAATGAAGCGACCATGAGCAGCATTGCTCTGCCCTTCCCATGTCTTGCATGATGCACACAGCCACAGATGCACATGGTCAGGCAGGTTCTAAACTGCTCTGAACAGCCCCTAATGTGCTGTCTAATAACGTACCGACTTTCCATTTCGTAAGCAATGTCATTGACTTCTTGAGCCCTTTTCTGAACCTCTTCCCTGGCTTGCTCTTCAGCTGTCCTCTCCATGCTACTCAGGATAACATCTTCCAAGTAGGTGTCAATAGTTCTGTGCTGAACATTCACCACCTAGAACAAAACACCAAGATATTGTTCCTCTGCTTATTGCTGTGCCAGGAGCATAGTGGAAGATTTCCAGAGAAGCATGAACAACAGATTTTCACAAGACTCTTTGTTTCAGGCAAGCCAACCTGAGATTTGTTTTCAGAGCTGCTTTAGGCAGTTCCCAGATTCACTTAAAGCTCAGTCACAGCCTCACACTGGTGTGGAGAAATCTATAAAATGTAAAAATTTATTTTCTAGTAATTCTTTCTGAGAACTGATGGAATAAAAGCAAGTGCAGGAAAGAACCAGGGGTGGAACAAAACCTATTCACAGATCCAATTCTGGTGCAGCAGGTTAGTCCTGTGAATGCAATGGCAGTGGCTCCCTCAGTTCTCACGGTCCCCTGAGCAAAAATTGCCAAGTAATAATCATGGGTATTGACTTCAGTAAATAAATCAGCTTTCATTCAAGCAAACCCTGAAGGAAAAGGTTCCATCAAGCCAGTCAAAAACCAAGACAAAATTATTGGTTTTCTTATAATGGTTATAGAGCTGAGATTCTAGAAATGGGTGTTTTTCTTCTGCTGATCTGAAGGGCATAAGCTTATGGCACCTTGACCTGACCTGCTTACCACTCAGAAATACAGAAAAGATAAGAGGAGAAGCTAAAATTAAAAAAAAAAATAAATAAACACAATGCCAGACCCTTTTGGTATTAACCACCTCCCACAAAGTTTGAAAATTATTGGTTTAGTCAATTAGACTCCCACTCATGCCTTTCAACGGGGAGAAATAGGCTCCATGCAGTCAAGAGCTAGGAAATAGGAATAGGACTATAGAATAGAATACGGTTATTCAGTATTTTTTTCTTGATTTCAAGGTTATTTTATCCATTATCATTACCTCAAAACAAATTTTGTACCTCTTGTTATTTGCAGTCCACGTGAGGCAGAGGGGATAAAATCCTTCCAAATCCTTGCTTAAAGGCATCCTTCCTGGGAAAGCACCTAATAGTTCTGCTAGGCAGACCAAGTGCTGCCAAAACATTATCCCTAAAGATGATCCTGGTACATCTGTTCTCCATAGGTGTTTGTTGTAGAAATTTAGAAGCCTACACCCATTCATGACAGGCCTAACAGGACTGTCTGTAGGGGTATTCAGATCACCCTTAGTTTAATGGGCGTGACACTCTCAGGAAGGAATCATGCTCTCTTCACTACACTTTGCCCCTCAATTTTAAAACTAGCCATCACCAAAGTCAGAGTTGAAGTAGCTGCCATCCATCTGGACCTTCCCGCAAGGAGGCAGCTCCTACAAACTGCCTGCAGTCCCACCAGTCTCCCTCTCTTGCCTGTCTGAAAAGTTCATCTTCCTCCTCCCGCCGGATCTCTTCCAGCTGACGACGTCCGCTCTCCTCTGCTTCCCGCATCCGCCTCTGCCTCTCAGCCAGCATGACCAAGGCATGGATCTTCCGTTCTTCTTGCAGCCTCACCAGCTCTTTGGACAGAAAATCGAGCATGTTTGCTAGCGTCCTTCCTTCTACTGTGGCCAAGTCTCTTTCCAGTGATGACAGCTTTCAAAAGAAAAATGCAAAGAATTTGTGTTACAAACCCCAGGAATGTTGTGTTTAGTTCCAGGACTACCACAGGCATGTGAGACAGCTCTGCAGCATCCACTCAGACCAGCCGTGGGACAATCCCAGGGGTTTGGCATTCTTCCTATGTTACACGCCCTGACTGATCTCTGCACAGTGCAACCATGAGTACCTGCAGCTTTAGGCACTGAACCTAAAATTGTACAACTGTACTAACTCCTGACAAATTCAAATTGACATTAATTATATTAAGTTTGCAGAAGTGCAAATGAGACCTCAAAATTCTGGGTAATGGAAAATCAGAACATCTGTGACAGAGTTGAGACACGATTTCAAGTGTTCAGCATTACTGTGCCATTCAGTCCTTGTTCCAAGCACATCGTGTTTTACGGGTTGGGTACGTGTGATTTCACTACAGACAGGGACAAGATCTATGGGGAGTTCATTATCTCCAGTATGGACTCTGAAGCCACAGGCCTTGGCAAGAGGGAATGTCTGGAACGGGCTGGGATGCTGTGTTCTGTTGAAATAAACAGGCAATTACAGAGTAGACCCAAACATAAAACTCAAAGTGGAGCTGAAATATCCCAGACAAGTAACAATAAATCAGCTTTCTTATACAGCTGTGCCATTTGCCCAGGCAGTGTTTCAAAGGAAGTGGGATTGTCAGTGTTGCACACATCTAGAAGTGACAGCACTTAGCCCAGAGGTGTTTCAGATGGAAGATGGTGATGCAGGAACTGTACCATCCCACAGGGAGGGATAACATGGAACTGAAGTGCTCCTTCCTCTTCATTGCTCCAGGTGCTGCATATAAAACTGGTGTGAAATGGAGAAAAAAAACTCAGAAACACTTTTGTGTTAGATTTTTGTTGTATATGAGTTGGAAACTCTCAACTCCTCATCTCTGACTGTTTTTCGTGGAGTTTCTATCCTCTTTCAGCAGGAAGAACTTATTTTATACTGAAATGGTCAAAAGCCTGAAAAAAACCTGTGACCACCAAAACCTACAGAACTGAGAGTCATCAGTGACTTTCTGAAATAGCCACACTCACAGAAAACTCCTGCACGTGCATTCCAGAGAGTTTTGAAATTCAAAATGTTTGAAAACCCGAGCCTTGGACTGTGAACCTTCAGAGACAGTAAAAAAAAAAGTGAGAGTAGAGGAGGCCAATACCAGCAGAGGGGGATAGTGGCTCTCCCAAAAGTAAATTCTGGGATCAGAGGTCAACATCTTTACCATTTGCTCTCTTTCCTTCTCTATGAACGTCATTATGGTGTTTGAACTGCTTTCTCCTTTGCTCTACCTGGGCTTCCAGAAGAAAAGGAGCACTGCAAGTTTCTAATGCCTAAGGCTTTTATTTTTCTCTTAATTCCTCAGTAGAAAAATTCTGTATTCCTGCATTCTAAACCTGGGCTTCCTTTGCATGAGGGAATATCTGGAAATGCTAAATGGTAAATGATAAAACACAGTCACCTGCTTCAATTTTTACTGAGATCTAAGGGGAAATTTTGTTGCTGCCCAAGCAGCAGAAAACAGTGGTCTGGCTTCATCTCCACCAGGTAAACTGGGCAGTGGATGCTGTTATTGTAATATGGAAGCTGCAGAATTGCCTCACAGGTGGTCATTGAAAAAACAGCAGACTAGTAAAAGCTACAAGAAAACTTGCAGGAATGTGATAGATACTGTATTGTCTGAAATGCAGTGAACTCTGTACAAAATTTCTTTATGATCCGTTCCAGACCAGCATCTGCCATTTTATTCACTTTGCTCTGGAAGGTTGTGGCACTGAAGGGAATGGGATGGGAATTTGCATTCCTGGCTCTCACTAGATTCTTGACACAGAATGGAGCCCAAAATTTCTTTGCTCTGCATAACAGTGTCAGGCACCTCAATATGTCACCATTGCTAAGGTTCTAGAAGTCTTGAGCCCAGCAGGATTTACAAAGTAAGTTGGCTTTGGCTTCCTTTGTGAGGTTTTATGCATGAGGAGGAGCCTGAGAGGGTGCCAAGCTAGAAAAGGGACAAGGAAATGACAGAGCAATAACAAACACTCAGTAAAACATCTGACAGATGTGAGTGACAAGCATGTATTGTGATGCCAGGTCACAGTAGCAGTCAGATGGATTGAAATGTGGGAAAACTGAGGGTCATCTGACACTGCAGTTTGTTCAAAGCCCTGTAAATATAAATAAGTGCTCTGTCTGCAAACAAAGCAAACACAGCCTGCACAGCAGCTGTGGTCAGGGTGCCTCAGTCTGTTTCTGAGATTCCCCAGGGCCTCCAGAGCAATTTTAGCCCCTCAGGCACTCACTGCTTGGCCTGTGCTAGGAGAGCTTTATTGCTATTGGGGTGCCTTCTGTGCTGTGGATAATAGAAAACATAAAAAATTAAATGCGAGAGTGCTGTGGTACTGCAAGCACAGAGTGTCTGCTCAGGACAGAGCTGTGAATCAACCTTGCCATCTATGCAAGCAAACCTGGTGCATTTGTGAGTCATGCTGTCGCTGTAAAGACAGTGTCATTTGCTTCTCTGCCTTCAAGAGCAGCTGTCCATCCTCCTGGAGTGCGTGAGTGGTGCGCAGCTCTCGGATCAGATCCAGGCGCTTCTCCTTCCCTTCAAATATCTTTAAAATAAAGGTAAACAACTGAGCACATTAAATGGAGAATACAGAGCAACATGTTTTCGCCAGCAGAGCACACCCTTTTTCTCCAAGCGGCAAGGTCAGCTGTTACCAAGACCTAGTTCTCTGTAACAAATTTGTGGTTGCATTTAGGCAAACACTACAGCTGTCAGGTAAATCTTGCCTAAACCCTTCTGCATAGAAGATGAAAGTTGAGACCTTCTGCTGTGGAGTATAGATAATCCCTTGCTACTTTATTTTTTTTCAATTATTATTCTGTTTGGCTTTACCCAGAACTCAAACAACTGGAATGTGGAACAACACCACCAATGTCAAGTGGATTAACTAATAGTCTTCTGCATACCCTATTATATCAGCCTCAATGTCAAAACTTCACAGTGTTTCAACACCTCTTGTTGTCTGACATTCATCTTGAGGGAGCCCAGCAACAGCCCAAGGCCATAAATTGGAGGGGAGGTTGCTGGAACTGCTGCCATCCCTGTTATGGGGTTATGTGGCCCAGCCCTCCCCGACATTGTTTTATTTTCAGTCCCACTCTCTTCCAACAGGACTTCCAAGAGCAACAAAAGATCACTCAACCCTGCTCAGGCCATTCTCCAACTGAGTATTGTATTTCTGATCCAGCAGTAGCTGGAAGGAGATTCTTAAAATGGTGGGACATTTCATGCTGTGAAAGTCAACAGCCTTTCAATGGCCTCAAACATCCTTCTCAGAAATCATCACAGAACTGGAGAACACTTGGGAAGTCTATATTCCACCTCAAGCTGCTTTCACATTATTGTATTGTTTGCTGAAGCTCAGGGTCCTGCATGGGAACACTTCGAAACATTAAATAGTTACTGCAAGAAAGAGTATCAATTGTACTCTCTGTGGACATGAAAACAAACCTTCTGGACTGGTCTGATCACAAGTGACAGACTTGCTTAATATAAAGCCCACAAGGCATGGCTACTGAATTAATTTTTAGTCAGACCCCTTCTTCTCCTCTGAAAGCAGAATGATGGGCCCTGCACATCATGGTGGTAGGCTTCAGTTGCTCCTCATCTGGGGTCCAGCTCAGCACCAGAGGAAACCAGAAAGATGGTATGAAGTACAAGCTGCCCTGCAGGGATGTGGGAGGTTTCTTGTGCCTGGGATCTTGGCATGATCATGGTAAAATGTACTCATGGTCCAGATCTAGTCTAGAATTTGCCATTTGAGTATTTCTGCTATGAAGCATCTAATTAAACAGCTGAGTGTAGCGGACGGGTGAGTGTGGGGGACACTCACAGATGTGTAGGAACCTAGAGGTTCCTGTAAGAAATTTGAGCTGGAGAGCAGACTTCAGCCTCGAAGGACTCCTAAAACACATGGGAGGAAATGCTGCAGAAACCTCATTGCCCCTGATTAGGGCTGTGGAAGAAAGACTGCAAACACCCTTTGCAATCAGTCATTCCCACCACCATTCTGAAGACTGACATAAACAAAGAGACAAAATACCATGTTCTGAAGAGCCCTGCCTCGGAGCAACTTCTGCAGACAGACCACTGTCAGGTCTATTTCCTCTTCCTCCTGCCAAAACACAACAAATATCCACAAAGTAATTAATTATTTCTTTGGAGACTGGGATTTCTGTAGATTATCTGTCTAACTATTAAACAGTCTAACTCATATCCTGTCTTTTCTTGGTTGCTTCTGAACACCATTCTTCTCATTTCTAGGGAAAGGAAGGTGAGTCAGAATAACATGTACTTCCATGTTTTACAAGGGATGGGGAAGAAAGGTTTGAGATTTGAAATTTATTTGAGATTTTAGAGGGTCTTTAGAGATGAGAACCTAATGATAAGGAGATGTTGATGGAGAAAATTGCTGTATATATTATAAGTACTATTTGTAGCTTGACTGAATCTAAGTTTGCAAAATGAACATTCATTTAACAGCTAAAATTAAATTAACAACAATTACAATTAAAGCAAAAGTAATTTAACAGGTCAAGACACTAAGGGTATAGAACATGTCCAGGAGAGCTGTTAACCATAAAAAAAGGTTTTAAATTAAAAAGGAACATATACAATTTTTCTTTTGATATTTATTCGAATGGTGATCTTTATTAGAGTAACTCAGTAAATGTAACTATCACAAAGTGATAGTTTGGAAGTAAAATTAACTGCAGTCTATTGTTATTTGTCGCTTTGAGACCTTTACTGGCCTAGCATTGTGTGATTGATACCAACTTGGAAGAATGATGGAGCATGGTGGGAAAGGGAACATGACCACAGAAGGTAAAAAAAAGGGGCTTATTTTAAATAGAGGAAGTAGACAAAGCACAAATGGCAGCATTTTTTCTATGTGAGGGGTCTTCTAGTTTGGAGCTGACAGCAGGAAAAGGAAAAAGTCCATTGAGTGCCTGGGAAAGATAAAAAGAAAACTTAAAATTGGAAGCAAGGTTTTCTTAATAAGGAACCTATGAGGTCTGCATTGACATGTGGTATTTAAGAAGTGCTGGAAAAACAGGGAAGAGTGTGGGATGAGAGAAGTCGTGTGGGCTTGAATCTTAGTTATCTGTTTTTGCTTAGGTGTTGAAGACTGAGTTTTCCAAAGGCAAAAGGAAGCATTCGTGCCTTTCCAAACCAGCACCCAGGAGGAGCAAAGCAGAACTAGCGAGAGGACTTGTGATTTGGTATGTTCTTCTTCTCCGGAAAGAAGGGATGAATTTCCAGTCCTAGAGAGCTAAACTCTACCACATCACCTGGCTACAGTGTGAAATCCCTTCAGGACAGTTTTGGAAATGGTGATGGCACACATACTGGTAAGCCAAACTGCTTGGTGTGATATTAACTAAGATTAGGTTTGAATTTTTATGAGAACCATTTTTCTGTACTTCTGTTTTTGAATGCTGCAAATGATGCCTTAGGAAGTGTAATCATCAGCTTGTCCATCTGCCTGCTACAGACCAGCAGGAAAGAATGAGGGGAGATGAAAGCCTAAAATGCCCTGCAGAAAAAAAGACAAATTAAGGATATAGAAGAATCTAGGAGATGACTGAAAACAAGAGGAGGCTGGAAGAAAGCCATAAACTAATGAAGGAATTCAGAGGTGCTCTCTGAACTTGTTGAGGCTGTTAAGTCCATTAGAAATGACTGGGGGAGAGAAGCTGAGGATGCTTGCAGTAGTGCCTCCACTCTCTCCACTTTCTTCTGGCACAGCTTCTTTTCGAGATCCTCAGCTCCAGTGGGAAGCACTTAGAATTTGGTACTCATATGGGTGTGTGGCAGGAAGAGAAGGATTAACAACAAAGAGCCTTGTTTTCACTGCTCCTCGCAGCCACCTGGTAGGAGAAATCTTACTTGGATTTGGCAAGGCAGAAGATGTTAGTGCTGCTCTTCCGTGGCTCAAGTGGCCTGATTTTACAGATGGAGCTTCACTGGAGAGCTCCATCTTTTATGTGTTCACACATAAAGATTCTTGAAAATAAACCAAATGTTGACAGAATTCATGAAGGTGGAATTCTACTGTATTGGAATTCTTTAAAAAACCCCAACACTGATCTGTAAATATGCTCAAAAATGACTACAAGCGGTAGAAAAATTTTTCTGATTTCTTTACATGTTACCTCAAAGTACTTAAAAATCTGCCAAACTGGTAAACCTAAACAGTGTAAATCCACCACTGCAATACAGCATCTAATGCTTACAAGTTGGTAAAGCTGTGGAAAGCTCTCCCCAAGGAGATAGGAAATTCTTGTTCCTATCTTAAAATAGACTGTATAAAACATAGACTATCATACTGCACAAAGGAACACAGCAGCATGGATGATTTAATAAGACTTTCTCTCTTCACTCTCATGGTTGCGTGACTCTTACATTCTCAAGTTTAAATGGGAATTCTGTCTGATTCTTAGTACATCATGAAAATGGTTTCAGTAAGAAGACAAAACAGTCCACTGGGGCAACCAGCTCTTAAGTATGTTACTTTAAGAAAGGAAAGGAAGTTGCAGCTCCCCTAAAAAGTAATTTTTTCCTACAGCATATCACATCCCCCATGACACATCATTACTGCTATTTCAATCTCTGCAGGAGAATCATTATCTGTGAACTGGTGCATGCTCATCAAACACCGCATCCTGCATGATGACAAGAGCTTCACTCCAGAAAATTAATGAAGTACATGCCAGTGCTAAGCAGCCAAAGTCTCTCTGACTTCAATACATCTAAACTTAATTGCCTCACTGGATTATGATACTGCTGTCAGATCAGAAGATTGGAAGCTACTGAATAATAATGATAATAATAATAATAATAATAATGATGATGATGACGATGCCTTTTTGTTCTCCAAGAACAAGTGAATAACACTATTCTAAGTCTACCAATTTATGACTTTATAAAATAAAGTTTACTTAAGAATTTGGCCAACAGATACTGTAAATTATTTTCAAACCTTTGGCTGCTAGTATCCTTATAGAATAAAGAGAGACTAAGAGAGTCTTAAGAAATAATGATGGCTATTTTTAACATGGATGCACACAAAAAAGGTAAAACTCTCTTCTTTCATTCTCTGGGCATTCCTTTAGCAACTGTGTAGGAAACAATCAGAGAACAACAAGGAAAAAAGTGCTAAAACCAGCTCACTTACAATTGATGGTTTTTCCAGGATTAGAGTGGGTGGCTTAGGAACAGGGGTTTCTACTTTTTCACAGACAGGGGGAGGCTTCTTTGGCTCCTTGGCTTTATTCTTCTTCTCCAGTAGTGCCTGCAAAAGACATCCAATTTAATAAGAACATGGGCAGATAGAACAGCGTAATAAGGCCAGTGCTCTAGATGCTAACTGTTGCTGACCACACTGACTACAGGGAGCTGAAAGCTTTGCAGGCTTGTGGCTTCTATTTCTTACTGCATATCAACTGAAAAACTGAGTATGGTCAGTAGATGAGGCTACTGGTTGGTCAGAAGATAATGATAAGAATGTCAAAATGTCAGGTAAGAAGGAAGCAGGAGTTATTTTACTGTATTTACTAATAAGTCATCAGCACTTCTGATTCACCGAAAATTATTCTAAAATCAGTATGAACTTCATCTCTAATTCTCAAATAAATAAGTTTCTAAGAACACTATAACTCTTTGCCTTTAACTATAGGTAATGCTTGTTACTGTGGGTTAGAAATGTTATGCAGTCAGGAGATTTTATGAAGGGGTCACTTGAAGAGTGTATTGTCACTGTTCTGTGGCCCTTCCTCAGTGAAATGTCTTTGTGTGATGGGCTATCACAGGATTGAACCAAACGACCCCTTCCTAGTGAAATGTTTTGGAACTCTGCTCTGCTCATCTACAACTTCCCAGCAGCCCAGTGGCACCCACAGCAACTGTACAAGTGGGCTGGGGGCAGAAAAGAAACTGTCTTGTCCAAAAACTTCCTTCTGCCAAGAAAATCCAAAAGCCCATTAAGTGTGGGGTTTATCTTGCTTGCAGCTCTTTGGTGGCAGATGCCACACCTTGTCAGCAGAGTAGAGTGGAAGTGCCACCACAGCCTCAGCTCTTTCAAGACATTTTCAAACTATTTTAGAAGCCCAAGTCCTGCCAATTTCCCACCACCAGCCCCTCAGAACTAGATATTCAGATAAGCATTTCCAACTGCATGGCAACACTTGCCTGCTGTTAGGACATCACACTTTGGCTTGCAAAGAAAGGGAAAGGAGTATATACATTTAAAGCTCCTTCAAAACCATAATTCTACTACTGTATGAGTTGGATCTTTAGTCTTTATTATTGAAAGATCATATTCCAGCAAAGGAAAGTATGCCTTTTCCTTTTTTCACTTTCTCTCTTTCAAATGTTCAAATACAGCATTTCACCAGGGAGGGAAATCAAAAGAAAAACTTCAGAAAAAAGTTCAATGCTGAATTTATCTCTCCAGTAACAGGAAACTGATGGCATTTGCACAGAATTTAGTTGTGAAATTAATGAAGTTTTGAAACTCCAGTAGTCATTGTACAAAAACCCTTCTTGCATGTAGGATCTGATCTTTCAGGTCAGGATAATGAATTGCTCCAGAAAAGGAGAGAGGTTTCTAGGTGGAGGGGATAAAATACTTTACTATTGAAAGCTTCTTAAATGGTCCATGTTAATAATGCAAGAATCAGAGCCTATAAAGTGCTTTTAAGCCATGTGAAACAGTTACAGCCCAAAAATGTTGCGAGATTTTCTGAGCTGTGATTTGTATGTGAAGACCTTAGACATCTCCAGCATGAAGATTATAGCAGTGCTGGCTATGATTTATAAGGAGATTTGCATGGCAGGGCAAGGGAAGTAGAAAGAAAAAGCTGCTGTAGTTGTGACTCTTTTGAAAACAATGGCTACTATGTTTATCAGTACAATCTTGCACTCCTAAGAATTTCTCTAATAAAACTGCAGCCTCCAAAAATGTTTCCTGCTAAGCAGAATAACAAAATATAACCAGAAAAAAAAACTTTTAAAGACAGAAAGATCTATGAGCAATTTGAACAAGAGGGACTCATTATTCATGTAGATTTACTGCAGTTCCTATAAGTAGTTTTATGTTTTCATGTCAGCACTAACTAATGCCTGCTTGGCTATCTTTACTAAGTAAAAAAAATGCTTACCATTTGCTTTCTCTAATCTGATATCTTAAATTATTTTAAGAGTTTTACATAAGAAACGAAAAAGAAAATATAGGGGTTTTTCCTTAGCTGGTTCTGCCTAACTTAACAAGTTCTGATTTTTGGAAATAGGGAAACCAGGGCTCAAGAATCACTACAAAAATACTTTATTTAAAAAGATAAAATTGCTAAATTTCTGAGCAACATACACCAAATGTTGCTACCTACATATCACACTCCAATTTTCCTGATACAGACTACATTCCTTTATTCAGGTAGTAGGTTCAGAGTCAAGGTAGGAGCTAGCTGGATTGGACAGTGAAAGAACACAATTCATCTCCTGTCCATTCTCCTGGCAAATGCAGTGAACAGCAAATGGCACTGACGCTTTTCACCATACACCTTAGCTTCTTAGCCACCTCTGAGAGAAGCAGAACTCTTGACAGGATGGTGGCTTAAGAAGCAACTCTCCATTCAAAGAAATCATTCAATCCATTCTTTAGACTCCTCCCTTATTGTCTCTGCGATCCTCTCCTTTCCACAAGACCCTAGGTATATTTGATTCTCATGTACAGCACAAAGTATACAGTCACGGTTCTCCTTCTTCCTTTTTTGCTCGTAAATGACGA
This sequence comes from Platysteira castanea, assembly GCA_013397175.1. NCBI lineage: Eukaryota > Metazoa > Chordata > Aves > Passeriformes > Platysteira > Platysteira castanea. The sequence continues at coordinate 756,445 of VYXC01006384.1, forward strand.
AGGTGTGATTACAGAATCACAGAATCTGTCAGGTTGGAAAAGACCTCTGAGATCATGGAGTCCAACCTATGACCGAACACCACAACGGCAACCAGACCATGGCACTGAGTGCCAGGTCCAGTCTTTCCTTACACACTCCCAGGGATGGAGACTCCACCACCTGCCTGAGCAGTCCATTCCAATGTTTAATCACCTTTTGTGTTAAGTAATTTCCCCTGATTCCAACCTAAACCTCCCCTGCTGCAGTTTAAGACTATGTCTTCTTATTCTGTCACTGGTTGCCTGGGAGAAGAGGCCAACCTCCACTTGGCTACAGCCTTCTTTCAGGTAGGATCATCAAGGACAGGCAGCCAACCTGCTTAGCAGTGCACCATGGCTGCTGCATCTCAGCTGATCAAAACTGACATAAAAGCTCTCAGAGCCTGTCTGAGCATGAGCCAACTAACACTGTGTGGAGATCCGTTCTTGAAGAAATAACTGCTTGAACAGGCTTTTCTATGCTTTGAAGTTGGCAGAGATTTTCTCCAGAGACATTCTTGGCCCCTCTACTTCTCTACCTCCTTCCAGCAGCCAGATAAAGGAAAACAGACATGGTGAGAACTGCACTTAATGCTGAGGTAAGGTTTTGGTTCTGACCTCATCTTGATCCAACACTTTGAAACAACCTGACACTTCACCCCTCTTGAGTCACCAGAGCATAGAGGGTCTGCCTAAAGTCATGTTTTGTTCTGCAGTGGGCTATCTTCTACCACCTCCTCCACTCCTTGGTGTATTCACTTACCTAGTTGCATTTATTCCCTGCAGTAGTTATTTGTATTGGGATGTTACGTCCTTAATGCCTCGGATTTTCATACGAGGCTTTCTATATAATGATTTTCACTTACATTCCTTAAAGCACTGTTATCTGTGCTGGCTGGGAACTATCTTTCTTTGTCCTTTTACTGATCTGTCTGAAGATAAAGATTGCTGGTTTTACTGTAAATTTTGGGTCACTCCTGTTTCTGCCATGCTCTCTCATTTTAGAGAAATATTCAAAGACTACTGAGTGTACATGATACTTCTGCAAGAGGTTTCAGGATGGTCCTCAAAAAGTCTGCTTCTAAAATAATTTCTTTTTGGCTTAGTTTCATGTCTGAAATAAGCAGCTCTCATTCTTAAGAGGACACAGATCCTTTTTGTAGTTACTTGGATTATTGCTTATCCCTTCTAACAAGCTTTAAGTTTAGGAATACTGTCAATCTGGCAAACAAAAAGGAACATAATGAGGAGAACTCATCCATCTTTCCTATGTTTGGCCAGAGAAGCAAGCCTTGGAAACTTCCTTTATTAAAATGAATTACTTCTGAGGCCAAAATCTAGCATTCCTCCTTTATTTATCACCTGCTTCCAGATAATCCAGAGAAAATTAAAGAGACTCATTCCAGAGCGAGATCACCGTGTACTCACTCAATTTTCTAGAATTCCACTTTATTCCTAGGATTGTGTGACAGAATTTATAGATTAGGTAGGAGAGCACTAAAGTAAAGCTTTTGAATAGAAAACTGCTCTGGCTATTCAGCAATAGAAATAAGGCAAAGCAACACAGTGCCCTTGTAAGATGATCCCTAATTACCTACTTTACACTTCTTTTCTACTGTGTGTGATGGGAGGTTTGTTGGCACAACTGGGACTGCTTATTCCAAGTGGTCAGAGACCTGTCCTCTCAGGGAGGATTCTCCTAAATTCTGTTAATGCAAGTACTCTGCACGCTTTACTGCTCTGGTTTTGACAGCTCCAGTAGCATGTGAGGTGGACCTGTCAGCAAGGCTCTGCTAAGCCAGAACATGCTATAGCCACCAAACTTCAGAAGCAAAAGCCTCTGACGGGAGAAGTGACCGGGAACAGCACCACAGAGCTCAAGAGATAACGAGGGCAGTCATTTCCTGATTCTTTGAACAGAAAGTTTGTTTAAATCTAACAGTGGCTGAGGCAGTCCGGGTGTTTCACAGTCAGTACATTCTGCTTGTCCGGACCAACCAGTCTGGTGTCTCTTTCTGTATATCTAAAAGTAGCAGTTAAATTTTGCATAATGGATTTATTTTATCATTTTTGCCTGCAAAGGAAATGGTTTGTGATTTTAAAAGAATATACATTTTGACTTCTTGAGGTGGGGAATTGAGTATTACTTATGTTAGCTTCTCAGTTGCTACAAATCTATGCAGACGAAGTGATCTACACTGATTTAAGAAAGAAAACGTGCAGAATTGTCTGCATTTGTTCCACATTCCATCTTCCTTTGTCCACCAGTTTTTCTTTGAAGAGACATTATTGTGTGAGCAGCCAGCATTCGCCTGCTCACACTTCTCTGTGGCTACAGTTTGGACACTTCACCACAGTCTTTCAAACCATGAGAAGTATTTTAAACAAACAGAATACAGTTGCTGTAATTGGAATTCAGCTCCAAAAGCTTGGACTAACATTCTTCTGACAATGAGAACCATGCTATGATGCAGATTACACAATCACTTCTTGAATTTTATGCAAACCCACCCAAACTCAAACCCCTTCAATACTTCTGTGTCTTTAAAACTAGGAGTTTTATCCGTATTCTTGAACAATTCCTGTAGCACTCAAGATTTTCCTTGAAAATTTTCTTTCTGGATAATAATGAGACACAGTATTTCATCTTTTACAAGATCCAGTAGAATTTAAATTTGAGATAATATGATTGATTTTTCAGAGCAAGATTTCAATTTAAAATTCAGCAGTAGCAGGTTAATGTCTGCTTTGACATTATTATTAAATTACACTAAACCAAAAGAGCTATACATACATATATATATATATTATATATATAAAAATATAAGTGAAACTTGCCAAGCTTTACAAATGAGAGTCACTATTTTCCAAAGATACAGCAGCCAGCCAAGTATCTTCCTGATTTTACATGAAGATAACTCTCAACAGCATCACAAGAAGTGTACTTAAAAGTACATGTAATTTACAAATATTGTGATTGCAGATGCAAATGAGGCACTTCTTTCCTTGGTGGCTAATTGCATATATGGACACCTCATCTGCATGAACAGTTGTGATAAATTAAGATATGCAAAATGCTATTAGCATGTTTGCAAATCAGATGCTGTTCTTAGGGAACAACAGTGATATGCATCCACCATCGTGACCTGATTTTATGAGTGGGGTCATTTTAATCATGCTTTGCTGCAGATGATTTTACAATATGCACTTAAAATGTACTTTTTAAAAAATGTACAAAATTTTTAGAATATGAATCCAGATTTGCTTTCTTTAATTATTGGAAGCTTGACAGTGCAGCCAGTAGTGTATTATAAAATGGAGATATCAGAATGAGAAAAAAGTGAGAATTTCGAATTGACATAATATGTTCCAATCCAAATACCTGATCTGTAGGAAGACAGAAGCAGCTGTGCTTGTTTTCTATAGGATTGGAGCAGAAGCTGGAGTGAGAGTACTGATGGGCTGAGTATCAGAGCAATACTGGTCAAGCCTACAACAGACTGCATGTTTGGCCTATTCTATCCTTGGAGTTGTTTTACAGAATAAGAATTTACCACAAGAAATTGGGAAGAAGCTTACACCTCTTCCCAACTGCATTTATGAGCAGTTCAAATCTAAGAGGAACTGACATGCTGCTGGATGCAGCTTCATACCTGGTGAACTTGTGTCAGGACTGCATCTAGCCTTCCTGACTTTTTAATATAGCCATTCTTAGTGATAGTGCATTTAGGTTTTGGAGCTTTAATCTTGAGCTGGAAGACAGAATCCTGGACAGATTTTTCCAGTTCACACAATCCTAAAACGATAATATAAAGAAAGATTATAATATATACATAGATTATAATACATATAAGGATTTTAATACAGTGATTAAGCAGTGGAGTGATGGGGAGAGAAACTTGAATTTTGGTAATATCTCGAGTAACTATCTCCCACAAGTAAGTTTTCCAAAATGCCTTACCTGCAAAGGTGTTAAGATAGAAGTTTTTTACTGCATAGTAGTCAGATTTGTTGTCTGGAAAAAAACCAATTCGAGACAAAGGAGCATATGTTGGTGATGAAAAGTCATTATACTCTTTGATGATATCTCGTCTCTCCAGCTTTCCCATCAAATTTTTCCTCTTAGCTATCAGTTTCCTGAGCACTGAAAAGGAAATACAAATATGAGAAGGTTCATACAAATAGCTCTATAAAAGCCATACCTTCGTAAATTCACAAGCGCCTTTGCTAGATAAAATAAAAAATAGAAATAAAGACAGACCAAATGCTGGCCATGTATATTGATATTGTGGATGCAACCTATTTCATTTTGAACAGACTGTAACCTTGTGAAAATAGAAATGGCTTGTCTGAAAACTCTCATATCCCTCTCTTCATGTCTTTCAGACCTACCCAATGCACAGTCACGCTGAATCTTTCTCGTTTTCTCTTCTTTAGCCTTCCGATGATTTTGCCACTGGTTGTACAAGCGCATGGCATCCAGCTCATTCTGATTCTCCTCTCGCCTCTGCAGCAGCTCCTTAAAGACTTCCAGCCGAACTTTCTGCAACCTGCAAGGAAAGAAAAGGTCAGGTAGTATTGACTGTACTCTGCAGTGTTCTGTGCAATGCTGTCACCATCAGATCCTACATACCAATGGACTACTTCACAAATAGTTCATATTGCATATCTCTTACTCAATCTTTCATTTTAAAAAGGGAGTTAAGCACTGGTAAAATGTATTGTGGTAGCAGATCTGTAGATTACATTTAAGAAAAACATCCCTCCCCAAATTTTCACAGAAATAGAAGGCTTGTTGTACCCTTCAGCCAATCCTTTAAATCTTCTTGCTCCTCCTCTATTCAGCCAGTAATTAAAAGAAATAAAAGAGTATAACTGGACTCCTACTTATCTATTTCCTCTTCTCTATAGGCCCACTCCTTCCTTTCCATAGCCTCCATCATCTTCAACCTCTTTGCGATGTTTGAGGGACTGTCCATGGGTGGCAGAGCTGCTTCCCAAGCACGTTTTTCCCTGATGCGGTCAATAATCTCCATCTCAGCTTGTCCTGCTGGCAACCCCCGACCTTACAGGGACAAGAAGCATTAACTCTTTAGAAGACCGGCAAATCCCACAAATAGCTACCAGCAAAACATGTGAGAGGGCTGGGTGGGCACAGGCCCATGTGTTAAACACAAGCAGAACTGTCAAAAGCCAGAAGTAAATACTTCTAAGGCCAGTGAAATTCTACAGTATGAGGCATGGTAGGACCTGCAGTTGCTATAGTTCAGTGGACATCAACACTGGCACTTCATTCTTCTACTGCAGGCTGCAAAGGAAGAAAAGCTTTTCCAGGAAGATATTTTCTGTGAAATAGCACTTTCTTTGGCATGTCCAGTGTCCATCATCATTACAGGTGAGACACTGGGAGATGAGGACCACCGGTATATTCTGGGGCAGCAGTCTTCATACTGTTTTTTTTTTTAAACAATGTTCAACTCAGAGCAGCTGAAGAACAGTGGGTAAATGGAAAAACTGTTCCTAGTTCATATTTGTAAAACATGAGCTTTTATATTGAATGATCTTCAAAACTCTTCATGAAATGCCCCAGAGCAGCACCATTAAGTAGGCAAATATCATACTTATTTTAGAAACAGATAAAATAATTGCGACAAATGCACACAAGAAAGGACTTCCAAAGCTGGCAATAAACTTGGAACCTGACACTGAAAAGAGAAGAACCTCCTGCCAAAGAGGTGACATGATTATTATAATTTCTCTTAATTTCACAACTCACCCCAAGTGAGTGTAGCAAGAGTCAGAATTTCAGGGACTGAGCCACTGGGAACTACATATTCAGGGGAATAGGGATCTGTCTGTGCTTCACCATCCCTGTAATCTGTCTGTGTCCCCAGAGTTCGGAATATGAGGCCAACGACCTGGCTGTCTCCTGCAGCTGGCTGGACATGTGGCTCTGTCCTAAAAAGAGGTGCAAGAGGGAGGAACACTGGTCACATTCATTAAAAAAAAATCCCAAGCAAACAAACCAGAAACACGTCAGTCAAAGGTAGGAAACTTCAATGTGTTTTGCTTTATCTTAACACTACTCCCATTGATGTTAATTCCATTATCTTTAGTAAAAGCAGACTGAGGCTACACTGAGTCTGAAACACCCTCCTTAGGTAAATAACCCAGATATCTTCTAGTTTCAGCTCTCATGATTATTACATACAAATCTTCCCTACGTAGCCATTCTAAAGCATTGCCTTTAATGGACACAGAAAGGTTGAAGTAACATGAAGTAGGACTGCTTCAATTTAGTTTATATGTTTCTCTTTCCAACAATTCCAGAATAAAATTTTAATTCTGACATAAGCACGTGCAACTTCCACTGACTCTACTAGGAACTGAATTTTATTATGTGACCTCAAAATTTGATACTCTCTGAAAACCACATTAGACTACATCATGGATGCTCTACATCTCTGAGCAGTATTGCATCTATCACAGAGATTGTAGTAACACATCAGAAGACTTTCCAACAATACTGCTCTACTAGAGAATCTTCTTTGCAATGGTATCTCTTCTGGAATTCAGAGACACCTAGCTTTCTGTTTCAAGCCTCACAATCCTAACACAATAAAAGCATTCTTTTATTCACAAAGCACTACTTATATACTGCAAGCAAATTCTGAAACAGTCAATCACCTGTTTCCTCTAGAATTCTCAATGATGAGAACAGCACCTTACTTTGTAACAAGCTTTTCCTGTTGGTTCATTACGAAAAATACTGGTCATCAGCTAAACAGCCTCCTGATCATTTTCTGGTGAGATGTTACCCCTTATAAATTTTCCACAAGTCATTACTTACTCTGTCTTTATAGAAGCAACATCTTCTGGAACAGTTTCTGGAGGCAGCTTATTAGAAGAGCTGAGAGGTCTGAAAAGAGAGAATAAAAGTAAGACAACAAGGATGAGTGGTTAGGGTCAGGGCAGTCAGGAGTCAGGGTCAGGGGTTGGGGTCAGGTGTCAGAGGTTAGGGGTTAGGTTTAGGGTCAGGGGTTAGGGGTTTAGAAAAACTGCAGCTCACTGATTTCAGTGGAGTTACACTGATTTTCCACAACTCAGGTTCTGTAGTTGCATGTTTAAGAACTGTGCCTGAATATTAAAGAACTCTCATAGCTAAGGAGTAACAGAAGTAGTTTCACCAGTAGAACTGAGTGTTATTCTTCACTCACAGCAGAAAGTGGAATTGCAAAACAAGACAATTGTTAAAGTTAGTTTTGAGTGTCCTCCCAACATTTTGTGTATATTTCACTAATTAGTTTCATTTTTTCAGTTCAAGCCTTTGAAAGAGTAGTGGGTTTTTTTAATAACTGCTTGAAATCCTGAAATTCATTCCTACAATCAGCTGCTAAGTTGGTTTGGACTTATCTAATTCTATTGTTTCCTTTTTTTCAATATTTTATGAGGTCTCTTGAAAGTGATATGGGCTCAATCAGAAATTAATAATTCCTTCCTAGGCATTCTTATAGTTTGCATATTGCAGTTGTCTATCGATTTCCCTCAGCCTTTGGGAGACTTTGAAGCTTAATTTCATATTGCAGAAGATAACATTGTCTTTGTTCTTTTAAAATTGTTGATGAAGGAGCCATAATAGACTTCAATTTATTAAACTTGGCCATTTTTTTATATTTAAAGTGGACATAGTGGCCAATAGTTGTTGATTAAAATAGTGAATGCAATTCAAAGTCAAGAAGCACTAAGTCAAGAATGTTTATATGGTAGCTGTTGGTTCAGATCTTGAGTCCATTGCTGACCTGCAATGTCATTCTGGAAGGAGCAGAGCAGTCCTGCAATAGAGGACATCGATGGAAAGTTAATCAAAGCTTCCCTTTGCTCCCTTTCTGCTCCTGGCAGAAACTGGGAGTTAAAAGGTTCCTACTTAAGAAAACACCTTCCTAGGGGTCTGGAGAACCACAATGGCTTGTAAATATCTTCTTCCTTTGCACAGGGTGATCTACAGCCCAAAGCTTTCTTTTTAAGTACAGAATGTCTGGTGTATTTGCTTATATGGTAGCTCATAACTGAAAATTCTGTCATAGTGTGAATTTAAAAAGACCTTGTGTTTTAAGATTTGGTTACCATTAAAATTTTCCATATCAGTGATCAAAGAACTGACAGAAAACACAGAAAAAATAATGTTCTGGCCTTTACCTAGGCGCTCTTTAAACTGCACAGAAGCAAACTTCTGAACCCTGTTTCAAATCAGTTCATTCCTTACTGTGCGAAATATTTGTAGCGATTCCTTCCACCAACTTCAGGGTCTTCATACACAATCTGAGGTACCTGAAGAGAAGACTGACCTCTGAAAGCCAAAATACAGGATATCATTTAAGAAGTACATTCAGAGCAGTTCTGATCTTTTTTCCTCATGCCCTTTTTTTTTTCTCTCTCCCCTCCTCTGGTTGTACTATCCAACATGCACACTACACATTCCCCCCAGTCCTCACATTTATACAAGCAATTATATTTCGTTTTTTTCATATTTACCTATGTAGCAAAACAGTTTGACACTTCATGCATCTTTCCCACTATGTGTGGTCAAGAAGTGGTAGTTGCTGCCTTTATTAAAACTTTCTTATGAGCTTGTTATGAAAAGGATTGGCCACTTGTACATGCTTGACTTTGTAAAGGAAATCACTTTTATTGGAAGTGGGGGTAACAAGTTTATTTCCTTAAGAGTGAAACACTTTCCATTGCAGAAAATATGTGTAAAGGAGCAGAATGAGCAAAGGAGAAGACTTACACTTTCCACCTTTGAAAAGTAGGTAAAGAGATTTTGAGCAAATGTTTAAAAATTTAAAATCAGCAATTTCAATTGAATTCTCCAGTAAAGGAAAAAAATTAGGACAATTGTGGGAATGTTTCAAAATCTATCTTAGAACAACCATATCTATCATAAATGAAGAGAACATTCTTCATTTTTTCCCCCACTTTGAATTTCAAGTAGGCAGACTGTTTAAAATTTTCACTATAACATCTTGAAGAGTTTTCCTTAAGGCTCTGGAAGATCATGTGGAAAACCTCATTAAGGCAGTCAGTGAGATAATGGGTAGAACTGAGTAATCTGAAAGCTATTCATCAGGATTGCTATTTGATTTCACAATTGCTTTATACTCCAGCCTTACTCCTCTCAACCTGCAAGGTTGTTAAAGACAAAAAATAGAAGTTCTTCCCAGAGCAGTTCTGGATGCCCCATCACTGGAAGTGTTTGAAAACAGGCTGGATGAAGCTCTGAGTGAAATGTGTCCCTGCCCACAGCAAGGGGATTGGAACTACATGATCTCTAAGGTCCCTTTCCATCCCAGGCTATTCTATGCTGATTTTATTTCTTTGAGCTCTATATATGGCAAGTCCTGAAGGCCAGGTTTTCTATAAGACCATTTTTGGCAACGTGTAAGAATTCTGACCTCAGATGTATGGGCTTGTGGGTCCTGAAGTTGGTTGCTGATACCTAATTTTAATTACAAAGGTATATTTACAGAGATACAATTGACAATACATAACATTGCTCAACAGCTGGGATCAAAACAGAGGATTACATGCTGAGATCAGTTGACTTCCAAGCCCTCATCTAATTCCTGCAAACTGTGCTGTGGAATTTGGGGAGGCACAGTATGGCTACCTGCTACAGGAAAGCTTAGAGCGAGATGCTTCATTAACCTCCCGCGACATACAATTTACTGCCAAGGTAAGTTTAAAGTCATCTCTTCCCAAGGCTTTCAGTCACATCACATAAGAAAAGAGAAGGGAATATTTTGAGATGCAATGTCGTAACCTGATATACTTGCTCAGCACTAATCAACCTATTATTGTGAAGTTGTGTTTGTAATTCAAATGAGTTAATTGAGCTGATGGCTAGTTCCACTAGCTGACTCTTTACATATCAGACTGTTGCTCCATCCAGATGGATTTGTGTTTCATTCAGCACAGGTGGGCACTTATTCTTATGATCTAACTTTATTAGCATAAACCTATTATGGTATAGTTATAGGCACAATGGGAACCCAGGGAAATAGCCCTTTTTATTCCACAGATCCTTCCTCTGGCATGTCCTTGACTTATATTTGCTGACTTTGCTGAAATAAATGAGCATTTATTCCCAATAACCTTGCAGAGGCAATGCAACTACTGAAAAGACAGCTGGGAAATATTCTGTCTTCCGTATCAGCAGCACTGTCAATCAGTGCAGGCTGAAACAGAGGAGATGTATGTCTTTTTTTGTTAATTGCAAGATATTTTGCAAATACATGTTGTTGAAATGTAAATCAATTTTAAAGCAGCACAGGTGTCAAGCAGGCAAAATATAAGAAGCCACTGAGGTTTTCATATGCTGGGGACAGCTTGAAACACTGAAAATAGTATTAACAAAAAAATACTTCAAATTTCTTTTTTTTATTATGGAAATGAGAAGAATATGCCTTTGAAACTGAAAAAAAACCAGGTGTGAAATCCACTGTATCACTCTTGAGCATCTTTGATTATTGTCTGGCATGTGGTAGAACTCAAGTTACCAGCAACCCCAAAGCACGCACAGCAAGCCCATGGTCTAAAGTTAGTTCCTTAACAGAAAGAACCTTTGAAAACAAAAGCCTAGGCTGATGCCTGCAGTCTTGAATACAGCTACAAGAGGACTTAAAAAAACCTGTGGTGTGGCAAAACACATAAACTTTTTTATATATATTTGCTGAATCAGAACCCAAATTGTGACGCCAGGGGAAAGCTAAACTAAGAAACCCTGGCACTAAAAATGTGGTGCCCTGGCTCAGGCCGCAAGGACCCTGGAAAGAGCAGCAAAAGCAACCTAACCAGCTGCAACTGCACGGGACTAAAATGAAAGAGCTCCCACAGAAGTAACACACATGAGTCACTGAAGTCTTCATAACTCATCTGATCTGTAAGAGATTGAAATAGCTTTCTTCTTTTTCATGGCAACCACTGCAAAGCAGATAGCACAGGGATGAAGGAATGTGCAACATCCACCCTGTAAGAAACAGATGGGTAACCATACTCCACAACAGCTGCAATCTCTTAATTTCAAGGGAAATATAAGTAGGAGCAAATTGCAGTCATCTCCACTTCAGTGTGCATGGGTTTTTGTTGGTTTTCTTTGTATGTTCATTTTAAATTATCCAACCATAGAACACTTACACAGCAAGCTGCTGAAGAGCCTCCAGGCGCTGCTGAGCCCTCCATCTTCGACCAAGAAATGCAGGCAGTGGATCTTTGCCCTTGAAGCACAAGCTGCAGGCTGGGAAGTGAATCAGTCCAGTAGCCATACTTCCGAATATCAGTGCCTTCACCTAGCATTTGTGTGGACACAAAGAAAAGAGGCTCAAATTTAGCCATTTCAAACTGCATTAAGGAGTTCAGAATTCCAGCCTGCTGTGATTTACAGGAGTGCACATTTGGAATGGGGAAAGAAGGCAGCATACGTATGCTAATGATGTCAGCTAGTTAGATGGTTCCTCTCAAGATGTGGAGCATACCAGACTAGCAGCAGATGCACAGATTTGTCTTCTGGCTGTTTTCCAGTGCTAAACTTATACTTAAAACCGAGAGGTCTAACGGTTTGTTACATAAAGAAGCTAGTGTGCAGTAACTGTGAATGTGCAGCAACGTGAACTTCTAGCACATTACCCCATGTAACTCCTTCCCATTTCTAGTGCTCTAGAAATTAAGTAACATATTCCACTTACACGGTAAAGTTACATTATTTTATACTGGAACAATTTTAGCATTTGTTAAAAATAACTCAAAGTGAACTAGCATACAAAAACGATCACATTAGAAATCTACACCCTTCCTTTTAAGGACCCATTTCCCTGGGTAGATATTCCTTAAACTGCTAAATTTATGGTTGCCAATAAATCTTTGCAATCATGACTGAAGTATAAGTGATGTAGATCTACTGGTGTGAGCTTCTGTAAAGACTGAAATCAGAACTGAATTGCGAATTGCCCCTTTGATTTCAGCAGGTGCTAACTCAAATGCACACAGGTGACATTTCAAGTACTCACCAGAGGGTAAGACAGTAGCAGCTGATGAAGATCTAGGCACCCTACTATGAGTAGCTGCTTGTTGTGCATGAAATTGCATTTTCGTTCCGTTTCTCTTCAAAAGGAGTTCAACTTCTGAGAGTTTGGAATACCCTGTGAACTAATAGTATCACAACCTCTGTCCATCCCAATTTGTGAAGCTACAGATTTAGAACTTAAGGATGTAGGGTTTTGAATTGCACATTATGCACTTGCTGATTGATTTTAAAACATGGTTTGTGCAAGTCAGAGTCTGCCACCACACCCACCTGCACCATTACATCTGTGATATGACAACTTTAGTGACAGGATGCCTGTTTACTTTGTCTGGCCTGAACTGTTACCACAGCCTATTGCTGCAAGGGTCTCACTGATGACAGGAAATGTTCCCAGCTCTGTGTACATGTCTCTCTACAGAGACACAGACAAACACTTTTTTGTTTTCATATAGATGTAAGAAATATTCTGAGATAATGGAGTAAGAGATATCCAGCAACATTTTTCAAAAAAATGTTCCTTGACTCCATTGTTGGAAAGATGCTAAGGGCTTTTCTCCCTGCTAGTACAGCAATGAAGTTTGAGTTCAGAGTATCTGCCTTGCAGCCTGAGTCAAATGCATTGCTTTAGGAGCACTCTGTTTAAAATCCAACTCATTGTGTGATTGCATCGAGTCTGTTTTCCCCTGGCATTCTACCTGTATGCATCCTGTGCAGCTATCAATCACTGCTGTCTAAAGGTGTGACTGCAACCCCCCCCCCAGACATGCCTTACCTGGTTTTAAACTAGCTAAGGGGAATACTGACAGCAGGCAAGCAAATGCAGTAGGAAGCGAAGCATGGGCCAACTAGCTAAGGGCTTAGCTAGGAAGTTAAACTCTGCTAATTCTCTATGAAGAATCAGGATGGATTCACAGTCTTTACTGGCCGCTTAGCTGTTGCTAGGTATTTCATTCTAGTCTAAGTATGCTACCTTGATCTGTAATGTATGTATATCCTAAGGTAAGGAGGCACTGTGTGAAATGACAGCTCTGCTTCAACAACAGCCCAGCAGCTGACCAGTTATTTTATTAGACCCAAGTAACATATACAAGCTATAGTTAACAGCATTTGGAGATAGGCTATTAAAAATACTGATACACAAGTTAGGAAATTACTCGGAACATGAAGCTGAAGTATTTCTAGGTTGCTGTTAGAGAGTTACCACAGGCCAGCAATCATGGCTACTCCCTAAATTGTCTTGTTTTAGATGAAACTTCTTTCTCTGTTTTGTATTATGCTGTTTTAAGGGAGCACCTAAGGACCGTGACAGAGTGTCTAACCATGTGTATGCAGAAAAACACATGGTGAACATGTGAGCTGTCTTTGGCCAACACCTACCACTTTATCACCAATAAGCTGAGCGTGGACACTTGACTTTACAGGGTCCTTCTCATTTCATTGTGTGTATAGAGGGTCTGAAAGACAAATGAACAAATGGAACTAGTTACACATTTGAGGAATCAGCATGAATCATCAGGCTCCACTTCCCTCTTTAAAAAGTCTGTATCTTTACTTTTAAAAAAGTCTATCTAAGAGAATATAAAACAAACTAGGAAGAACGAACTGAAATACATGTCTCTGTATCAAACAAATATCACCATTGCACAAATGAGCCTCAGAGCTGAAATGCTGTGGAAGATGCACATGACAAATCTAAGCAGAAAAATCTGCTTTCCTTGGAGGCACCATCAACTTAAAGAGAAAACGTGAAGACACAAAACATTAAAAGGAAGGCATGGTGCAATGGTAATCAGTTGAAATACCACACTGTACATGATGCTTCCCTCTGGCCACAGAGTTGGCTTTGCTCCAGCAAATGTTTCATGGCCCCAGCCTCGCTGGAGCCGCCAGCCCCACCGCCTGTCCGCTCCTCGGGCGGCACCCACCTCGAGCCGAGCTCGGCGACAGCCCCGGGCCCAGGGGCAGGGGAGGCCCCGGCAGAGGCGGAGGCCTCACGCCCCACACCCCGCCCAACTCCCAGCCCCGCGCCCGCCGAAGCGCTCGGGCTCGGCCGCACCGGTGCCGCCGCCCAGGGCTGCAGAGGAGTGGGGCCGCGGGCAGGGCGCTGCTGTCCCAGCCGGGCCCGGTACCGAAGCAGCAGCTGAACGTCCGGCTGGGAGCCCGTTCCCGCCGAGCGGGTCCGGCACGGCTGCCGTTCCCATGGCCACGCCGGGCGGGCGGGGCCGGCAGTGTCCCGCCCCTGCGGCCGGGCGTTGCTGCGGGCCGGACCGTGCCCTGCCCGGCCCTGGGCGCGGATGGTCGTGACTCTTGCCGGGGGCAGCCGCGCCCCTCGGGGTTTTCGCCTGCTGCTTTTGCTTCTTCTCCTGCTCCCTCCAGCTGTCCGCGCCCGCTTTCCTCAGAGCCCTAAGGCTTCGCCCTGCTGCCTCCATCTTGTGCCGCCTCCAGGAGAGCGGCGCTGGCGCGGGGATGTGGCTGGAGTTTGAAGAGGACAGGGCACGAGCGAGGCCAGGAAAGGAAGGACACACGTATTTTTGCTTTTCAACAGCTGCTGCTGGAGTTGTTTTATGTGATGTTCCTCTGAACCCTCGCTTAGTGCTTAGGAAGTCTGGTTTTGCAGTTACAGTTAGGGACAGGATTCAAGCCTGGATATTCTTATTCTTGGCTTTGCTTGATGTAACTTAGGACTTCTGCAGCCGTGAAGTGGTGAAAGCGAGTCCAGAGGAAGGCAGCAGAGCTGATGAAGGGTCTGGAGCACAAGTCCTACGAGGAGTGTCTGAGGAAGCTGGGGTTGTTTAGCTGGAAGGAGACTCGGTGACCTTATTCCTCTGGAGCTCCTGAAAGGAGGGTGTAGCCAGGTGGAGGTTGGCCTCTTCTCCCAGGCAACCAGTGACAAGACAAGAGGACACAGTCTTAAGATGTGCCAGAGGAGGTTTAGATTGGACATTAGGAGGAATTGGACATTGGGATGGACTGCCCAGGGAGGTGGTGGCATCACCATCAGTGGAGGTGTTTAAGGAAAGACTGAACGTGGCACTCAGTGCCATGGTCTAGTTGACATGGTGGTGTTTGGTCATAGGTTGAACTCAGTGAACTCAGAGGTCTTTTCAACCTCATTGCTTCTCTGATTTTGTGCAAATAGCTTGGTACGTACTGCCCAGAGGGGATGCAGGGGTTTTTTCACCTGTAGAGCATCTCAAAAGGCCTGTACAAAGCATTACAAATAAACATCATGCTTTGCAAAACTGCTGTTTCCACAAGGAGGAGGCCATCCTCTTCTATAAGAAACAAAGTTAGGAGCTTCTTCGTGCTTAATGTTAAAAACAGAAAGGGCTAATGCTTTTGTGATTGTAAGGAGATTTGCAGGCAATGCTGCCCTGGAATAAGACACAAAACCAGAGAAATTGCAAATGCGCCCTCTCCTCTGCCTATAATCTTGAAGCCAGTCCCTTATGTAATTTATCTTGTGTGTAAAACTGTATATCAAAGGGTTATTCACAGTTTGTCAAGTCTGTCATAAAATACTGGCCCCTCAGTACCACATTACAGGAGAGAAACTTTAGGACTGTAGTTCCAAATTCCTTGGCTCTGTGAATTTACTTGTAGACAATTCAGCTGTGAATGCTGGTTTACTTTCTTAAAGGCCCATCCCTTGCCTGAAGCAACAGTCTTTCTTAGGTTAGTGGGTCAGTTGAAGATGTGTCTGAACTAAGAAATGCTGTCACAGCTTTGTTTCTGACAGACATCTGTAGGATGTGACTTCCCACAATATCCATGCCCTAAAGATACCCAGCAGGCTGAAAAGACCCTCATTTTACTAAAGAGCTTTACTATGTGATACCTTATTATAATTATTGATGTGGCAACAAAAGCCACTTTTTAATAGTTCCCTAGCATTTCTCATGATCAAGTTCATTTTTCCTTTCTTGTATCTCATTTAACTAAAACTCCGTGATTTCCATGCTGAAATTTTTCCATGCTGAACATTTGCCTTGAGGTAATGAGGTGTGTAAACTGTACTTTGGCCAGAAAATTATTCTTTGTTGGCTCCACCCTCTCATATTTTTCCACTTTAAGGTTTTCAGCGATGACTGAATACAGGTGGCCTGGACTTCTTTTTTTCTAATGTGGAATGGATCCAGATGGAAACCTTGTTGAGAAGGAACAATGGAATAACTAAATGGGTTCTTGGGAGTACTAAAAGATGCCAGGGCATAGCCTAACAGATAAGTACTCTCTGGAGTCCTGTATGACCAAAAAGGTGCAGTTCCACTATTAACTTTAACTGCATTAAATTGGGCTAAATGTGAGATATTGCCACTTTTTTCTTTGTTCACTGTGAGCTCCCTGGCCCAACTTCCTCTGATCTGTTGAATGTTGGCACCTGAAAGACTATGTAGGGAACCAGCTCAGGAGACTGATGTGGCTGAAAACTAACTTGTCAGAAAATAAAATATAAAAGTTTTCAGGTCACTGCATAGCTGCCTGAAGACTGGTACTCACTCATGGGAGGTGACAGGTTTATGTGGCTGAGCAGAAAAGCTCAAGGTTCAAGTTCATGGAACTTGCTTAGATTAGATTAGAGTGTGTGTGTGTAAAATACTGGCTAATTTTTAACTATATTTCTAAGAAATCTCTGTGAACTACGGATCTGAAAAGTGGACAGCCTTACAAGTGTTGAAAGTTGTGTTGCTTATTACTATCTTGAGTGTTCTTTGCCTGAAATCTTCATATTCCTGTGGACATGAAGCTGATGGAGACCTGGCCAGGGCCTGTGGCACTCTGATGTGTGGTGTGGCATGCACTGCAATGGCAAAGTGGTGAGGTTTGATCTGAATGGGTCTTGTTTATTTATTTATTTATTTTTATTTTTAATACAAATCAGACATTTCCAAAGAAAAAGATCCCAAAATACACAAGGCTCTGAGAAAATATTTGATCCCAGGCGTTAAACTTTGTCAATCTTGTTTGTGATCAGCACTTTGGAAAAGAGACTCAAAAGATTATCTGGTACCTTGAGCTGTGTGTGTCAAGGACATACCATGTTGCTCTGGTGAAAGTGAGCTGCAGTCAGCTAAACTGTAAGCAATCAAAAAAGATTCCTATTTCCTACAAAAGAACTTGATTGATGTGCTTTCTCCTTAGATCTGTGGGCTATAGGGTTGGGTTTTGGTTTTTGGTGGTTTTTTTTCATTAATAACTTTTCCAGAGCAAGACTGTGTTACTGACCTGGGGTGCTGTGTATCTGAATATTTTCATTAATAGTCACTTGGCTGTAGGGGATACCAGGTGCTCAGAGGTATGAGCAAACTCTCCACACCCTTGTGAGTTACTGCACAACGTCTGAGTGGATTAAC
Organism: Platysteira castanea; assembly: GCA_013397175.1. Lineage (NCBI taxonomy): Eukaryota > Metazoa > Chordata > Aves > Passeriformes > Platysteira > Platysteira castanea. Next base: position 773,896 of record VYXC01006384.1, read on the forward strand.
ATTGCGTGTTGCAAAATGGCAGAAAAGTGCACTAGTTTAGCTGCCCGTGACAAAGGCTGAGCCAAATGAATTTTACCTCACATTAACCTTGAGATAAGATGGTGTAATTTGCTGAAAGATGAATTACTGTTACTCTGTTGATGGACTTGTTATGCTGTGATGACTTGCTGATGTGTTTGAACTGTAAAAGCAGACAGGGGGAAGTAGAAAATTTAGCAGGGTAGGATTAGGCAGTAGTTGAGAGCAGAGTAGTAGCTGAACAAAGACAAGATGGGTTGGACATGAATGCGTGATTTTAGAGGAGAAACTTGGCTGGCTGAGCAAAAAAAAATAGTAGGAGAGTGGGGTGGTAGAGAGAACTAGCGTGGCACAGGGAGGAGGGAGAGACAGGGTGAGCAGCCAGTAGAGCAGAACTGAAGAGGTCTGGAGAAGAAAATGGGAGACCTAGGTGAGGAGATGGAAAAGTGAGGAAGGGTGTGGAAAGGCAGGATTAGGGAGGATAAAGCAAAGAAGCTGAGCTAAACAGATGATGAGTCTCTACTCTGTTTTCTTTCTGTCCTCCAAAGCCTGGGAGGGAACTGGGTTTCTTGAATGTGACTTTTACCCTGCAATCCATGACGATCTGTGAAACCCCTGACAAGATGTCATCCCTCTGGCTTTAGGCTTCATTCCGTAGATGGTCCTCTTCTGCACTTAGCAGGGATCAAATGTCAGCACTGTAATGGTGCTGAATGCTTGTGATACTTCAAGGCGACTTTTTTTAGTTACTAAAAAAAAAATCTAAGTTACAGGCAACAAAGTTCTAGCCTTAAAGGCGCTGTTGAGGCTTTGATATCTGGAAATTCCAAAAGTAGTCTATTTTAAACTAGTAACCGTTAGTGTGCCATTTCCCGGTTTTGCCACAGGATGTCACAATTCCTCCATGTATGGTCCTGCCCATCACAGGCTCTAACTTGGGTGCCACCAGTTCAGCTCTTGTATCCAAATATGAACTGATGTAAAATGGACTCGGACCCATCCAAGGTAATCCCTTGGATTCCTGTTTGTTCCCTGTCCATTCCACACGTGATTTACTATCTGTGTATAATAAACATCTTTTCCAGGTGTGTGATTCAAAAGAAGCAGGAAAGCAGCAGCACAAGGCTGCAGTCAATGTCATTGCTAAGCTTTTAATCCAGAATAAGGGAGCCTTCCTTCCAGCCAGCAAAGAGGAGGAGGAAGAAGATGTGGTCACTATTCCCATCAGAAAGCAGAGGTAAGTCTCAAAGAGATGTGAGGAGACAGATGCTGTGAAATCTCCTGCTTTGTGGATTGAGACCTTGTCTCTGTTCACCTTTGGCTATAGTAAGGCATGGTGACCACTGTGGAATACCTCACGTGTAACTTGTGACATCTTTTGTAAAAATGGCCTTGGAGTACTTATCATGGTAAATGGAGCTTCACTAAGGTGAAGTCTGTGGTTAATTTGTGCTGTTTTTACTAAGAGCCGTGCTAAGAGAGGCATCTTTTGATACAACTGCTGAAATGGAAAAAAAAAACAGATGAAAGTGTTTATAGGAGACCTGTTCTCTCTTGCTTTCTTTTTCTTAGTATGACTGTAAGCACATTTCCTGTAATAAAAGCAATATACAGATGAGGATAGCATAAAAAGTCAAAAGTTCAAAGGAAACAAAGTAGTAGTACTTTGTGATCACAGTTAAAGAATTCACATCAAAGCTGGCTAAAAGACTTCTGTAATGGTTTTGATTAGCACTTCAAAAAATTTAAAAAAAAAAAAAAAGGCAGAATTAACGACATTTTCAGCCTGTGGTTCAAATTGCGACAAAACCCCAGTTTTACCAATATTTCAGGCATCCTCTGGAGGACACTTATATATTTCAATTGGATTGGGTCAGCTTCTTAAATGATGATTCTTAAAGAAGAGAGATGACATTTGGATGATTTGCAGGGCTGTAGTCAGGCATGTTGTCTTGCCTCAGGAGAAAAAGGATCTTGGATTGAACTCCTTAGGGAATTAGTGAATTCCTAGTGTTCTCCCTCCTCTCATGTAATATTCAGAGGAATAAATGCCAATACCATTGTGTTAGCTTACAGGTTTCAAGTTTCAGTGTATTAAGACGCTTTCCTGGGGAGTGAATTTCTGTGCTTGCCTGATCTGAAGCAAGCATCAGGGACTCCGAGTTTTCTGTTGTGACTATTTTAGCCACTCCCTTCAGGGAAATTAAATATCTGGACAAAAGTGCTATGAGATTAATTTCAGCTTGTTATTATGACACAGTATAACTCTTCCATACACTAGACTCTTATTTACTCTTAAACAATTAGTGCATCATAATCTTAATACACTCTATTAAAGCTTTCAACATTTACTTATCATCCTTTAATTGCAGTCCACCAGATGAAAGTCAGGTGAGGGCTAGCACACATCCAGGGGTCCAGAGGCTCAGGCCTACCAGAGATAAAGGTGAGGAAGCAGTGATAGGACAGTTGGGCCATTGGAAGAAAAAAGCTAGAATCAGATGGGGTCTCAAGAGAACCCTTTCAAGGACTGGGGAAGGATGCAGAAGTATCACTTCCCGCATGTAAGAGACCACAGCCTGCACTCTTCAGTCTTGAAAGTTCCCGTCTAAACCATCTGTCTTTGCCTGCACCACACAGTCCTTCCCAATTCACTTCCCAGTCTCACATGGTGGAGGATGAACCAAACAGGATCTAGAGCATGTTATTGTTCTCTTGACATACCGACTGTGAGAACATGATAAGAACTCGGCATCTAGCATGTTGATGTGGAAACCTCTTCTCTTCAATAATAAGTCTTTGCAAGGACCCCTAGGAGAGAACCAGACCAGAAGAATCCATTCTCATTTTAAATAAAGGACTAGAGTAGTTCATGCCAGTCCATACAGGAAGCATGGAGTAGAATGTAGTGTTATACAGAGTAAGTACCAACCTAAGACAGTACTTAGATAAAATACTGTACGGCATATTGAAAACCAGGACAAAATAGTTAGGATATGGGCTTGAGCTGAGCGTTTAGATGGAATTTTCTGCCATGTAGATGACATATGTTCCCATGTCACTTTAAAAAAAAAATTGTATTCCAGATACATAATGTATTTAAGAAGATGTCAGTGTAAATAGGCTCCCTTGAGAATCCCTCCACATGCATATGGAGATGTCCTAATGCTTGTTAAATCTGACCATTAGGCACTTGATAGTCAAGTCCCATTGATTTTGGTGGGAGCCAGGAATCTAAGGATCCTTGAGAAGAAGATCAGCAAGAAGAAAAGCAGAAGAAAACAAGTGCAAAAGGAATTAGGTGTTCAAAGTTGAAATCTAGAATGACCACTGATGTGAAAGAAATGGCTTCAGAGTGACTGAATTTTCTACATTACCTAGTAACTTTGTGAAAAACAGCTGTGGGGATTCTAAACAGAATCAGAAGATAGGTGATGTTGCAGGCTCTTTATAAGCAGCTTGCAGCCCTGCACAGCATATGTCTTGATGCAATATTTAAAAGAAGTGAGATGCTGGAATGTGAGTACATAGAAGTATGCAGCTGCAGTCAGTGACATCTCAAATATGGAATGACTCATGTATTTGTAAATACTAATGATTCCTTCCAGGCTTCCAGTTAGATCCTGCAGTTCATTGAGAATGTTAAACCATTTTCTGTAGTGGAGCTTCACATTTCATAAAATATGATCATGAGAGACCTGAATAGGTTCAAACAAGCCAGATTTGCCACTGACACAGACATCAAAATGGCATGCCATCAAGCAGAATACAGGTGTTAATAGCAGCAAGACTTACAGGAAAAAAAAAAAAGGACAAATGGAATGTGTGCAGTGGAAAAGAAGTGGACCTACAGTTTTGCTGCTTCTCAATTGACTGACAGCTTAACACCATTCACCAGAGTTGCAGAAACACTGCCTGGTTTGCAGCAGAACTGATCAAGGTTAGAAGTTTGTATTATGGAGGATTTTATGGAACTACAGTGATATGTTTTTTTCTTCAATACACAGGCTCCCGGACGTGGGCTCTGAATGAGGTTTCCTGTGATGTATAAGCACAGACCTTAGGCAGCATTTGTTTTTTGTGGGGTGACTAATTGGAGATGCATGCATGTAGTGGTACATACTAACAGTGGCTCAGCTGTCTCATTCTGGTCAGTTCTGACAATTCATATAGGTCTTTTTGCAGAAGTTTGAAAATCTTGCTCTTTCAAGTCATGAGAAGTGAGAATGGAAGAGGTTTCCTCTTTGGAAACATCTATAGAGACAGCTGTCTCTGGTAACTCGGCAATACTGGGAAAAAAAAACTTCCTCATGGGTGACTAGTGTGTATCTGCTTCATGCCTAAGTGCTTTTAAACCTGGGCTATTTTTTTCTGATTTTTATGTGAAAACAGTGAGTCTGACTGCAGTGTAGGACAGTCCTTTGCAGATTCATGTCTTCTAGAGGACTAGTGATGTTATTTCTCAAATGCAGGTTAAAATTTTCTAAGTTACTAAGCATAGAGACTGTCAGAAAATAGACAGTTGTCGTCTTCTGTCATGCTCTTTTGTTGTGTTGGTAACACACGCAGCCATTTGAGGGCAAACACCTGTCTTTCCCACAAGTCTGTGCAATGGGATTTATTCAGAATGCTCAGATTTTCATGGGTGTTCCCTCCACAAAAGGGAACAGCTGATCAGTCACCCCAGCAAGCACTGAAGTAAGCGTGTCTGGGCTTTAAATGCACATCGAACATCAGCTGCTGCATATCTGCATTGTGGAAAAGCTGCCACATGTCTCGTGTCAAAAGGCTCATAGTTCCTGCCTCCAACATATGTGGGACAGGCAGATTATTTTGTGGCATGGTACAAAACGCCGGCTTTCTTTTTTTGCCTTATTACCAGGGACATTGCACACTGAACTTGCTGATCCAGATTTCGCAGTGTTGCACGCACGGCAAATTCCTAATCTTTACTAATATGTTTGGATATGCTTTCAATGGACAGTGACAAGAAGGGACATAACATGAAAGCCATGATAGTCCTAATCCTAGCACAAACTGGTGAGAGATGTGCAGAAAACAGTATAAGGAAGGCATTCATATCTTTTAAGTTTGCCAAGGCTTGTAGGAGGGTTGCTGTCTTTACTGGGGAGGGCAGGGCCAGAGTCCTGGTCCCAGCATGAGACTCCAGAATGTCTGGGATGCTGTGGACCGAGTCCTGCTGTCAGAGACAGCAGTTCTGGTTTTAAAGTGGAAAGTGACTTCATTCTCGCAAACTACTGCCCACCTCCAGGCTCGTGCTCTGAAGATTTGGCTGTATTTCTGGCAAGAGATGATCTGTTGCAGTACTGGCTTTGTAGAGCATTCAAGAGACACAAAAGCCTGTAAAGTAATCTTGATTCCGCTCTTGTGTTTTTAAGGGCCTGCTTGCCAGTATGGAAGGAGGCTTCCTCCATACTAACCTCCAGGGTGGTGTCCCAGGAAGGGGATGGTTCAGTCCTGTGGTACAGAATCCTTGTGTACAGAATTCATGCTGTAGTCCTGAAACATGAGGATTTGCCTCTTCAGTCAGGAAAGGAGCTGGTGCATTGCTTCTAGAGGTGATATCAGCCCAGTGAGCGCCTTGCCTTCACCTGAAGGTGGAGTTTGAAGTTTAGCGGAGGTGTAAATAATCACCTTAGATTCTCTTCCATTGGACTGGATTGGAGCACAACTCCTATCCCAGCATTCATTCTCTCTCTGGTCCCACTGCTGAGTGATAGCATTTGGTAGTTGTAGGTCTACAACTCTGATCAGAAAGAGAAACCATATCCTGTACTTGGGCAGTTAATGTAAGAGGCAACAGGGTCCTGACAAGACATCTTGCTCAGAGGTTCAAAGTCCTTTATTTTCATGTTACCTAAGCTCTGACACAAAACAGAGACAACTTCTTTGACAATAAAACACAGCATATGGCTGACTGGGCTGCTGGTGCAGTGGCTGTCTTATGTTTATACTGAATCAAAGACAAAAATACTTCTTTAGACTATATTGAACAGGTTTCTTTTCTCAAGATGATAAAGTGGTTCCCAGAATAGGCACTACATGGAAAATATCAAAATACCTTCAGCTGAGTTTCATCACACAAAATTTCCACAGCTTAATTTACCTTCTATCATGCATGTCAGAAGTGTAAGAAATCTGGAAAACCCCACTCTACCCCAGACTGTCACTTTCAACTGACAGTGATAGGGGCTTACCCAACCTAACAGTAACAATGAATATAAATACCTTTTTGAGGTTCCTTGAAAAATCTGTCCATTGGGGACAAGTACTTACTTTTTTTGGACAACTGATGCCTGAAGTGGTCACTTAAAAAACAGAGACTAGACAGGAATAAGGGAATAAAGGTAGGTATTTATTTGAAGGGCCTTCAAAGTACACCCTGGGGAGTCCAGAGGCTACTCCCGAGAAAGATGGACCCTGAGTCACGAGTTCTTCACACTTTTGTAAGTTTGGTTCATTTGTATATCAGGGTTAATTCTCCAATTAAAGCTCCAGTTAATGATGTAATTTCTCCAAGTTTACCCCCCTTCTAAGATTTTGGTTTACACATTTTGGGCTTAGGACAGTCTGGGCGTCCTTGAAAAGCAAACTTGGAGAGGCTTTGTTATGTCTAACTAGCATGAGAGAACAGCAGCTAACAGGCTACAAGAAACTTCAGAGTTACACACTAGGTAATGCAGGATTTGAAAAATATGGAAGTTAAAACCTAAGGCATCATAACCATTCTTTTAGTGGATTGAAACTGAAGACACTAGAAGCCAATGGCAAATTACTGCAGTGCTGCTGTGATGCTTACACATTATGAGCCAGTGCTGTATGTTCCTCAATTCTGATAAAAGGCTGTACAGGGGAAATAATTTGGAAACCCATGACAGCTGGGCAGTCTCTCCATATTTCACCCATTAGTCCTCTAAATCAAGAGCTGTAAATGTCCAGTGTTACCTGTAGTCCTTGTACGCTCACATGTGGCACAAGGCTGCCAAATCATATGGTAGCTTGAGGGAGGGTCTTTTCTCATTCTCTCTTTCAGAGACTGAGATTTTCACTGGATCATTTTTCCCAGGTACTCATTCCGACAATTTTTCCACAGTCTCATCTCAGTAGCCTGCCCTTAGCTATTCCTCTCTGACTGGCAGATAAATCTGTTCATTCTGACACACAGCTCTCTAACATAATTCTTCTGCCACTGTCAGCAGGCAGAGGACAAATAGAAAACAAAAATCACCGAGTTAACAAGCAATTCATACACACGATGCAGTGCCAGAAGAGAAATGGCTGTGATCTCCCCTGTGCATTGTACTCCAAGTTGGTGCAATCAGTATCAAAATGTGTTAACCATGCTGTAACAGCTATTCTCTTCCTCCTCTCTTCCAGCCTCTGCCTTTTCATCCCACCAAGAAATTATTCCTTCTTCCAGGGCAATTCCGTTACAAACTATTACCATGCAGGGAGAATCAAAATAGCAGTGCTCCTCCTTAATCTATTTGGAAGGCGGCTAGAGTGGAGTGCTACTTCCAGAGATGTTTAGCCTTCAGAGGCCATACCTTTGTGCAGACCCATCTGAAGTCATCTCTCAAGATGGCTAAATTTTAGCCTCCCTCTGCCCTTGGTATTCCATAGCTTGGGCAAGAGTCTAAAATGTATTTTGTTTGGTGTCTTTCCTGGTTTCTACAGGCCAAATCAGTATCTTTCAAACATTCTTTTTAATATTAAAAGAACTAAATAAAAGATACCCTTCAACTGCAGAGACGAGAAACTCTCTTGGAGGTTTTACTACAGTCTTTCCCTCAGAGTTTGTGTTGCTATCCACAGCTCTGTCTAGGCCTTTGGAGAGTGGCCAGCAGATAAAGCTTTAGGAAGAAAAGACAAAGCTATTTAATTTTAAAGGAAAACATGCCTAGTATGTTTAACAAACTAGGAACAAGGAACTGCTTTGGAGAACTGATGTGTGCTTTTGATAGATGTTTCAGTCTCAGCTTTTATCTTGCAGCATGTTTGTGTGAATTCGGGAAAATCGTATTTTGGTCAGTAAGTGCAACCTGTACATGTTCCAGACCATCACACCTGGCTGCATGGTCTCACAATGAACGTTTGCTGAACCAGGAGGCTGCGTGGGTGCAGGTCACCTGAACAACCTTGCCAGGCAAATGGCATAATGGGGAACAGGCTGCTGAGCTGAGATCCATGGATAATTCAGTAGGTGGCTGATTAGGTGAGCAAGTGAGTATTACATGACACTTTCTGCTCCTCCTTGTTCTTGTCAGTGTTCCTATGATTTTGGATCCCATTAGTAAATAAATGATACAAACTGCCAGTTCTTTTTTGACTCTTGCAACACCCTATTAAAAGGCATAGCAGCTGCATCCCAGTGGGCATATTCCTCTTTTCCCTTTGCAAGGTCTCAGCAGTGTCACATCCGCTGATGTCCTGCCCTGCCCACATTACCTGTGTGGGGTATCCCTTTGGTCTGTGATGTGCCTGCCAGTCTATATGTGTGCAAGTATCAAGCTGGAGTCCTCAGGACTGGTGGCAGGCACAAATGTAGCACTGGGAGGTGACAGACCATGGCCTAAGAGTCAAGCTGTGGCTTGTATGTGGCAGAGATCTAAAAGGCAAGAGTGGCTACTGATGCCTTGGTTTGGGACAGACTACAAAGGAAAAGCAGCTCTGTATCTTCTCCCCCGTTGCCCATCCTCTTGTCCACAAAAATCAGATTCATTACCTGGTGTGCAACAAGCCAGTAATTACACACTCAAGATAGATGCTTATTATTTATTTTAGAGTTGCACAAGCCTGGGTGTTCCGTGGTATTCCACAGCTCTATCCCACCAACTACCAAACCTTTTTACTATTACACATTTTAGTAAACAAAGGAATTGGTATTCATTAGCTACAAGTTACATAGTTCTCTTATTAATTAGTATTCTATTTTCTACTGGTTAATGATTTTCTCACTTTTCATGCTAAATAGTTTGCATGCTCAGTCTTCTACTTGAGTCAGTGGGTTTTGGAGTCAGTGGTACTTGAGTTGGTGGTCGCCATCTTCCCCTACCAGAATTAACTTTTATCCAGCTGGAGGTATTTTAACACAATTGCTGAGTTGGCTTTATTAGTTTCTTCCTTATCTTGGGAGTTCTGCGAGATGTCCCTGTGGCCCACAAATTCTGCATTCTTTGTGCCCACTATCAGTGGGCATCCTTCTTTCCAAGATTTGTTACCCTCCCCCCAGGTCTGAGATCACTGAAGCATGTCAAGGCTTAAACCTTAACAAGGCAATTCTTTCAGCAAGTAATTTGTCTTTCTAATATCTGGAGAGGAGCTTGTTAGCTGCTCTCTGCTTCACGGACTAAATCTACCTTCTTGCTGTTTAGGCTTGAAAACATGCAAAGATCAAGCATCAGAGGCACATCCTTTTGCAACAATGCCAAGGGCCGGCCCGGCTGGCCCCCTTGCCATGAAACCGCAACATTAATGTTCCCAGTGATTATGACTGTGCTGTATCCGTGTAGCCATCCCCACAAAGAACTGATCCTCTGTTTTCCCCGTTGGCTGAGTAGGAAAAAAAAGAGGTTTACGTGGCTGGCCACAACTTTCAGCGTGAAGCCCAGCGCTGGCAGAGCCGAGGCCGTCACTTGCAGCTCCTGCTGACCGCGGCGGGTGCCAGCTGCTCTCGCCTGACAACGCCATTTTTCCTCCCCGCTGCCCGCTCCCTCCTTCCCCCTCTGGCTCGTTCAGTACCGAGTGCCCCTGGAAAATGTCGCCTTCGCCCCGCCACTATGTGGCAGCCCGCGCGCCCGCTTGGTGACGGCCCACGCCGCTGGGAGGAGCGGGAAGCGGCGGGGCAGCCGGCGGGAGGAGGGCTCCGCACCTGCCCCTCCCAGCAGGCCGCGGGCCGGGAAGGGGCGGGCGAGGCTTCCCGGAAGCTGCAGCGCCCGCACGGCCGCCGCCGGCCCGTTCTCTCCGCGGGCTGAGGTTGCCGGACACTGCCCGCCATGTCCTCGGTGGCCGCCGCCAGCTGCGACGGCAAGGGCGCGGGGGAGGCGCGGGAGGAGAAGAAGCCGCTGAAGCCCTGCTGCGCCTGCCCCGAGACCAAGAAGGCGCGGGACGCCTGGTAGGGACCCGGCCCCGAGCTCCCCGCGGCGGCCCCTCCGCGCCGGGCGCTCCCCCTTCCCGCTGCTGTGTGCGCCCTGCCCCGCCGGGGTTTCCTCCTGGCCCGCCCGCTCCTCCCTTCCAGGAGTTTGTGCCCCTGCCAGCGTGCGCCGGTCGTTTTGGGAGCTCTCCCCACCCCGTACAGAGGATGCTGGCGCATCCGAGGGAGGAGGAAGAGTATGGAGAAGGAGAGGAAACTGTCTTAAGAGGATAATTTAGAATGAAGAGATTAATACCTCACAGGCCCTGTTTAAAATTTTTTTCAAAGATCAGCTTTTAATGCTGCTTGTAAATCTTCGCTATTGTTGACTGATTGAAGCAATAAGTACTAGCAGGTGGTAATGTTTTTATTATTCAGCTGGTTATAAATTACTTTCTCCTTTAAATAAAGCAAAATGCTCTGGTTTTTGGGGTCTCAGAGGATGACATTTCCACAGAAGTTCAAAATTTGATAGTGACCTATATAGCTGCATTGGTAATTATAGGCTTAGTCATGACCATAGGACCTATAAAACAGTGTGAAATGCACCCTCAAAATGGAGCTCCTTTGTCTATGACAGTGAATCTTTAAAGTTTAAGAAACTTTAATCTGATGACTAAGTTGTTGTCTTTTTTTTTTTTTTTTGTACTTTGCTGGTGGTATAGGTGGTGTTTGGTAGGTGACATAATACTGAACACTGTTTTTGCTAAATTAAGGGGAGCATGTCTAATTACATGGTAGAGCGAAGGTGAATCCAGGGCCCACTAAGAAAAGGGTGGTAGGATGGATGCTACTGGTCAGATGGAGTTGCCCTGGGCAGCCAGGGGACATGTCCATTCTCATTGTAACAAAATCTAAGAAGAAAACTAAAGAACAGTTCTGCCATTCAGTCAAAAAGCAAGCCTGAACTGCTTTTGTGGTATACATGATACACCAGCAATGAGAGGCTGTTACTTGGATGGATGAGTAACATCAAAAGTTACCATATATGGTGAATAGTTTTTTCAACAATAGCTGGACAGGTCTTTTGTTTTGTTTTGTTTTGCTTTTTGCCTCAGGGTCCCTAAATAGCAACTGAAGTTGGACTAAAATATCATTTATTGGTCAACCTATTCTGTGTTGGTCTCTTACTCAGGAAATTTTGTTGCTTCCCTACTGAATGATTTGAAACTGGCAAGCTCAGCATACTTGATGATGTCACAGCCTTGTGTTGTATAACAAATCCCCATCTGGACTTGCCCAGAATAGACCCTGGCCTGTTAATAGGAAGTTCTGTTATGCCTGTTGTCAGAGTTTTAGGTGCACAGCTCCAGACTTGGGTAACTTTTTGGGATATTTTTATACTTTCCAAAACAGCACTACCCTGGACAGTATAGACACAAAAAAAATATCTCTGGACCCTAATAGCAATTTTTAATTGTCCCCAACAGTTTGTCAGTTCTGTTTCTTTGCCTAAAAGTAAATGAACATTTTTTTGTTGAACCCTGGAAATCTTTTTGTTTTGCAGCATTATTGAGAAGGGGGAAGAAAATTGTGGGCACCTGATTGAAGCTCACAAAGAGTGTATGAGAGCTCTGGGCTTCAAGATATGAGTGAGATGAGCAGGACTGAATGGGGTGAGTATAGCCTTCAGGACCTCTGCCCCTGAAGTGCCCTGGCACCTCAGCTGGTGCCACGGAAGGCCCAGAGTACTGTTCATGATGGTGTCATCCTTACAAGAGAGAAGGCAGAGCAGTCCTCGTGGACACTAGAGTCAGCACTGCTGTCCCTGTGAGGGTGGTGAAGCTTTGGCAGTACACAGCCTCTGTGGGTCACCCTTCAGCAGTAGGGAATGGTGCTGTCTGATGTCTTCTAATAGATCCAAACCTCAGTTTAGATTGCAGATGCTAGGGCACATGGGAGTTGGTTTTTGTGGGTTTGTGCTGGGCTTTTTTTGTTGAATGTTGAACTGTTGCTCAATATCCAGTGGAAATCCAATGTTTTGTGAAGCTGTGTTTCCTTTCTCTTCTAGATGACGTCTTTGGTGTGACTGTGTTCTGGAAAGCTGCAAAATAAATTATTTCTGCAAGTTACTTCAAATAACAAATATAAACAAAGAATCTATTTATAAAGAGTCTTTAATGATAGAGTATGCATCACATCTGTAGCTTTTCCACTGTTAGCTCTTGACCACTGCTATAGAAAATATATTTTTTTCCTCTTAATAAAAGTCTGAAAATGACCAATGTTCCTGACTTCTGTTTCTTTTAAGGTAAAGAAATGACAGTGCCCTCCTTACTGAAAACAGTGTTCTGCAGGAATGAAAGAATGAGAAAAGCCTGCTTAATCATTAACACAGGAACACTGATTACTGTGGTGGTGTGGTTGAGCAGAGAGGACTTTGGTGGGTTTTCCCACTGATGCAAATTGTGAAATCATGTTAGTAACATTGCCCTCTTACAGCTTTCAGCAGTCATGCTGAAGCTTGTAGTGCTGTTTGTGACAGTAGCTGTAACTAAGCTTGCACAAAGGCGACCACAGTCTTACGAAATGAACTTCCTTAGAGTCAAAACTGTATTTGATTTCTCCTGCACAAATTCTTCCGACAGTTTTTGAATACCATTACTGAGCTTCATTCTTTATAATGAAAAATTAGGTATTCCTGTATCAAACTCATTTGAACCAGAAATTCTTCAAAGGAAAGGGAGCAGAAGATTGGTCCCTGTCACTGCAAGTGACTTGTATGTACAGGTTACTTGCCTGAAAGTAAAGCTTTTTTTTATCCTGAGTTTTTGTTGTGTTGGTCTTGTGCTATGCACGCATGGGCTTTTGATTTCTGGCTTCTTTTTTCACTCCTATGAGATGATAGTGGGAGCGTGGTTGTTGCCTTTGATTCCTGCTTACAGTCCAGAGAAAAATCAGGTGCAATTGCTGGTTTGTTACACATGTGGGGCTTTTTTGGCTTCATACTGTGTAATTGTGCAATCCTAATGATGTTCTTCCTGTGGTGAGTTGACTTTCCTGAAGATGGTATTACTTTTTCTCCTGATGAGTTTTCTCTTCAGAAACTGAAGATACAGAATCTGTGCTTTGTCTTGATTTTTCTCCTAGCTTTGATCCTGCTGGAGGGGTGGGTGCAGTCATGATCATTTCTCTGCCTTCTGGGCCCTGCGTGTCCTGAGCCAGCAGTGGCTTTTGACTGTGAACATTTAGTATATGACCCTTGGTGCTGCCTCTGCTGAGACTCACAAGTTGCATGAGGAGAGTTTAGACTCTTCCTCTGGGAATGTTTTGTGAAGGTCCTGTCTTGAGGCAAGAGTTGTGCCCATGCTGGCTTTCAGCCTCAGAGTAGGGGTGCAGGTGTGGCTCTGGCAGAAAGCATTCAAAGCTGCCTGTGGCACTGTAGCTGTTCGAGGAGCAGGACCTGGTGCTCTTCTTGGTGTTTATTATTGTCTTGAGGTAGAAACTTGAATAAGGTCATTTCTTGTTAAACCGCTGTGTGTCAGAACTTGAACTGAAGAGAATGTTAAAAGGTGGATAAGCACTGGCTTTGTGGTAGCATGGTCTGGGTAAACTGTGGAAATGTTGCTGCAGAATAGAGTAAGGCAGGGAGTGGCCAAGTGAGAGTGGAGTGCTGTTTGTATCAGGTCAAGAAACAAAAAAAATATATTCCTGCACAATTTTACATTAATTCTATTCACCGAAGAATTGGGATGTTTAGGCCTCCATGAGGGTAAAAGCATGGCAAGTACTTTAGAAAGTCTTTGGAAATAAGATGAGTGGGATGCTGATGTATCTATGTACAACAGATACAGAAGGGATACTGGACAATTCTATACTTTGGGCAACAACAGAAGAATCTTGTAGTCAAACCAATTTCCTTGCTGAGTGGCTTCATTTCTCACTGTAGAATTCCTGTGGTGTGGCTTCAGGGCTTCATTCAGGGAGTGGGAGTTCTGTGTTACTACTCACTGACAGTGTTGGTGACAGACACTGCCCTGCACCGGGTGGTGTGTACCTTGGTGCGTACAGAGGGCGTGAAACAGGAGCAGGAAACTTGACCAAACTATAGAGCAGTACAACTAGATACAGTACACGCCATCTTTGAAACTTTGTGATTCACTGTGCACTTGTCTGGAGTAGGCTTGAGACCCTCCCCGACAGTTGTAAATCATATGTGGATATTTTGGAGCTACAGGGTTTATTTGTGTGTAACAGTTTTGCAGACTAATGCCAGCAATGCACTATATAATAAATCAAAAGAGAGGTGTCTGATTATGCCCTCTGTGACTTCAAGCCACCAAGGTCTTAGTGTCCTCAGCAGAGGTGATTGAACTAGTTTTCAGCTTATGGGATCTGTAGTGAACCTGTGGACTTCCTAAGGGATGGACAAAATAACCAGTCATTTAGCTGCTGTGAGATCTGGGACAGATAATCTCTGTGTTGTGTGGCTCTCAAGGACAGAGGATTTATTTGCCAAACATAGTGCAGGCTGTACCTGCATTGCATCATCATGTGCAGCTAAATATTAAGTGCTACTGGTTGAGTCCATTTTAAGTGGGAAAATCAGTGAAGTATGTGTTTCCACACTGCCTGTTTCAGTGCCGGAAAGCTTGACATGTCTATTTTTCTTCTTCACAAACACATATTGTAGTGATGCTTATGTGTTTACTTCCAGGGAAGGGTCTTAATGCTGCTCAGGTGTTTTCTGTGAACTTGCCATCTTCATTCCAAATTGTCATCAACTTTGGTATGGCCCTTTCCCATTGAATTAGTATTAGCTTTTGAACACTCATCTTGGATGAACCAGCATCCCTGGATGAAAGGCACTTATTCTAATCCAAGGCAAGGCATGAAACTAAAATGTCTCTTTGGCAATAAGAGGGGTTTTTTTTACTTTTGCTGGGTGCAAAACTGAAAGTGCTGTGACGATGATCTGTATAGTCATGGTACCATCAAGGCAGAAAGGAAGATTTAGTCTTGGTGGTTCAATCACTTTACAAATCTTCCTTTTAGAAATTTGGGTCTGAAAACACTAAGTTAATCTCCAGTGTGTACTCTGAGATCTACCTTGTAAAATGCTGTATCATTCTCTCTACAGTGTCCCATTGGGACCCAGCAGAGAAGTTGTATGGTTTCTAATGAGAGCTTTGTGCTGTTATTGCTGTGGGTTGAAAGCTTCCTGTCTGCCTTCCAAAGGCAAGTCACAACAGGTCGTTCTCACCCATGGTGCTGGCTCCGGCATCACTGCAACACCACTCTTTATGTTCTGGAAGATGTCAGATGAAGGACTTTCTTTGTCATAATGAGTCATTAACATCGTGTTCCAGTTTATTTTCTACTCAGGAATTTACCTAACCGAAGAATGAAATTAATAACTTCTTTTTTTTCCACTTTCTTTGATGCAAAAGGGTTTTGGTAGTATGAAAAGGTAGGAGAAATTGCAATGGTGATTCTCAGGATGCTTCCTGTAATGTAGTTCTACATTTCTATTCATAGCAGTTCAGTTTTGTCTCACAGATCTTATGTAAAGTATCTTTCTCCTAAGTGTTCACAATCTTGACATCCCAACTCTCCATTTTAACAGATGTCAGCCTGTCTTGGAGAGAAGGCTCCTTATAATATGGATTTTTTTTGCAGAGGCCTAAAGGTAGACAAGTTGTTGTCATGATCATGTAGTGAGTATAAGGCAATGATATGAAAAACAGAACCTGGATCCCAAGATTTTTATTGTAGTGCTTTGGCTGTAAGATCATTCTTCCTGCTTTGCAGAGAAGGTCGAGAGAAAGTTCTTATTTTCCCCATAACTCTTGCAGATGAGTGTTGTTCTGCTTCAGTGGGTAGGATTTATTTTTTCACTTCACTTAGTTAAGGGGCCACTGAAGACCAGTTTCATTCTACCCTTAACAGAAAGCACCTTTCTGAATGGACTGTACACACTCTGTGCAAAGCTAATTTGTCTTCTTTCCTTCCCACACGGCAACCTTCCAGGATGGCTGTTAGGAGCCATGCAGCTCCGTATTGCACGTGGCCTAATCATTGCAGAGATAAGATTCTAATGGCCAAGACCATGATGAATTCTTTAAGGCTGCCATAAAGCATTGCTGCAGCCTTGCCCGGGAGCCGGTGTTGTTCCAGAGCACTATTAGCAGGAGGGTGATTAGTGTGTCTTTAACTGAATGGTGCCAATGGGAATGGTATGTTAGGCAGGGCAGCTGCAAGCTCGGCCTGAAACACGACCACCCCTGAAACCCTATCTCTACCCCACTGACCCATGCAGGCTGACTTCATACTGTGTTGGGAGACCACGTGGGTTGCGTCAGTGCCTGAAATGTAACTGCATCCTGGCAGTGGGGCAGATCCTGCCTGTGTGACTGGTAACGTGTTACTTGAAGCACAGGAGGAATTGCATTTATGCATGTTTTGTGTAGCTGACCATGGAGGACTGACCTCAAAGGCTCCCTCTTGTGCTTATGTCCTGGGTTACCTGAGTGGGAAGTGTTGGCTGTCCTCTTTCGGCTAAATGAAGGTCTGGGGCGGGTTCCAAGTAGCTATTAAAAAAATGAAAATGTGAGACGATGTTTCTCAAGGGTGCTTCCCAACAGAGCCTGTAATTCCTCAACTAGGATTTCCCCACAAAACATGCTTCGAAGCGTTACACACTCAAAAAGCTTTTGGCAGGATAGTCTCATCTTCATGATAGATGAAACTGGGTGCCAGAGGCTTGTTTGCTCTAGTTTTATCCCTTGCATTCACAGTTCTCTGGCTGTGCAGAGCTTTTCCTTGTGCCCCTTCATCTAAAACACCCCATGAGAGGGAGCTCCCTGGAGTAAGGGGGGCTGAAATGCACCTGGAAAGTATTCATTGAGAGCCAGCCTCTCTTCTTTTGCTAAGTCCCTGCCACAGCTACGAGCCACAGTTGGAAAAGGGAGTGACCTTTTTCCTTTTTTGTGCTGGGTGAAAGTCACTCTCTCACAGGAGCGCGGAGCGGTGGAGAGCCGATGTGTGACTGGAGCTCGCCGCAATAAGCTGGTTGTTTTCCCTTCTTTCCCCTCCTCGCGCTGCGCTGGGCTTATCTGGCTGCCTGAGTTATGTTAAGTAGCGGGTGCATGCTTGCTCTCTGTTCTCCTCGCTGCTTTTGCTCCTTGGATTTCAATTCCAAACATGGTTATCCATTTGGGGTCTCTCTCCGTTCCACTGCCAAGAGATACACATTCCACACTCAACACCAGCTCCCTCTGCTGCTCTCTCACAGACGCTATTCCATTTGCCGGATCGCAGGCGAGACAGGCAGTGCAAGGAGATTTCTGTCCTGTCTGTGAGTTTTCCAGCTGATGGCCTCTACTCTTTTTTTGACTGAGCTCTTTTGGCCTCATATTTGCCAGCTTCTTTTCTCACCATTGTGGGTAAGAAGGGGGCCAGCCGACGGTTTGTGAGCCACAAAGACGAGAAGAGAACCCTTTTGGAATTTTTTGGGTGCAAAAACATTTGGCAGCACTTTTTTAACATGTCGCTCTGAAGCATAGCTGTGGGACCAGACGGTGCTCAAGAGGAAGAGGAGGAGGAACAGCTACCCAGCAGCTCTGGTTTCAAACCTCTGCAGCACCCTTTGTGTATGACAATTCATTTTGAGCGCAGGACGGCTGGGGAGGGTGGGAAGTGGGGAAGGATGAGCGCAAACAGCCCCTCTTGGGACCAGGCTGTTCTCCGGCCTCCGGTGTGTGATGCCTGGAAGGAGATTATGGAGGAAGCAGCCTATCAGCTGGCCAGCTGCATTGTCCTCCTGGGTTACATGGGGGGAAGTGGCATCTTTGGGTCCCTCTATATCTTCGGCCTCCTGGCCCCAGGCTACTTGTGCTATGCTCTGTGGGGCTGGCTGAGTGCTTGTGGGCTGGATATCTTCGTCTGGAACATGCTGCTGGTCCTCGCCTGCTTGCTTCAGCTGGCTCACCTGGCTTACCGGCTCCACAGAAACACCATCCCGGAAGAGTTTGACCTCCTCTACAAGACCATGTACCTGCCCTTGCAGGTCCCCCTGGAAGTCTACAAAGAAATCGTGAAGTGCTGTGAAGAGCAGGTCCAGTCATTAGTCAGAGACCAGAATTACGCGGTGGAGGGCAAGACGCCCATTGACCGCCTCTCGTTGCTGCTGTCTGGCAGGTAAAGGCTCCCCTGCTTCTGAACAAAGTCTGACAGCAAAGTGTTGTGGCTTATTGTTGTATTATCACCCTGTGTAGAAACTGGGGTGAGGATTGTTTCCTTCCTCTGAAAAGGATCTGAGATATTCATCAGTTTATTGGGGAAGGGGGAAATTTGCTTTGGGGGGCGTTAGTTTTCCTTTGTTTTTCTGACTTAAAACTATTTCAGGGAATGGTTGCAGACTCAAGCTATAGGCAATGAAGTGGTCAGCTCAGCCATACCTATGATACTTTTGATGAATCCTTACTCCTTTCTCTGTCATTTTGAAGTGATCTTATTTCTGATGGGAGCAGACTGGCTTTCAGAAAGTGTTTCTCAAGGCAGGAGGGCAATATCTGGACCTGTGGGGGTACCAGGCACACCTCTGTGATGTGTGAAGAGCTGTGTGCTGAGTGTGCTGAGGCCTCAGCTCACCTGCTCTCCCTGGCCAGCAGTGTTCAAGGGAGAAGTTCCTGTTCCCAACACCCCAGCCCTCAGGGCTTTGACATTTTTCACTTTGAGCATCATTTCATCAAAAGAGAGAGTATTCTTCTGTGGTGGATCCTGCCTAATCAGGTGTCTTTCTTTCCCTGTACTGTCAAGCATTTGTGATGCTCCTTCCTCTGGGCCACTAAGGAGGGCCTCAGGGACCTCTAGACAGCATTGGAGATTTGATTGAATGAACTTTGCTGATGAAGTACTGGCATTTGTTCACCTGAGATCCTGTGGCATGCCTTTAGCAGCATATCCACTTAACGATTTGTAAAATCCAGATACATACAAATAGCAATAGTGTTGGCTTCCAGGCTGCTGCCAGGAGCTTGGCGCTAATGTTACATAAGAATGGAAAAGGAAGATCTCTAAATAGGAGCAGTGCTGAACTGCAGGAGGTGTGTCTCACAAGGGTTTTTCCTTTGGGAATACAAAGCATCACCTGGGGTTCATGTTGCAGTGGCCAGTTCTCTCTGGTGAGGGAGTGTGCAAAGAAGAATAGCTGACCTTCCTTTTTTTTTGCTGTTGGTCCCTTTTCTAAGATGTGTTGAGAGCACCCTGGGACCACCAGAATGTTGAATGACAAAGTACTGGAAGGAAATTTGGTATGTGCATTTCCATTAGTGCTTGCCCTTACCTTATCTCTGCTGAGCAGCTGGCTCTGAAGTTTACTGTGTCTGCAAGTAATATTGATGGGGAAGAGTCTGTGCTGTCTTGACCTGCCCTGGATAATACGATGCTGCTCAGTGGGCATGAATGTGCTGCAACAGACAGTAAGGTGGTGATGGCAGGTGGTTGTTGGGCTCTCTTTTGCAGTGCGAACTGTGCATCTTGGCTGGTAGAGGATGCTCCATGGAGATGGGAATGGATTTACATCTCCTGGTACCCACTCTATTGCCTTGTGAGGTCCTTGCTGACCCAGCAGAGCATTGCTACTATTATGGTGCTCTCTCTTAAACTGAACAAGTCAGGTCTTGGAAATGGAGAATATGCCTGAATCAGGAAACGTGCCTTGCAATCCCTGACCCTTCCAGGCAGCGCTGCCAGCTGATTAGAAGCCAAAGGTGGACTGAGTCTTGTAACTCCTGAAGGCAAGGATTGCCTTTGTGCATTGTACAACAGGGGTACATGCTGACAGGAAAGCAAGAGGCCCCGAGTCTGGTGATGCAGAGCTATGAATAGAACTCCAGAGTGCCCTGCCATTGCCCTTGCTCCAGGCCTGTGCAGGTCCTTCTCTATTCCCACAGCAGAGCTGAGTGCATGTTTGACCTTGACACTGGCAGGCAACTGTAGCAAAAGTAGGTGAAAGGGATACTTAGAAGGCGGAGAGAAAGTGAGTGGTAATGTGCAGCGAACTATGAGCTCACAGGGTGATCCGTCAGGAACCATGGACGGTGTGATTTTGGGGGATTCTGAGTGTAATGACTTCCCAATACCGAGACAGGGGATGCCCCTGTGCAATCCTGGGGACAGTAGGATGATACAAGTACAAAGAGCCACAGGCTGGCTTAGAAGTACCTAGAAAGCAGCAGCAGTCCTGTGAGCTGAGAAGTCCTGGGTTAGGACCAAGCATTGCACCTGTGAGGGGTGTCTTTGTAGCAAGAAACAGAAAACAGATGGAGTATGGGGAAGTGGCAGCAAATAGTTTCCCACAGAGAAAGGAGGGATAGCCTCATCACTGAAGCACCTGCAGCTGTCCCAAGAGGGTATGAGACATGTGTGAGACAAGTATTTCTTTCCTCCCTGGTGGAACACACTGTATGAACTATCAGGTTTGTGTGACATCTGTTTTGTGGCCTAAGCATGTGTGCTTCACCTGTCCTCTGCAGGATCCGAGTGTGCCAGGACGGACAATTCCTTCACTACGTCTTTCCATACCAGTTTCTGGACTCTCCAGAATGGGAGTCACTGCGACCCTCTGAGGAAGGAACTTTCCAGGTAACCCCAGCTCATCTTTGCTCCTTGCTGCTCTGCTGCATGTTTGAGAAGGGCATGGAGGGCTGTCATTATGCCATTCAAAGCTGACCAGGAATACTTTCGTCTCCTTACTGGTGGTTTAGCCAGCACAGGATTGTGTGATCAGCTGTTTTACCTTCTTTTCTACCTTGTTCTGAAGACCTCAGGGCATGCTCCTACTATCTGCTGATAGAAAGGAGGGTGGAGCATGGTGCTCCTTCCAGTTTATGAGGGAATTGAGATGTCAGATTGCTGGCTCTCTTCCATGACAGTGTTCCCTAGTACCTGTACTGATGCATTTGCCCTGCACGCTGCTTAGCAGGGTGCCTTGTGCTCGCATCAGGATGGCAGCCGTGGCAATATGCAGCAGTGATGTAAATCCATAAACATCCTGTTCCTCACAGAAATTTCAGATGGTCATGTGTTTTGGGTGGAGAAGCAGAAAGGATGATTCACACCCCAATATGGTTCTTTCTGAGCCGGAGGATCCCCTGCTGAGAGGCCAGACCAATTCTCATTTGCAGCAACTGAAAGGATTTTGGCCTTGCTGTCAACACCCCACGGTGTTTCTTTGGCTTTCCTTCTGGAGAAGATTACTTAAGCCTACACCCCTCTGTCTTTAACTCACATCCCAGGATGGCCTGATACCTGTCAGGATGTGAGTCTTGATATGTCAGTTAGGGCCTATGAGGAGGGATTTTGCTAATCCATTGGGAGCATGGGACGGTCATCAGGGAATGATGCTTTCTCATGAGGGTAGCCCCAAGCAGACTTGGTTAAACCAGGGCAGCTCTCCAAATCTGCTTTCCTAGGATCTGAATTTGGCTCATGTGTGAAAGGGTCATGGTGATTGCTTCTGAAAACAGTGCCATCGCCAGTGGTTATGGCTGTAGGAGATAGCTGGCTGTGTGACTGCGGCATAGGGCTACAGATCGTGAGCAGAAATAGGGATGTCAGACCAAGGTAATGAAGTAGAAAAGGCAACAGCAGCATGGCTGTGCTAGGGCTGGTTGGTATCCCATGTTTTTCACAGGTCTTCAATCTGGCAGCAGACTGCTGCTAACTCCTGGGTGTATTTGCCCAAGAATCCAGCAGGGAGAGTGATGGCTGCCCAGTGCTCCAGGCAGGGAAATGGCTGCCTGCAGGCGTGCAACCTGCAAAGACACCCGCAGCATTTTCAGACCTGATTTCCATGGAACTGAATGTTCCCAGACCTCCTGAGGGTCTTTATCTGTGGTGTGTCAGATGGCTTGGGAGCAGGCTGGTGCCAGGCTGCACCAGCCCTGCCAGCACCATGCTCTTGGCACCTCTCCCGCTCTGCAAGACAGGGCTGGTCAGCGAGGTCAGCTGTGCCTGGCACCAGGATGGGGCGGTAGAGCCCTAGGTAGGGAAATACCTAAACCCCACATCTGCTTACTGAGGAGCATGAAGAAGTAGCAGCTGCCTGAGACCAGCAGTCAGTGGGTGTGACTTGACCAGTCTGTGTACCTGGAAGGACCTTAGTCCTGATGGCCGTGCTTAACCGTGGTGGTCTGCTGCTTTTGGCAGCTGTTAAACCCACTTGTCCGTCTCACCTGAGTAGTTAATAAAAGTCTCTATCTTATCTCAATCTTATTCCTAGCAACACAATAATTTGGTTTAAAAAGTGCATGTTGGACTCTAGGTCTTTGCTGGAGGAGGGAATAGAAGGTTTTTCTTGCCCAAGGTTTTTCTTTCCCCATGGCTCTCTGGATTGAACAGTTTCAATTCTGAGCCTGCTGAAAAATGGCAGAAGCATGACTTGGTCTACAAGAATAGCTGGTTTCCTTGAGCTTTCTGCTTTGGCTGTCTGCTTCCCACAGGGCTGTTGGATCCCAATGCCTGAAGGAGTTTGGTTTCAGGGCTGGCACTTTCCCCCAGAAGGCTGAATTATAGGCTCTTGCTGATGCTGGAGCACTTGTGTCAGGGGGGATTAATGAGTGAAATCTGTCTTGCTGTCCTGGTTAGGTGGCAGGTTTGCTCATTGCATCTCAATCTCTCACAAGAAGGCATCACTTTTGATCACTGTGCCAGAAGTTGGTTAGGAAAATGAGATTCCAGTCATTTCAATTTCTGTGTGACCCTTCTTTTTGCTTGCCTGGACTGGGAAAGTTCTCAGGTTTTATCTCCTATATTTCTTTCATCAGACAGCTGTTTGCAGGGCAATGGCATTAAATATCAAATCCAAGGACACACACATGCAGCCAAGCCATGTTCAGCTTCCCAGTGGCCCTCTGCCATGGCGGCTGACCAAGGAGACCCCTGGGTATAGAGTGAAAGGGAGCCCCCAGGATATTTTGGCTCTGGCACTTGTTCGCATGCCAGTGTCTCCATTACACTCGGATGTTCTTCTTTGGCCCAGAGCGGTCTGACCCTTCCTGCATTTCTTGTCTTTATTATTATTACTTATTCTAATATACACTTACATACTATATAATGTTTTTTACTGGAATTAGTCGTGTCCTACAGCTAGGGGGAAAATTTCTCTCTTTACATTGGCAAGACAAGAAGCAATACTAAACGTTCTCTAAAATCAACCCGATAAACTCTCATGAGTTTTATATATATACATGAACACGATAAAACCTTTTTATTTCCTCTCTCACTGACCTGTGCTGCCATGTCCTTCAAGGCCATTCAGCCCTACAGAGTCCAGCAGAACTGCTGAGACAGGATGCCCCCCTGGCACAAGATGATCAGGTAGAAGCCTTTCAGGTGGCCCTTCCAACACTCAGGGCCTTCTTGGAGCAGGGCCTGTGGGGCTGTGCAACCCAGCAGCAGGATGGGTCAGCAGCCTCCCCCAGGGCTACTTGCTGGCAACTCAAACTGGCTGGGCATGCAAAACCATCCCCCTCTGTAGCATTTCTGTGGAGGGATAAGGGTGTCTGTGCTGCCCTGTTCATTTCAGCTACATCCCTCTGAGGTCAATAGGGAGCATCATTTGAAAGCAAGAGGGTGAAACGTAGCCATCCATGTGTCGGGGTTAAATGAGGACATGCTACTAATTGCACAGGAAAATGGGGTCTTTGCCTCCTTAGGGAGAGGAAGCAGCAGCAGGTAAGGATTTACCCAGTCATTCAACCAGGACAATCTGGCTCTCCAGCCCCACCATCCCCAAGGAGAATAGGCATCAAAGGGGCTGAGGGCCTTCCCTGGAGTGAAGCACGTGGTTCCAAGGTGGGTGACCCCTGCCCAGGCAGTAGGACTTACTCCACTCACTCCCTGCCCCACAGGTCACGCTGACAGCTGAGACTGATTGCAGCTACATCACCTGGCCGAGGAAGAAGCTGTATCTCCTCCTGAGGAAGGACCGCTACATCGCCCGGCTCTTCTCCTCCCATCTGGGCTATGACATCTCAGAGAAGCTCTACTCCCTCAACGAGAAGCTCTTTGCCAAGTTTGGCCTTCGCTTTGACATCCGCTTGCCCAGCCTCTACCACGTCCTTGGGCCAGCCTCCTCCGAGGGGGAGTCGGAGGACTGTGAGGATCTGCTGCCTGGCTCTGGCCAGGCCAGCGTCTCTGAGCCACCACCACAGCCGCCGCCACCGCCACCGCCGGCTCCGCGCCCCCGGGCGTCCCGGCCCGACAGTGACCTGCTGGGTGAGGACTCCACCAGTCTTGTCTTGGAAGATTTTGCTGAGTTGCCGGGGTCTTTTATGGACTATGTGAGCGAAGGGGAGTATATGAAGTGAGGGCACTCCTGGCACGGGCACACCTCACCCTGTGTGGGACCCTTGCGTAAGTACCCACTTGCAGAGCAAGTCTTTCCCGTGATGCATCTGCCTGGACAGAGCAGTGGCCTCCATTGCACCTCTGCAATGTTTTTTGACCTGCTGCCCTAAGGAATCCCAGAAGGTGGGCTCAAGCTATGTGATTTTCTTAAGGAAATGCAGCAGGGCAGAGGCTTGACTCCAGGCACCAGTTGTACTGTAGGGTAGAAGGGCCAGTAACCTGGCCATAGAAAGCTCTTCCCTGCCTGGTTCTCTCCCCATCCCTCAGGAGAGGCAGAAAAACTGAAATGGTGTCCAGGCTAGCAGGTGGTACACGAGTGGTCACAGAGACCATAAGGTAGAGCTGTGCCAGCTGAGCAAGAGCTCTGCAGGTGAGAGAGCCCACATCCCAGGAGATGCCAACGGGACTAGAAACAGCTCCAGGGTTGATAGCAGATTGGTAGCCAGGAGTTGCTATAAACACTGCAAGTGCTCAGTCTGGGCAGGGGGAGAAAGTTCAGAGTCCTTCCTCTCCCTGCCCACCACAGCTCATCCCAGCATTTGATCTGTCCTTGTTTCTGCTGAGATCCATCTCTGCCAGATCAGTAAGGTAGTGAAAAATCTGCCCTGGGTGGTATAGGTCTTGCGTCCAGTCACCCTGGGTGGACTGACAGGCTAAACATTGTTTTAAGATGCCCCAAATTCTGCATTCAAGTGAGTGGGAATGAGTTGCTCTCTTCCAAAATGCCAGCTCCTTACTGCACAAGGGAAAAACATACCTGTGCCTGGTGGCTGTTGGGGCAGAGGAACAGTGCAGGGAAACAGAAATAGATGGGAGAGTGGCTTGTGCTTGAAATTCAAATCCAAGTTCTCCAAGAGAGAAATTCCACCCTGAGCTACTTTTAGCTAGCCACTGCATGCCAGCTGCTACACACCAGCTGCAGACCCCAAAATGTGCATTCCTGCTGCCGCCCCACAATAATCCAGCTGCCAGGCACCAAACTTGGGACTGGGATTTCTGTCCTAGAAGTGACCCCTGCATGTGTCCCAGTTGGGTCTGCATGGCAGGGAGGAAGTTGCAAGGCTGGGCTGCAGCTGGGGAGGTTGTCTTCCATCAGGCAGCCTTGAACACAGCGCAACATTGCACCTGGCTCTTCTCTGTGCCTGCTGGGGTCTGCTTCCACCTGTGCTGTGGACTCAGTGGCAGGGAGCATTGGCTCCAGGCATGAGCCCGGACAGGTCTGCAGTATTCTTCATATTTTCTGGGATATGAAAAAGGTGGCCAGGGAAAGAACAAGTGTATTTAGTTTTGGCTGAATCAGATAAAGAGTCAGCAAGAGTTTTGATTAGGGCTTTGTTGTTGGGGTTGTTGGTTTGGTTTTGTATGGTTGTTGTTGTTTTCTTTTTTAAGGAGGCACAGAGAGAAAAAATAATCCACATTTGTCCTAAGAATGTGAAGTCCCTGGTTTTGCTGGTAGGCTGCTGGAGATATGAATTTGCAGCTTTTTCAGTCCTTACTTGGAGAGGCAGGAACACTTATGAGACAGCCATCGTCCTAGCTGTCAGGAGTGCCTCTGAACACAGGCCATCACAAGTGAATGCAAGTAGTGTTGTAAACATGGTGAAGTCACTTTGCCTGTGCTTTGATTCTACTTTGTCTTCTCAGAAGGAGGATATCCATTCTCAGATCATGGTAGAATTCTGCTAGTTGATCAAGCTCAATAAAACCAGAATTTCAATGCAACTAAAAAAGGAAGGAGGCAAATAACACTGTAGCTTTTTTTGAAAAATTTCCACCCATTTTTGGCAGTGAGGCAATACTGTGAACATACACATAAGAGGTGTGTGTGTGTTGGGCAAAACTTTGCTACACAGCAGAAAGCTATTCTTTCTTTCACACAGTCCTTTTGTGAGCTGGAAGCTTTTGTCTTTCTAGATCTTGTGACTGAGACAGTATCAAGGACTGCTGATATTTGCAGTAGAGACCTGCAGTAAAAGCCAAAGTGTTTAGAGGCTGGTATTTGAGGTGGGAGAGGAGGATGATCTCCTTGTCTGTCAGTCTGGATACAATAGCCAGTGTGGTATTTTAGTTTTTAAGATAATTAGACAAGGAATCAAAAACTTGAGTGTGTTCATAATGGTGGAATGAGCACTTCCCTGCTCACCACTTGTGTGTCCTAATCACATCACATCCCATCACATCCCATCACATCCCACATCACATTGCAGCACAACAGCAAGTGTCAC
Organism: Platysteira castanea; assembly: GCA_013397175.1. Taxonomy (NCBI): domain Eukaryota; kingdom Metazoa; phylum Chordata; class Aves; order Passeriformes; genus Platysteira; species Platysteira castanea. The sequence continues at coordinate 800,647 of VYXC01006384.1, forward strand.
ATCTGGATGACATTCCACAGTGACTTGAGTGCCTCGCCACAAACAGTAGTGATACGGAAAGGCTGCAGGTTTTCCCTCTGCCCAAACACTTGTCACAGCTCAGTAAATAATCTGAGCAGGTTTGCCATGGCTCGGGTAAGGCACTTTCGTAACTTTTGCCTACATCCATAATAAATAGGGAAATTCCCTGCAGTGTCATTGTTCAAAGTAAGTCCCTGAGGCTGGAGTTCCCCTGGGGCTTTCCCCTGGTCTGTGCTCTCATCTCCTTCCCCAGTAACTCCCAACATGGGTAATCACCTTGCAGCTCTCTAAATAGCCCATGCTGAAGTGCTTCTGTGGGTCACGTTCCTTTTCCTTTTCTGTCACTACAACAGCCACCTTGCAATACTACGGTGCAGGAGGGCAGTTCTTGAGTGCCCAAAGTGCTACAAAGGTCATACACAAGAAAATATTAATGGGAGATATACTGGCCTACTATTCATATCATCTAGCTCCCTGGAAGCGTTTCTAGTCTGCTTATGAGTAAGATGGACTGTGATGTCCCACTGATAAGCACATTCTTTCTCTAAGGAGGATGCTCCCTGTTCAAAGGAGGCAGGTTCAAAGGTTCTGTTCAACACTTGCTTTAACAGTATACTGCTGTATAGCTCAGTGCTCCAGAGGAAACTAAGCTTTATTCCTTAAATGGAAATTTAAACAACCAAAAGCAACCTGCCTTTTGCTCCTGTTCATATTGCATTTGTTCTAGTTTGTTGTTAACCAGTGCTTGCAGGATGTGTAGCTGTTGCTACCTGTATTTTACAGTTGCATCTTGGGGCTGGCTTTCAATTTTGTGGGTGAGATGGGTGGATGGATGCCTGATGGTCTGCAACTTGGTATCTAAGTTAGTAGTTAAAGTTTTGTACCTACTTTGAGAGCAAAAGCAAAGGAGCTGTGGGCTTTGTTCCACCAATATCACAGAAGGCATTTTGGAGGGGTTTGTTTTTGCCATCTCAGAATGGGTGCATAATCCTGTTTCCTGATTTATCAGTTGTTGAAGAATTACATCGTTTTGCATGCTCATTTAGGAGGGGAGGGAAGAACAGGTAATGGTGGGCTCCATGAGGTTTGTGTCTTGGAAAAGTTTGAAAGTATTGATAGTAATGGTGCACTCTTTCTCTCTCTCTCTCTCTCTCTCTCTCCCCTCCTCTCTCTTCCCCGGCCCCCTTTTCTTCCCTCCTCCACTACTTTCCTTCTGCAGCCTCCGAAAACCATCTCCGGAGTTCTCACCCTCTCTGCAAAGGACGAGCCCCTCTGGCTCCCACTCAGACCCCCGAACTCTAGGGAACAACAGGCTGTTTTGATCCTGAAGCCCCTCCAAGGGAGCAGATGCTCACACAGGTTTTTGACCAGAGAGACACTCTTTAGCATGCAGAGATGTCTGCCAGCAGACATCTACACTCAGGAGCACATGAAGCACATGCTTAAGACTGCAGTGTGACACTCCAGCACCTCCCACCCCACGGTTGTTCACCAGAGCTGCCTTTCCTAGCGTGCTTTCACGATTTATTTTCTAGTCCTGCCTCTCTGAGGTGTGTCAGCAGCTCTGTCACCAAAGTGCACCGATATCGCTGCAAGCAATATCAACCTGCTTGCAGAATCTGTGTTCCCTTTGATTCAGTGATTCCCATTAAAGTCAGAGATGAAACTACTGGTGTTTGAGGATTTGAAGAGGGAGAAAACAGTGGGAGGGAGGAAGGATTTGAAGAGGGAGATCACTGGAGGTGATCTCAAGGCACAGAGTGGACAGGGCAAGGGAAAACGGGCCACCTGACAGCTTTGGTAAAGGGCTTGCTATGGAGAGTTTGATGATATGCATCTCACTGGGCATCTGGTCTAGTAAGACCAGAAATTACTTTTCCAGGAATTAGGATTTCTCATTTATGACAAGCACAACTTCTCAAACAAGCTGGTGAAAAAAGACTTCTGGTGAAAGGTTGGTTGTTTGCACTGATTCATTTGAAATAAGAAAATGGAGGAATTGGGGCTGGGAACAGGTGTAGGCAAACTCCCTTTTTTTTAGTGTTCTCAAGGGAGAGTGACCTCAGGATGCACAAACATCAAATGAAGAAAGGAATGGATACAAAACACCTGTGAAGACAGCAGCCTTTGGTAGGAAGGACAATGCCCTAATGAAAATAGTGTGGAGATGGAAGGTCTCTTCCGAGTTCAGCTGCAACAGGATTTGTCTGATAAGCTTCCCCAGCCATTTCCTCAGTCAGGGAATTGGAAGTACCTGTGGTGGAATTCTCTGTCTCGCAGAGCCTGGTGCAATCAAGTTGAGCAATGGGGGTAGGAGTCTCTCCAGGGCAGGTATTCAGGGAAAGAGCAAGGAGTGTCAGTCCCTCTGTCAGGACAGGGAAGGGTGTCCTTCAGTGCCTCTTGACACAGACATGCTGGGGCACAGCCATTCTGCCTGTGGGGCTGGCTTTGTGTCGGCCCTGGGCTGGTGGAGGCAGCCCCACCTGCCCTGCCCTGCCCTGCTCACACAGGGGCTGTGGCCCAGAGGCTGGTTTGGCCTGTCTTGCAAGTCTCAGCTGCGCAAATCCTGTGCCCTTGGGATATGGAACTCTCACCGAGGGCCTCTGGAGCGGTGTGTATGTGGGATCTGCGATGTACACAGCTCCTTGCACTGCTCGCCTTTGCTCCCACACCAGGGCAGGAGAACGGGGCTGCCCCAGGCCTGAGAATCATCCTGCTGATGGTTGTTACCATGCTCTGTCAATACTGGTGCTTCAGCCTGACCCCTTCACAGCTCAGAAATGTCTCCAGCAGATTGACATGAGAGCTGCTGGTGACTCTTCTGCAAAGGAACTGAAATGCATAATGGAACTGGGTCCATCTCTCAAGGTGCTTTATACACCTGCCTGAAGCAGTCGACCGGGCTGGGCTGAATTACACACTGCTCTCCACAGGTGTCTGCTGAGCTTGTATTCCAGTCTTCAAAAAGAAGCTCCCAGGAAACTCTTCAGTCATGGTGCCAACTAACATGGATCTCTATCAGGCTGTCAGAGTCGAGCTCTATCCCCCTCCTAAGAGTGTGTTGGAGATGGTATTTGTTAGCTGTCCTTCCAAACAGTCACAAGGCAGGGCCCAAAATCTTGGATGTGAACTGAAAGCAGGAGCTAATCCTGCCATGACATTGTCTAGTGGAGCTCATGGCAAATGACTTGAGACTTCTCCATGGCAAAGATGCCTTTAGCATGTCCATCACTCCTGATCATTAAGTTCTTGGTGCACTTTTCTATTGCTCAGTGAAGCCAGTACAGGGAACCAGAGAAAATGGTCAATAGAGGATGTGATTTGTGGGCAAAAATTATGAAAGATGTGTCATCTCTTTAATTTGCATATGTGGCATGGTGTGGAAAAGGTGTGGATGTGTGTTTCTGTGGTCATGCATCTCACTGTAATCTTTCACCAATTATTTCCAGACATCAACTACTTTTTCAGGCCTGAAAGGTGGTGCTGAGTTCCTGGGACTAATTTGCGTTAGGTAGCCCTGTCGCTACACTGCTCCATTCTCCTACAACCTTATATTCTGGGCAAACGGGCAAAGCAGTGCAAAATTGGATGTGAGAGCACTGTGCTGCTCCTGGTGTCAGCTTCACTTCATGTGAGCTTCAGAGGGAATTATGCGCTGTGAAATCAATAGGGTTTCCCTCTGAAAGCATCTCGTAGAGGGGACTAGCGAGTTTCCCATTGGAGCTCTGGCTAAGGATTACTCCTTCCTGTGCCAAACTTGGGCCACACTGTTTTCCCTTGCTAAGGAAAAATAATACCTCTCACCTTTAATACGAAGATTTCAGGACAGTTTAATATAAAACACTAATGAATTATGCCAATACTCCCACTATAAAAAGAGTGATCTTATCTACTCCTTCTTTCATACAGATACAAACCTTGAGATTAAATGACTTGCCTGTCTCACTTTGAGAGCTGGGTACAGAACCTGTGAGACAAAAGTTTCAATCCAGTCTTTTAACTGGAAGGTTTTGCTGTAACCAGTTAACCTTGTATTTGCCAACCTGCCATGCACTTCTTTTTCTTGACATCTTGCCCCTAATGCAGGGAGTAAAAAACCCATCCAGTTTTATGGTGAAAGTATTATCTGGGAGCAGAGAGCAGCAATAGGTTTAGAACTCCATTCTGGTTTTGTGTATCCTGAAGGCAGAGCTAGGCACAAGCAGTAGGCAGCTCATAAGAGATGTCTGTTTTGCTGGGGAGGGTGAGGCTCCAGGGCAGACATGACATTGTCCTGCTGTGGGAAGAGCACAGAGAGGTCAGGCTGGGCATTAGCAGGTGGAGGTTGCTATCCTAACACAGAAGCAAGCAAGGTGCTGGACCTTGCACTGCTTTGCAGGGTTGTAGTGGATGGGGTGCCCTGGCTGGGATGGACTGGCTGGAAGGGCATGTATGGGCTTGTGTCCTTCACCTTTCTCTGAGCCCTCTGAGCAGCACCATTGTTGCTCTGAGCGCTCCCAGCACAGTGACAGGAGCACAGTTGTGAGCCTCTGCAACTCTGCAGCTTTCTATCTGTGCCAAAGCCAAGTCCAGTGCTTCCAGGGGTGCAGGTTAGCACCTCTTTCAGGCAATGTGCCTTGCTGTCCTATCCATAAGTGATGAAAGCACATCCATCCCAACTTTGGAGTGCAAAACATGCTAGTAAGGAATAGTCCTTATACTCAAGGGAGTACCTGGTATTTGCATAGGAATGCCTTTGTTTTCCCCTTTCTGGGCCTACTGGATATATTTTTACTGCCTAGAACTTCAGCCTCCTTACTGTCCATCAAAACAGAATTTGAACCTGCTTTGAAGTATCCACTAGCTTGCTTCAGCCTTCAGCCAGCATTTTGGAAGCAATGTGGACAGTTTAATGTGTCAGTATAGACCCAGCTGTTTTGTCCTGCCTGCAAGAACTTGGATCTGCAAAACTCCTGGCAAGAATATTGTATTATGGAGAAGACCATTACCTCTCTCAGGATGAGAAGGACTTGGCTGCTTTTACTCCGGGAAAGGTAACTGTGGCTGAAGGTATATAGTCTACCATGTCTGGCCTAGAAAATGCCAAAATGGTTGTCTATAGCCTTAGTGCTTTATAAACTTTGCTGTATAAGACACAGAAATATATTATTGGTCTTCTGTTGTCTCACCCTATAAAATGTTCACCTGTTGTGTTTTAGATGGGGGCCCACTGCAGACAGGGGAAGATGGAGAGGGCAAGCAATGACAAAGGAATAAATTCTAGTTAGTACAAGCTTTTGCCATGGTTTGTGACTTAAATATCTTCAAGGTGATGTGAATTGCAGCTGTATTCCTTCCATAGCACAACGCTTTTATCCTCAGGGAAGAATTTCAGAAAACTCCTAGAAAACTACCTTTGTAGCTTTTCTCCTTCACAAATACAAAATGAATTACATAGGTACACAGAGGTGAAGGGAAAGACCTCTTCACATGTGTCTCTAAATAGGAGGAAGAATGCATTGCTTCAAACCATAGGCTGCATCCATAGGCTCAGTGTATCCCTGGACAACATTCCTGTGGCTTACCTGCTATTAAGAGGCAGCGGCGCTACACAGAACTTGCCAACAATGGATGGCTCATCCTTGCTCCAGAAACGGTTCTTGGGGATATACTTCAGGGTCACACTGTTTATCTGGCAGAGGGGAACTTGGTGGGCCAGCAGCTGTTTGCCTGTCTGCTGGTGCTTAGGTCTGCAAGGCAGGATGAGAGATGTGTTCAATGAACCTGCAGATGCAGTCCATGTGCAGATCTGTGGAACCTGCAGTATTATTGGGAAGTCCTCACATAATAAAATGGAGTGAGAAGACTCATCTGTCAAAACAAGGCATTGCATGAGCTGTCTCTCCATGTTTTACCTCTCTATTCAGGAATATTTCTGTATAAATATCCTTCCCTCCATCACGCAACTACAACCACTGTTCTTACTGTTGCATATTGATTGAAACACTGCTCAGCTTGCCACAGGTGGTAGATAAGTCAACATCTATGAAATGGTGAATGGCATGGATGGGGACCAGTTGTTCATCATTTCTTCCACTACACAAACTGGAGTCATCAAAGAAAGCTAAGAGGTGCCAGGCTCAAAAAGAATGCACAGAGTTCCACTCCTTTCAAGCTGTTAAAATCCTTGCTGTGGGATATTGTGAATATTGTGCCAGAAAGTTAACATGGCTGTACAAGTCAGAGGAGGGGGACTGGACAAGTTAGTGGAATACAAAAGCTGGTAAAGATAAAGATGTCATCTTTGGCTCTGAAATTCCCTGAGAAGTAACTAGACACTGGGAAACTTTGTGGGGAAGTATTGCGACATGCTTACACAGAAATTTTTTTATACTCTTCTCTAGCTACTTGCTTTTGATCCTGTTGAAGATGAGATGCTTGGATAGAGGGACCTTTGTCTGTCCCTATGCTCTTACCCAGGCAATGTGAACTGAGAAATGACAGAGGTTTGGTAATGAGTCAATGACCAGAGCCTGGTCAGTTATGTGCCACAGATGTGTCCTGCCCAGGCATTTTAAGTCCCCTCTGTGGAGTTCATCCAGTGGGCCTTACACTCAACCTACTTGGCACTTCCTAGAGCACGGAGATCATTGATTTCCTTGTCCTCACGAAGAATGATATATGTGCAGCTGACTTGGCACGATCCCAGAACCACCTGGGTGACTGTCTGATCAGAAACATGATGGCAAGGAAAGGGGAGAGGTGACAAAAGGGTCAGGAAGAGTCTACAATTCTAACCAAAGTAGCTCTCAGGCACAGGCTGACAGCAGCACTCCCAGCAGCCAACCCACACCAGTACACCCAGTCCCTCCCTTACACTGCAGCAGTAGTTTCTGGGGTCTGTGTGTCTGTGTCTGGCTTGAAGCTGCTAAAAATAAGAAGCTGGACAAAATTGTGGTTATAAAAGTGAATAATGGATAGCGAATGGAGGCCATCTCTCTATGGCATATTGTCCATGGACAGAGGAACACAGTACAGTTAACTGGGTTGAAGAGAACCACTCCTGGGACTGACACTTGGTCCAGCCCTGCACAACTTTGGATGGATGTAGGAGACTTGGCTGGCTTCAGAGGTTTGTTTTCTTGGATATGGGGGATGATGTTATGTGATGTGTAAGGACACAGCAGTGCAGCTGGGAAGTGCCCTGTGTAACAAATGCCTCACTCATCAGGTCCATGTCAGCTTGGGGACATGTCTCTTGGGACACTGAGCAACGTGTGGGGAGGAGTGAGATTAGAATGGGTATTTGGGAGAGGAGATGAGAAGGGCAATGGGAGGCAAGACACAACCATGTGAGTCCCTTGCGGAAGGTTTGAGACTAGCTGAACACTCCCAAGTAAATCCCTCCACGCTTCTGGGAAAGTGCAGGAGGATATACATGTCAGATCATCTGAGATAAGTCACTGATCGATCAGTGTCTGAACTGTGATGTGAGGATCTATGTTTAGATGCCCATTTGATACTCTGAGCTTGACTGCACTGGAAGGCTGAGCTTTGCCTAGAGCAGGGAAATTTGCCCTTTGCTACTAGTGAGAATTAAAAGGAATATCTTCAGTTTTATACTCTCAAATCTGTAGGTTTGCTGTAAGCAAATTTTTCAGTTTAGTCTTGTGCTTCTAAGAAAGGCATTTAAGTGAAACACAGCTGCTGTTCCCCCCGCAGGGCATCTCTGGATAGGTTACCCTGCTCTAACTCCACTGTCTCATTAAAACCGGAGGGTACAGCAAAGCCTCGGGATTGCCTGCCTGGCTCACAACCCCGGGCAGCTTTTCCCTCCGGCGCTCACATGCCTCCTGCTGGACTCCCACCAAACCCTGTGTCCGACAACTGCCAATGGAAGTGCTGCACAGGTCCTGGTCTGACCTGGGTATTACTATTTCTTCCCTCCTGCATCTGTGGAAAAGGCAGATTTGGCTTCCAAACCAGGAGGAGTTGAACAGACTGAGTTCCACCAGGCTGGAGTACAAACCCAAATTGTGGTGCCTGGCTGGAAATCTGTGACCAAGTATCTATGTCACTCTGGAGAGTACCCTACAGTGCAGCTTCCCCTTCCCCATTTCTCACGCCTACCTCTTGGTGCCCACGACTAAAGCAGCAACACAATCAGCTCTAGGTCACAATATTTTGGCTTAGCAGTAAGGACTGTGTGGGAGCCAGCACTGGAACCACTCTGATCCCAGGAGAGCTGGCTGGGACTCTTTAGCAGGCTGCTTTCCTGCTTTCTGAGACAGCCAGCAGCATGTGCTAGCTGCATTGTGGTTCCTAGTCCACAGCAATGGGCAAGGAGTAGGAAGAAGTGAGGAAGACTTCTGGGGAACTTGCTGTGGTGGAGAGATCCGCTTGTGTCAAGAGCTGTGGAAGCTGAGGAGTCTGATCCTTTAATTCAGACATAGTCTGGCAGGGGGTGGTGCTTTCAAGAGACATCTTTCTGTCTACACAGTGGATCTCGATTCCCTGCCCTTCGCTTTTCCCTGCAACGGGAGCATGAGAGCATTGCTGCATTACTGCAGAAGCAGCAAGCTACTAACATATTTCTGACTATGCTGAGGTGCACTTGTCTCCTCTTTGCAACTGCTGTCCTCTTGGGCATCAAGAGAAATGTCCAAGCCACCAAGTCCATCAGTCTGGAGCCTGTGGTGGGTGGGGTCTTGCTGTAAGCCATCCCTGTCTGCCAGAGCAGGGCCAATAACTACCTGACTGATTGCGGTTTGAAGGGGCACCAGCTCAGACTATGGTGTGGAAAAGGAACCAGCGTAGCCACACCAAGTATGCAGGTCTGGGGGTCCCAGGGTGTTCCTACTGCTTTGTGCACTTGGGAAAAATGTGGACCCAGTCAGGGTTACTGAGTAATGGCAGCACATGCCTGATTCTTGAGGGCATTTAAGGAAAATGTGGAGGGACACAAGAAACAAGGCTGTGGTTCATCACTCAGGGAAATACACTGTTGTTGTGCTTTCCCTGGCCTAGGATAAACATCCTTACTCATGGAGCTGGGAAAAAACAGGCCCGAAGCACGTGCTGTCACTCACATGGTCATCTTTGCTGTGTCCTTGCTGCTGTTGCTGCTGAAACTGATCTCAATGCTGGTGACTCTGTTTCTTTTCTTCTGCAAGTGGAACTCAACCAGGCTGTGGTGGACTGAGCAAGAAGCAAAGAATGTGGGGGTGAGGACAGGTACTATCTGTAGGACCTACCCATGCCAAAAGAGGGGCTCTAACACTCATTCCCTGGCCCCACCTGCAGAAAAGATTAAACAGACATAAGAAAGGCTCAAGTCTCTGTGCTATGTGAGGCAGAGGGGGCATGTCTGTATAGTCCGATGTGAACAGACAGGCATTTTCAATCCCCTTCTCTTCAGTCCTGAGACCATGTGGCTGTGTTAGTTCAGGGCTGTACTCACTAATAAATCTGTTGGAAAAGGCTTTATGGAGGAGATGTGCAGGGTTATTGCTCTTCAGTGGTGTGTCTCAGACCCTGTGGCCCACAGCAGCTGATTCTGATGGGATAGTGTGCTGTAATTACCTGGGCTCTCAGAGGATCTGCCTCTTCTGGCTCCTTTTTGACTCATGCTACTTACCACAGAATGGGGCTGAAGGACTGGTCATTAAAAAAACTTTCACTTCCTGGGGCAGCCTGCTCATGTTGACACCTGCCTGCTCCATCAGGCCTGTGGGAAGAAATAAAGTCAGTGCAGGGAAAGCCATGAATGACAGAACGGAAATATAATCAGTCACCTCCTTTCACCCTGCCTGACTCCCCTGTCTCGGAGAAGAGATCCCAGATCCCTTTTTTATACCAGTGCAAATCAGAGCAAGCACAAGTTTCTGGTGTCTGTTTGACAGGTTAACATTCCCTCAGAAAACCTACTCTGGCTACCCCAGGTAATCATCAGCAGAGAACCTCTTGGTGGCTTTTTTTTCATTCATCTGCTAACAAACTGTGCTGTCAGTTGCATCTGTGCAAAATGAGCAAGACTAAAGACTACCAAGTCAGGAAACTTCGTGCAGATGTAAATGACAGTGCAAACACAAGGGAAGTTGAATTCCTTGTTCAAATGAAGAAACCACCATATCTCATGGCCTGCATCGTTGACTAGCTGGCAAAATGGCTTGGGGAGATGGGGAAGGGCTGACTGATACTGCAAATAGCAGCAGAGGACACTTCCTTTCCTCATGCCACAGCCCAGTTTCAGAAGCGTAAAAGAAGCATCTATTACCTTCTCCCAGACCAGAAAGTTCATCTTTGGGGTGACCATGGCAGAAATTTATGAAAAGGAGGTGACTCAGCAACACTGAGTAGTGTAGAAGAATGGGACTTCAGGCTTGAACTAAAATTTCTGGCTGCTTCTCTGAACAAGACATTTTTTTGAGCAATTGCCCACTGATTCTGGCAGGTGATTCTGGAAACTCTCTTTCAACACGTGTCTGGGCCCTTGGAAATGTTTAAAGATCAGAAATGTACCAATAATTTGGTGTTCTACCTCAGGCAATATATGAGCTTTTATAATGTACCTACAGAAGCCTGAAAACGAAACAGCTTCTCACTCTTCCCAAAGAGATCCAAAGCAAATCCTGCTCAGAGAAATCTGGACTGCATCCTGTGCTCTGCACTGACACCATCAAGAATGTTTTGTCATCTGCTCCAGGAAGGTCTCACGTTGGTACTGTACCTATTCTGGGACAGGAGGACAGGAAAGGTTCTGCACAGTCCAGGCAATGACCATTTAGAAAATCTTGATGACTGTCACAGGGGAACCCCACGATGGGACAGGGATGGTTCAAAGCACTGATGTAGAGGTGTACTGCCCGCATGTGATCACAGATCAGGAAGTTATAGCCTGAAAGGAAAAAATCAACCAGAGAAAAGCAGCCATGAGCCTTCCTGTTGGCGTCACTCTTTTTGCAAATTCCAAAGGAACTGAGAGTCAAGGAACACTCTTACTGCAGTGATCACCTTCCCATTAATAACATTTTGCAGGGCATTTCTGTGACTACAAGCCCGGATCCCAATGCAAGGAAAGTTCTGCGGGAAGTTAGAAGTGTATCTTTCTCTCAGACTGAGTCCCTTAGAAGAGGGGGACCCCAGGGCTGTCATGTTTGGGTCAGTGTCCCATCAATCAGGCCATCAAACAAGATCTCTGTAAGGAGGTGCAGCAGCTTTGACTCCCACCTGCACTGGAACCCTAGCTGTGGGAAATGAGATACCATAGGTATGCCAGGTAAGCTGACCCTCAGTGCAGCTGACTCATCCAGAAGATATTTGAATATTAATGAGTCCACACTGTTTACTGTGGAAAATCCTCTAGAAAATTCTCTAGAAGAAAAGGACAGTAATTGTACAAACTGTCTCTCTAAGCAGACACAACTTGCAGCATGAAAACCATAAGCAGCTTTCGTTAGTGATACTTAAGACTCTTTCCAGCAGAAGTGTCATCTCTACTGATGCTAGGGTTTTGTGTCATAGACAAGCATCACCAAAATCACATCTCTTGACACTGGTGCTGCCAAGACGCTTGATCTGTATGTGATTTTAATGTCAACTGCTTCCTGTACTGCTGAGAAGAGTTGTAGGCTGTGAATATGTTTGTCTCGCTTTGCTGTCTGCCCTGGCTGTAGCAGGAGCTACTTGCCAAACAGCATTTTCACACTCTGGTAAATGGCCATGAAAACTCTTTGCTTGGCCAGAGAGTATTCTTACCTCCAGAGATGAATGAGGGGCATCCTGGCTGATCTTTGCCTCCATTGACAAAGTAATCGATGTGGCCTACAGGAATGCGGATCCCAAAATCTGAAAGGAGGTGAAATGCCACTTCATTCTCTGGTTTGGCTCTTCTGTAGGCTTTACCCTACATGTTTATGACAGGTCCCAATAATATGTAAACATTAGTAGTACTGGAGCCAGCCCCAATGCTGGAGACATCAAGGCCAGATTTCCTGCTTCTACATGCCTGCATTGTGCAGGTTTGATGCATGGAGCAGAGAATGCTCCAGGCCCTGCCATCTAAATTACTGGGAACTGTGTCTTAACCACCACCTCAGCAACTCTAGTTTTTGATTCTATGTAAAGGAGAACTAAACTGACCACAGCCTTAATGTGGGATTATGAAGCATAATTGAGAGTTGTGTTGGTAGAGGTTTTTGTGGTCTCCAGGCAAAAGGTGTGACTCAAAGGCACCACATTATTCTTTAGCACACATTCTACCTATGTAGATCCTCAGTGCTTTAGAGAAGTTACTCTGTTGTTGCACCAGCTGTTGGTTTGACTCTGTTACTTTCCGACAGTGGCACCTTTCTTACATCAGGTGGGAAAAAATAAAGTAAGACTAGACCTATAAATTCCTTTCACAAAGTAAAAGTCATGCCAAGCTGGTTCTGCATAAACTCAATCTGCTGTAGCAATCTCCATCTGTCTGTCTGTTGTTTGAAGTGCTCTGGGGCATGAATTCATCATCTTCTTTCTTAACAAGAAGCTTCCTCAGAGTGAACCTGAACTCCTGGTAGTCTGTCAAAAATGGGACAATGACCTACAGACTCTTCAGCAATAATGATGTCAGGAAGAACAGAAGCCCAGGCCGAGGAAGAGGGAAGCCAGCTTACTGTCAGCATCGGTATGAATGGCTTCCACGAAGAGGGCATCCCCAGGATCCAGGCGTTCCTCGGGGCTGGCTCTGGTGTACTTAGGGCCTGCAGGATCCAGGGCTGTAATAAAATCAAACACCTCAACAACAAGTACTCTTCAGCCCCTCTCTTTCTTATTTCTTATTTTACCAGTTATTTTCTCTAAAACTTTAAAAATATTGCTAGGCAGAAATAATAAATCACTCCCAGGTCTCAGCGATTATGCTCCAGAATAGTTTCTGCCACCGCCAATTTCCATTACAGCTTCCTTGCATTGTCCTCCACTGTTCCACACCCTTTTACCAATGTTTTAACTCAAGGTTCTAGGCTGTAAAGGAATGACTGAGCTTTAAATAGCTCTGACAGAGTGGGTGCATAGTGTCTCTTGGAGTTTTGGTGAAAGAGAATCAAACTTTTAATGCTTTCCCAAATTGTACTATCATGTGTATTAGCACTACAGTCTGAGAAATATCACGAGATCAGCAGTTAGGCGGTGAATTCAGCACCCCAGGCATTTACCAACTCAGGAATTACAAAAGTTTCATACTATCTAACAATTTTAAAACAAAGAGGCTTCTGAACCCTCTCCCCACAAATAAAATTGAGTCTTTAGCAATCATCTACATTTTTGCCTAAAACTTGCTCCTAGAGCAACTTCTGGGGACTCAAAGGATCACAGAAATGTATCCTTGGCAATATGAAGGAGCAGATTAAAGATAAAATTTTTTCTGAGGTTTATCGTGTTCCCATTCTGTAGAAAAGTAACCTCATAAGACTTTTTTTTCACTCCACAGACAACAATAGTTTAGGAAGCAGGTCTGCTCCACTTGCCACTTAGCCTCAGAGCTGGCTGGCTTCACTGCTTTGGACTCACTCCTTTTAATTCTCTATGGAGAAGGCAATGTCAACAATATACAAAGGGGCATGTCTGCCTCTGTGAGGGGAAAGGGGAGGAGGAAAAGGAAAAGAAGGAAAAATCCTCTCCTGTTCTTTCTGTAAATAAAAGCTAAAAATTAGACTTTAGTGTTCTTTAATCTTGATAAGCACAAAAAGCTGAGATGTTCCCCACCCACTCCTACAGACCAAGCTGTAGTTAAAAGCTTCAAAAGATCCTGAAAATTGTTATTTTGTGTGGCATGAAGTTCTTCCTGAGAAGGCAGAAACCTAATATAAACAGCAGTCAATTCTAGCACAGCTCCAAAGCAAGCACCTTTCTGTCCTCTCTTGTCTATCCCTTCCTTCTCCGAGCACAAGCTGCATAAACTCCATTGAGATGTACATCTCTGGCAGCTAAGGAAACTATTTACTGGAGCCCTACAAGCAAATTAATTCCTTCAAGCTTTTTAATTTCTTCTGCAAGTATTGAAACAAAGTGTTCTTTTCTGTTTGATAAGTGCTGTCCATTCCGGTTTCTTTACCGCACAGGGAGATATCCACTGGAACAGGCACGGATTAAAGAAACTCACTTTGCAAAAATAAAGTCTGTGCTCTGATCTCCAAGACTCTCTCTGGTTTTGCTCCACACAGGTCTTCTTAGGTGACTGAAAACACCTCAGCAAATTGTGGCCCTGGGATGACATTCCTGTGTGAGTGTACGTGTGTGTGTGAGGAGATGAGATCAGACATATCTTGGGTCTGACCCAGCCTGTCTTCAGGCTCCTAAATCTGCATTGGAATCTGCAATCCCCAGTATGCCCATGAAATCATAGGATAAGCAGGAATGTGGAAAAGGGATTGTACTCTAGCAGAGTTAAAAATGGAATAAATAAATCTACAGAGCTTCTATTACATGTGGACAACACAAAGGGGAAGAGTCTTTAACTCTGAAGTTAGTTACTGTGGTTTCATGGAAATGCATCTGCTTCTGCTCATCTGAAGACATCACTGATCTGGCACAGGACAGAGGCTACTCCAATTTTCTCCTAATGTAAACTTTGATTCATACCTTTAAAAAAGCCCCAAAAAGAAATTCAGTTCCTGTTAAGAAATGCCTGTATTTCATGCAGTGTGGGTAGCTGTGACATGTGAAGACTGAACCAACATTTCTCTGGACTGCCCTGCCGAGTGTGCAGTGAAAGCCTTCCTGAGGATACCTCTGTGAGACACACCAGCACGGGCTGATGCACACTGGGATGTGGGGCCACGCTACTGGAGACTTTATGTCTGTTCATTCTTAATGGCCTTCCCCTCCTTTAAAATGAATCTCTACCATTGGGGATTCCCAGAATTTAGTAAAACCCTTGGCAATCTGATATGGTTTACAGTGCAGCCCTGCTTTGAGGAGGGGTGATGGTGGTGGTGGTGATGGTGTGTGGACTAGGGACCTTACAAGGTCCCTTCTTACCTAAATGATTCTGCGACTTTATTCATGCTCCACACCTGAAGGCTGCTGAGGTCCTGAGTGCACCAAAAACTCTAAATGACAGGATCAGCCTATAACAATCTTGCTCTGTATTTCCCCCACTGGAACCTCTTTCTCACACGTAGGAATCTGGCTGTGTTTAAGGTCAGCTCTGATTTGGTACAGTTAGATCAGCCTGCTGTGAAAACAGCCAACTTGTGGGAGAGAACAGCAAGAAGCCTCATCTGGCTTCAAGGATGAAGCAACATCCTCTCAACGTTGGCTCAGGCTCTTGCCTTTGTTCCTTGCCTGAGCTGTGTGGTAGGGATGCCATGCCCTGCTCTGTGTCTTGGTGGTCCTGCCTTTATCTGGCTGACTTGACTTCCCAGCTTGACCTTGGGCTTGGCTTATCACTAAAACTTGCCTGGTGATCACTGGACTGTGGATGACCATGCTTCCTGTCACTGGACCTGCTCTGCCCTTCTTGCCCAGACACAGTAGGACTGTATCCCTCGTCAGCGAAGCCACTGCCCACCTTACTGTCCCCTTGGCTCTCAGGTCACATTTTCCTGCAGAGTAGCTCACTCCTGCTGCTCCCCCCACAATTGCATTGTGGGCTTTAATTCTAAGAACCACATGTACATGCTATAATTTGGAGGCAAAGCTTGCAGGTGTTGTGGCTTTTCACTAGTCATGAGGGCTCGTACTTTTCTAAGCTGGCACCAATTTGAAGAGGGTAGCAGAGGTGGAAGCACCTTTTTGCAAATACTTGTGTTCTTTTGGCAGCGTGGAGGGGACTGATGGCTGGAAAGGTGCTGTCAGAATCTAGGAAGAAGACCATAACTTGGATCTAATGAGCCCTTACAAAATTAAAAGACCACTCTGAATGACTCCCCATTCTTGCTCTTTCATTCTGTCTCTTGAAGAACAGGTGAGGACCCCAGACTCGGTTTGGTGATACCTGTTATCCGTCCCAGGTGACCACCATGGAAGTGCCCCACCAGGCCCCCGACATGCGCTCCAAGGCTTACCCCAATGATGTGGATAGATGTCCCTGAGACTCCCAGGGCCTGCAGGGTGACAATAATACAAATTATTGTTTCTGTAGCAGAAAGGTGAAATATCCCGCCCCAGCCCATAGAGCAGCTCTATAACTCTCCTAATGTAGGATTGCTTTTGAGGCGTACTGTGGAAAACCAAATAGTTAAGGAAATGATGGATATCACCCTTTTTGTTTTCCAGAGCTTTTCTTTAGGTCCACAGATGCAAACCCAGCCCTAAACAGCACTGCAAACATTTCATGGAGAGTTTACATGTAGCTGGTTAACACAAAGATTCATCACCCTGATGCAGAAGTCTTGTTCACCTGTGCTTTGCATGAACAGAGTGGGACGTGTCTGGGTATTTCCACATACTGGGAAGTATATATGAAGCCCAGAGCAAACAGAATATAGCCTCAAATCTCACTCTCTCCAGCCTCCTGGACAAAATTTCTGAGCAGAAGAAGAAGAAGAAGACTGTCCAGTGAATATGGATCTGAGAAAACCCAAGGCAGGCTTTAGGTTTGTCCTGAGCTGGAGAAGCAGCTGACAACTGGGATTTTTTCCAGAAAATGTCAAAACTCAAAAGGAAGAAGGAAAACAGTGGTATGCTCAAGCCTGGACTGAAAGAGAGGGGGAAAAGAAAATCTGAAATAAAAAATCCACTTGTTCAACAGGAGTTTGGGAGCAGTTCCCTGGCCATGCTCCCTGCACTGGAAATGCACAGTAGCTTACCAGGAGCTTGCTGATGAACTGTGAGATGGCGAGGGCCAGCTGTGTGACATTTTCCACTGCCGAGGGATAGGCTCCTGTAGACCCATAAACCCAGTCTACTGCAATCACATTCACCTGGCTGGTGTGCAGTATGGCTTGGACAAGCCCTTCAATCCAGGAAGGTTTGGTACCCAAAGCCCTGTGGAGTCAGCAGAGACAAGGATGTTAGGTGTTCCCCAAGCAGGGCGTGTGCCAATGTGTTGATCACTGGTGCTGGAGCTTCACGTGTCTCAGAGGAGGCTGCCAGACAGTCACTGAAAGTTATTTTTGATGCCAGACACCCACACCTGGAATTTTTTTTTTGTAGTGGTGTAATAACACTTTCCAGAATGCACTGATTCAGGAGGGAACCAGATATTTTAATGAATGATATAACATTTGCAGGGCTCAGGCTGAGATCTCAGTCTCGCTGTGGTGAGTCATTTAGCCACCACAGAGCCCACCTGGAGTAAGTGAGCTCACTGGGAACACCTGGATCCTTCTCTGCTGCCAGCTGGCAGGAAGTCCTTGGCCAGATCACCTGGTCTTTCACTGCTGCATTTCCTCATCTCTAGACAATTGAAAAAAGTAATCTACACCCAAGAATTCCAGGAGGCTCTGTTCTACCCAGTTTTCCTAATGCCATGTGATGAAGAGTTTGCTATCTCACTTGAAGGCAACAGCTGGTTTTCTGAGAAGACCCTGCAACATCTGCTGTGGTTTCTTCCCGGTCTTCCATGCAAATTCTGTTCAGGCTTTTGCACTTGAAAACAAATCATGTTATATGGTCACACCTAACTCAAAAATGGCACATAAGCTTGCAGAATGATGGCAGTTAAAAAAACCCAACCCAGCTCCAATCCCTACACTTTAAAGAATAGAAGGATAATGTGTCTGCTGGAGGTTCTAAATGGCTCTAATTTCAGGCTATTGAGCATGAAATCCCAGAAGACAATTAAAAGAGACAAGAATCTTAAAGAA
This sequence comes from Platysteira castanea, assembly GCA_013397175.1. Lineage (NCBI taxonomy): Eukaryota > Metazoa > Chordata > Aves > Passeriformes > Platysteira > Platysteira castanea. The sequence continues at coordinate 818,439 of VYXC01006384.1, forward strand.
AAGACTTCTTAACTAAAAATGTTGAAAAAATGAAAGAAATGGAAAGATGTGAAGGAAGAAAGGAAGGAAGGAAGGGAAAATAAAAAGAAAAAGAGGAGATTGATTCTAATTTCTAACTTTTTTTTAGGCTCCAAAAAGTGTAAAGCACACACAAAAAAAGGCAACTGGTCACAAACTAAAAGACTTCCAGTTGTACGGTAATGAGGGGTGTCAGCAGCATTTTCCACCAGTGGCCTTCCAGAAAATTCCTGGGTCTGGTTTGGGGCTGAGCATCCCAGTCTCTGTTCTTAGCAGTTGTTTTGCATGCAGCCACTCACCTGGGGAGATGAGAAGGTCCCACGAACAGGAGAGTTCCATGCCAGCCCACCCAGTGCTTGGGAATGCCCCAGCAGTGTTTAATTTACCAGTGAAAACTTAGTCACAGTGCTCTTCTTTCTCTCACCTGAAGCCATGGATTATGAGTTTGGTTTCCAGGCTGCTGTTGAAGCTGCAGTTCTTGATGCCATCATCAGCTGAAATCAGCTCTCCACAGCTGGGGCTTGAGGAGGTGAACAGAAGAAACTGGACCTTAAGTTTTCTGCCCCGTAGCAAATTGGCTGTCTGGAAGTCAGTGCAGTGATGCCCCGAGAGTCTGTCTGTACTCCCTGCACAGGAGGGAGGGAGTGGCACATTTAGTCTGTCTGTGCAATGGGGAAAAAACCCCCCTCATGCTAATTCATTAGGGAAACGAAGGTAACAATTTTGCTTCTATGGATAAAGATTAAAAGTATAGAGCATAAATCAAAATGAGACAATTCTGGAAACTTTACCTGACTGATAAAGTTGTTTCTATCCTTTGATGGAATTCCAGCACTGTCTGGGAAAATAACCATGGATGTCATACTAGCTTTGACTTCTGAGAGTTGTTTTACCATGAGGTGAATGATATTTTGCTGGGTTTTTTTAGCAAATTGGCCTCATACACCAGCTGCTAATTACATGTATGAGATGGCTGTTAGCTCTTTAAAAAAGTGGTTGTTGACAGGTGGTCACCACTGAATGGGGATATTTCTATTCAAATTCTGGTAGGCTTAGTAGGAGGTACAAGTCTAACTGACAATTGCATCAAAAGTCCAGAAATAAATATGAGAATGCTGATGATAAAATATGAGAATGGTGATGAAAAAATGTCAGTGATAATTTTACAACTGATTCATTTACTGGATGAAAATGGTTTATGAGAAGGAAAAGGCAGCTACTGGAAGGAACTTTGACCTAGACAGAAAAAAAATACCCCTCTGACCTGTAGCTAGTAAAAAAGCTGAGCAAATTTAGACTAGAAAGCAAGCACAAATTTCAGCAGTATGTGTCACTAGCAGTGTTACTTTAGGAGTGGCATCCTGCTGCAATGACAATACATGAACCTTCCCTAGGTGAAACAGCCTTGAACCTGCATATACATTAAAATAATTATTCATTTATTTATTTTTAAATCAAACAACCAGCTTCCCAGTTTCCCTCAGAGGATAATTTACACCAGCTAGACAAAATGTGGCCTATGGGTCAGCACAAAGGGGTGAGATTCAATATTCAGGTTCCCTTGGAGGATGTGACAATCTCTTACTGTTGTTTATTTCGGTCTTCCTGTGTACTGACAAGGAAGAAAGAGATATGTTTAGAGATCAGCTTGGAAAAAATGTAGGTCAGGAGCCAGTCTAAGTAGCAAAAGCAGATCTAGTGCCAGCACAGTGAATGTCAGAAATGGCATGAGGGGGATCACCAGTAAAGGCAAGGCAGGATGTGCACTGCAGTGAAGCTGCAGGTGATGTGGGACTGGAGGTGTGATCACTAAGGCAGTCTCATTCACAGTACAATTAAAGAAAGAAATGGAACTGTGGCATTTGTCTATTTTCTCTCAGCTACTGCAGATTACACTTGCTGAGCTTTCGAAGCAGGAGATGCCACTGCCAGAGGCCAAGTGGTCCCTGTTCTGCATCCTTACACTTCAGGGTAAACCTGGATCATTCTTGTAAATCAGGTTAATGGAATTAAATCACTGAGAGTGACTGAATCAAAGGACAGGAGAAGAAAGGACCATTCTTGCACTACTTTTTCTCCTCGGCACGTAACAAGATTATTGCAAGGACCTCTTGACATACAGCTTGTTCAGGGAGAATTGAATTCAGATCCTGCTATGTATACCCTGCTATCCCTTGCCAGGTACTCATGTTTTTCTTACCTGTTTGTGCTGAGCTGGGTAGCAAGAGGACAGCAAGAACAATGAGCAGTTTTCTCTTCAGATCCTCAACCATCTTCCTGTTCGTCCAATACATGTATAAGGATTGAGAATAGGATACAGGGAAAAAGAAAAACAGCTGTGGTTAATTATCAGCTTGACTCTGTAATGATCAACCAGCCTGTGCACTTTTGGGAAAATGACCACATTTGGATTTTGAGCAATTATCTCTGCTCTTATTTAACCATTAGTCATAATCTGAAGCAGAGGCTTCACTGACTTTTTAGTTAAAGATGCTGACCTTTCTTTCCTCCCTACCTCCCTTTCCCCAAGTGAAACTCCGCACTTTGGAAATCAGCTAGTGAAACCAGTCCCAGCAAGCGATAGAGTTACAGTGTTCTATCCTTGCTACCTAGACCTTTCTGCCAAATTCTGACTAGGGATGCTGGTTTATCACAAGGCTTCACAGTAAGTTCATGCCAGGAAGATTCATATCAGCCTTGCATCGTATTTTCCTACTGCATTGCTGTCTTTCCTGTATTTCTACTTTTGGTCAGATACCTGTAACAGTCTAAATAAGGCAAAACAGTGGATTACATCTGAAGAGTGAGGGGAAAGGCAGGCTAAAATGTAACTGGTGGTCACATCACCATAATATGCCCAGACTACATTTTTTAGGGTGGGGGCACCCTTCAGTAATGCACCAGCATCATAAGCATGCAAGTACTTAAAAAGAAAACTTTACCACTTTGATGTAAACAGATGGAGAAGTGTAAGTGCACACACAAATGTGTAACACGACATTCATGATGTGGTGGTTCCATATCCCTGGCTGAGATGGACTTTCAGATAAGGACACACCTGTATCCGGTGTGTTGGTCCATCACGCTGAACAAGGCAGCTTTGCCCTTGACTGTGCTAAATAGCAGGAAGGGTAACAAGCAAAGTTCCCTGTCCAGGCACATATCTACAGTGGCTTAGTTGAACAACAAAATGAATGAATTTCATCAGTTTGATCAGGAAGATGACCAAAGACATTTCAAAAAACATCAGACACTACTTTTCTTTAGGACTATGGGTGGTAGCAGTAATTTCCTTACCCCAGTTTGTTCCAGCTGAAGGCTTTGGGACTGTTTTAGGCAGAAGACCATTTTATTTCCAAGTCTTCTGAGACAAATTTCTCCAGTTTTCACTGAAAGTTAGGCAGCATGAGCTGCCTGGCCTGGAGGACTATTGAAGCCTCATCCCAACTGCATCCTCCCAGAGATACACACACAGATACATTCTGACCCTGAAATACTTGCCTCCAGGATGAAGCTGGCTTATTGTCAGAGAAGCAGGTCCTTAGTGTCTCACAAATACATGATTGAGTTTGTCAGTCAGTTTTCCAAGACTGAAAGCTGCAATGCCAATAGCCAGCTCCTGGCTTCCAGCCTACTCTTCATCTTTCCATCCCCAGCACGAGATTCACGCTTATTCTCAGATTGTAAGATAAAGCCTGTGCACTCCAACTCCATTCCTTCTTTGCCAAGTCCTAGGGAAATTTTGAAATGCCATGTAATACAAAGCAGGCACCAGTATTACAGCCCTAGAGTTAAACAAAACTGTTGCATGACGGTCTTGCTGCCTTTGTAAAATCAGGCCTGTTACTTTGGCTAAGTAGAAAAGGACTGCGGGAAAGAGACACAGCTGAATTAAGGGTAGAAAAACATGCTGCGTGACCATCGCGTGCTCACACCGTGGTGTATGGTGCTTGGTTAAATTACGTTTGTTGTACCTTAAAACTATGTAAACAGATAACCAGCTAACTGCTTAAAAAGGCCGGGTTTTTGCAATAAAGGGGTTCTCCTTGGCACCTCCCTGGGGACTCCGCATCGCTCATCATTGCAACACAAAACTTTGGCCAAGATGTGCAGATCTGCTTTCATTTTGTGTATTTGCAGAGCTGTTAAACAACATTCTGGTATTTAACAATTCTGCAAATGCACAAAACTGGCGTTTTTAAAAAAAGAAATGCCTTAATGAAATTGAAAATTCTGTTTCCTAAGCAGTTCTTTTCCCATGTAATCTCAGATTTAGTAATTCCAGGATTTTTTTTTTATTATAGAAGCACACTGTGACGATTTCTTATGCAAACAGCAAAAGCCACTCAGTTACTCTGTGCTTAAAATGCTCTTACTAGTAAAACTATTTTAGTGTAAAAGGTTTTCTTTTTATTGCTTGTGAACCTAATTACTGAGTAATTACAGTTATATTAGTTCAGAAACTTAATGCCACTTGTTTTACTTCCCAGTGGGAGTGATTATAATGGCAATGGGAGCACTGTTGCAAAGACTTTCAAACCACTTTAGATTTCTTTTAACAGCCCCTTACAGTGCACAATCATGAAGCACAGTGTGATTTGCTTGAGAATGTCAGGGATAAGGAAAGCAAACAAACTTGATTTTATACACAGATTCTTTTAATTAAAAAAAATTTTAAAATGCGCTGTCTGCACATTCAAGCAAATGCTGAAAGTGCCAAACTCAGCTGAAAATGTTGAGTCCCCACCCGCAAAGCAACAGCCGGCAGAGGCATATAAGCACTGCAAATACCCAGCGGTCAAGTGGAAATCTGATCACAGGAAAATTCATGTAGACTGGAAAACTAATTTTTGCTACTGGAAACAATGCAGCTGGGGTAGCAGCACCAGACCTTGGAGGAAGCCAAGTGTGAACTAAGGAAATGATGACTATTTAAAACCTCTCCCTGTGGCCTTTGCACTCAAAGAAGGGCATGAAATACACCCAGAGCTTCCATTAAGTCCCGGATCCCCTTTACTGCTGGAATACTTGGTCTCACAGCTCCTGTATTTTCTGTCATTTGCCTGTGGAGTAGAAACCATGGTTCTGTGTTAAGCATGTAGACTCCCGTGTATTGTTCCAGGATTGACAGAGGAACCGGGATTAGTTCTCATCTCAACAAAAAGCAATTTGAACTCCTGACTTTCAGAAGAGTGTCCCAACAATGACAGAGCAGGAAGTAAACACTGAAGATTGTCTTGGCAACTGAGGAAGGCAAAACATGGGCAAGTCTGCTTGGGCTCCATCAAGAAAGGAAGAAAACCAGTCATCTGAGCCTTTTTTGAGTACTTTATGGATCTTCCACCTGGTATGCCTGTATAAGTATGCATAAGAAGGGAGAATGCATTGTTACCATGTATTACCTAGTAGAGGAGCCTAGCTGAGTGCACCAGTCTCCAGGTTCAAGTTTCTCTCTCACTTTCTCTGCCCTGTGAAGCCCAAATCACCTTCTACAAAATGGAGCAGTTCAGCAGGAAGAACACAGGCCTGCCTTAAGTGCATGTGGGTGACATCCTGTGGTTCCTTCCACCCTAAAATAACCTGTTTCAAAGTGAAACTGTCTGCTTCACATTTCTCCCTCCTAACCCTGAAGGTTTCATGACCTATGGGAAAGCTGTAGTTCGCAAGCATCCTCCCAAGCAACAAGATTCAATCCAAAGTCTCTGACATCTTGGGAGGACAGTTTACCCAACAAAAGGACTAGTTAGCAGCAGAGAACATGTGCTGCTGCCATAAGAATGCTGCAGGAAGATGGCCACGTTACATTTCTGGCATAAACACTGTGACTTAGAGCCTTTACAGGGTAGGGAGCTCCCTTTGACACTTGTCAGAGATTAAGAATAGAGGGGAAAAGGTAACCGAGGGACAGAAAGGATCCATGTGGGTTTCTCTCACTGAGCAAAAGGAATTTATGGGATAGGCCTGACTCCATTTGTAAGTGAGTTACACGTCATGACATTCCAACACAGCTAGGGGAAAGGGATCAGTGTTACTCTGTTTTTGTAACAACTGAATGAGACAGCATTGCTCAGCCCAAGATGCAGTGTCATTCCAGCTCACACTGCAGCCTTCAGCGATGAGTTAAAGGAGCTTACAGTAATTCCTAGAAGGAGGGGGGGAAAAAATCCCTCAGAGTTGGAATATCTTCAGTATTTATTCTGGAAGGAGCTCTGGCTAGAGATATCCATGGTTGCCAATTTTTTTTTCTGATTCTGTTGTGTGAAGAGTAAAGCTGAGGTTGCTTAAGCGGTGGTGAATAGCCTGACACAGCTGCTCGTGAGTGTGGGGGCCAAGTGCACTGGGAGAGAGCCAACTGAGAGATAAACCTGTGGTGAGAGCCTCCCTCACAGCACTGTGCTGTGCTGGTGTTCCCCAGGACAGGCAGCCAAGCTGCTGGGAGCTGAGCATGCTTTGAGGCTGTAAGATCTGCAGCTGGACTCTTCTTAATGCACTGAGTGGGATGCAGGTGAAGGTTGAAGCCTCCACTCACAGCAACTCACTGCCATGAGAGGAAAGCTGACTCCCAGCTGCCACTGGAGTATTTGTCAGAGTAGCGATTTTTCAATAGCTGCTGAGTATTTATGTTTTCCAAACCGTTGTGGTATTTTCCCTTTCTTCCTCAAAACCACTCAGTAGTGTCAAGAGGCCAGTCATCCATGCAACAGAATCTTAAGTGTTTTCGTTTTGTGAATGGGCTGGTGAGCAGCTGTTGTCAAAGGAAACCCCTAGAAGTCAGAGTTGGTTTCTCTTCTAATTTTTTTCCTTCACTCACCCCCACAGAGACCAACCTCACCTCGGGTGGAACAGGAAAGCGTGGCCAGGCTTAGCCTCGAGCCCATCCCTCAAAGGGCGGTATTGCCAGGTGTCCCTCAAAGAGAACAATGAGCATTTTTGGGAGCACGAGTGTCAAACACCAGGCTCCAGGGAGTACCAGGAGCGGAAGGTGTCCCTGCCCATGGCAGAGGGTTGCAGCTGACCCGAACTATTCTGTGATCGTTTCCTGAGGTGGCGAGCTGCGTGCCGCTTGCCGAAGTTCGTTCTTCCCCTGAACTGCGGGGCTCCCACTTCACACTAAATTGCTTTACTTTCAGGTTTTCAATTATCAGAACTGACCCTCCCTGATGTAAGAGCAACAAGACAACTTCTGCCGCCAGCCTTTGGTGGAGCTGCGCCCCACAAACCACTTTCGCGGCGCCACCTGGCACTCCAAGCCCCTGATACGGCATCCGACACCCCACAGGGCGCACGGGAGGCGGCCGCCGCGGCTGAAACCCCCTTTCCCCTCAGAGCCCCGGAGTTCCCAGAAGAAGCGCCCGCGGGACCTCCCAGCAGAAGCAGCCGCCACCAGTGGGAGCCGCAGGCCGGAGCCCGTGGCGGGACGGGGCGGAGCGGAGCGGGGCNGCGACTGCCCCCGACTTTGGATTTCCGTCTGGGCAGAGATCGGGTGGGCAGCAATGTGGGTGCCGGCTTCGATCCTGTGTCTTACGCCCTTCCTGGGTAAGCTGTGAGAGAGCGGTGGGGACCCTTCCCAAGCCCTTCACTTTTCTCCCTCTCTCCCTTCCTCCCTCCGTGCCGCCCGGGGCAGCGGGGTGCCCGAGGGTGCCCCTCTCCCGCCGCTCCCCGGGCATTCGGACGGGCGTGTTGGGCCCC
>VYXC01006384.1:826152-839650 GCA_013397175.1 Platysteira castanea
CGGGGGCGGGCGCGGCAGGGATTTGGGAGCGGCGGGGGATTCCGGGGTGCTCGGGGAGCTGCCTCGGCCGCCGCCACCCCACCAGGAGCGCTGCTGTGACAGTGGCTCCTGGCCGCTGGCTCGCTGCCCTCCCGAGGCGTGGCCGGCACAACCCGGCGGCTGCCTCCCTCCTGCACCTAAAACTAGAATTACATATCGGCCCTCAGCACGTTCAGGAGCTCCCCACCCTGTTTTTGGCACGTTCCCATGCCCCGTTTGTTTCAAACTTGTGTAGACGGGAAGCTTGGGATGGGGGTTTTTATGGTACCCGCTCACGGGGAGTTAATTCCTGCCCCGCTGAGGTTACCCCGCGCGGCGAAGGAAGCAGCACCACAGCACAAGGGCACCCTCCTCCTTGCACGTTTGCCTCCGGGGCCTGAGGTGTTGAGGAAGTCAGGAAACCAGCTGTAATTGTAAAAGTATTCCTGTCACGCCTAAATGTGAAAGTGCTGTTTATTTTGTATTCAGTGTTCCTTTTCTGCTCATGGACAAAGCATCAAAGTTCTCAATCGTTTTGTGTTCGTTTGGGGGATTTTGTAGTAGTTGGGGTGGTTTTTTTTGTTTGGTTTTTGTTGTTGTTTGGTTGGTTGAGGTTTGTGGTTGGTTGGATTTTTAGAAGTAAATTATTAGCTGCTGTTGAAATACTAATTGAAGGCCGCCTTAATGCAAATGCCACTGCTGTGCCTGAGGAGCATAACCCTTACACCCAGAGCCCTTGCAGTGGGCTGTGAACATGAGAAGTATAAACAATACTTGCTAATTTTTGAAACTGAAGATAGATGTACAAACCTTCTTGTTGTCATCACATCGAGCTGCTATTGCCAGATGGGCCAAAAAGCATGATTTAATCTATGAAGATCTTCTTATCATTACTCTACTCTAAAGGATTTCTTCTGACTTGCGGTTTTGGGGTTTTTTTGCTTTGGGAGTTTCCTGAATGTGCCTAAAATAGGAGCTATTGTATCCCCCTGCTTAAAAAGGAACTTCTCTGCTGCTGAGAGTTCAGAGCAACTCCCTGTGATTTCCTCCTCATACTATTCCAGAAGTCTTCAACTTATTTTATTTAATTGAGATTGTGAGATCCTGTTCTGTAAGAGAGCATTGGGGGTCCAGGTGTGCAGGGAGGACCAGTGGAGAAGGCAGGACACTGCCCACCTGTATGAGTCTGTCTGCCCATATTAAACCTTAGCTACAATTTCTTATCTCACCTGCAGTACTTTTGCAGAGATTTCTAAATGAGTGTGACTAAGACATGATTAACTGAGTATCATCCTGTAATTTTTTCTGCAGTCAAGGAACTTTGTTACCTTGTATTATGTAAGCTGGCATGCTGCTGCTGCTGCTAATCTGAACATCTGAGTCCATGTGCTATAGACTTGCCCAGGAAACAAGATTCCAGGTTCCAAAGAACATGCAATTCAAAGGCAGAGATGGTGGTAATCAGACAACTGGAGAGGGTAATTGTGGCTTCAAGTATCATGATGTCCTCCTTTAATGAAAAACTTAGCTAGTTCTGTTGTCTTCTCTGTAAAACTTTGATTCTAAAATGGTTGATTAGGGCAGGAGATCAGGAATGCAAACTCTTTACTGTTGTTCACTGAACTAAATAGGCATGGTTGCACACCATGATTTTGTTTGTATGCTTGCATTATTGCTGTTATGTGTGTGTTGACTATGTGTAAATGTTTCATGTTAGTTTTAACAAGGTAAAATAATGTGTCATCTCTGTATGTGAAAATCAAGACCCTGAAAGTCAGACTGATCTGCCCAAGTGCATAAAGTAAATCAGTAGCAGTTTGACTGGGCATGCAAGTTTCTAGCCTTGCAAACACCTGTTCTAAGCACCAGGAACCTGCTGGTAGATCCTCATCCTCTATCAGCCTTCCCCTCCTGAATCCCTTCTCCATCCAAGTTCAAAGCACTGCACTTATCCCAGTCACGTTGCTGAATGTCTGGAGTAGGGAAGGACGTGCTTCTTCATTCCTCTGTGGCAGCCAGAAGCTGCAGTGTAATTTTGGTGTCTTCAGAATTCCTACTCACCACATAGGGATTCCTGCTTTTCACAATGTCAAGCCAAGCCTGTTTTTTATGTGATGAAACCTCAGACTTGTCAATGACAATGCAAAGCCTCGCCCTGAGGCTATGGAAGGACTCTGATTTTAGACCTATCAAGAGCATGCTCCTTCAGTTGTTGGAAGTTCAAGACAAAACTGTGTTCAGATTTGGGATCCTGGATGTTGTATGTGGGTGGAAAGAAAGTCAGTATGGTATCTATGGCCTAGTTTGGTGAAGGAACCCACAGAGAGATCTTTGCATCCTCCCTGTTGGAGGTGAATAAATAATACCACACCAGCAGGAGGATTGCAGGGCAAGCCACACCTGTTGAGATGTTCTGTTGCACTGAGCAGCCAAATTTTTACTTGCTTTAGCTGTGTCAGGATCCTGCTCCAAAAGCAGAGGGGATATGGGAAGTAAGCTGGATATATGAACTAGAGCACCTAGAAGCATTCTGTGTCTGTAGTAAGGCTCATCTGAAAGCCAGACAACTCATTCAGTGTTCTGAGCATCAACTCTTTTTTTATGCAGTATTACTGTCTTCTAGTTCTTGCATATTGAGATGGATTCCTTAATGCCATTTTCATTGTATCCTTGCATTAATGGTTGCTTCATTTCCCAATTCAACTGCTTTATAAAAATTGAGTTAAACTGAGAAAACCTGGTTCACCTAAAAGCAGAAGTTGCCATCTCCAGTACTGATCATAGACTGACAACCTGAGAGCTGATAAAAATTATTTTTGTTTCAGACTTCTTCTGAGAGTGACCAGCATAGAAACCAAACTTACCTCAATGTGGCCTTTTCTTTCTGTGTCATTAGACAGTTCAACAAGTATGGGGTGGCTTTTTAAAAATGTTAAGATTTCCCATATTTTTTTCTCTGTACACAGAAATATGTGCTCCTTTTCACATTTTTGTTGATCAGAAAAACATGGAGATTGCTCAATGCTTCTTCTGTGTCTCTCCACTCCTTGAGAGATATCATGGGAACTACAGTACAAGGCATTGGGATGAATGGGGGAAAATCAGGACTCCTAGCAAATTCAGGTTGTTTGTGGAATGTGGTTATTTCGTGTGTTGCTAATAGAAATGTCCAACATGGTTTTAAATAGTATGAATGGAAAAATAAGTTATCAGCACTTGAAAGCTGACACCTGCTTGTGTTGTCCTGTAATCTTACTCTTGAACTTTCCTGAGTAAACAGAGAAAGTTTCCTCACAGAGGAAAAAGAAAATTCAAACCAAACCTCTGCCCTCTGCTTGAAAACTCTTGATAAGAGCTAAGGCTGTTATGTCATACTAAAACCAAAATGAAACTATGTTTTTGCCATTGCTATTTAACACTACAGGATGAACATAGAGTGAAAACTTTTTCTGATGGTTTCTTGCCTTAATGTAATTAATGGTCTTAGACTTTAGAAAGCCAGGATCATCTGTGGATTACATACACAGACTCCTTTGATCTTGAGTGTGTTAAAGGTGTTCATCAAAAAAAAAAAAGTTTGTGTAGGTTTGTCTAATTTTGGTTTTTTCCTTACTGGTCCTCCTATCTGCTTACAACTTCTCTGCTTACAGCTTCTGGAGAGCCTGTTGGGTGTGTTCAGGGTAGTGTGACTGTAGGCTGGCTGGGTGATACAGGGTTTGTGAGAGACAGAGGTTGTAATTTGGAGTGTGTTTCAGCTGGTGTTGCCACTGGTCGAGAACAGTCCCTCTCTATGGCATCAGTTTGTGCCATCTTTTATAAGCAGGACTGCAAAGAGGATCTGGCTGAAAATGAACTCAATTGAAGGAAAAAGTTACCAAGATAGATTATTTTCTCAGTCCTGTTGATCATGGAGCCTACATAAAGACTTGTGCTTGTAGAGCATAGGAAGTGCTGCTGTCTGAATATTGTGATTAAGTGACCAGAGGATTTGGAATCATAGAATGGTTTGGGTTGGAAGAGACCTTAATGATCATCCAGTTCCAACCCTCTGTTGTGGGCAGGGACACTTTCCTCTAGACCAGATTGCTCAGAGCCCCATCCAGACTGGCCTCAAACACTGCCAGGGGCGGGGCATCCACAGCTTCTCTGGGCAACCTGTTCCATTGTCTCTGGACTGATTTTGAACTGCTACTTTTTTTCATAGTTCAGGGTAGGCTTAAATGCAAAGCAGTTCTGTCCCTAAGCAAAGTGTAGAGATTTAAAATAATCAATATTCTGCAGGACACAGTGATCCTCCCTAATAGTTCACTGCTAAAAGTGGTGCTTCCCAGTCCTTTCCCTCCCTGGCCTGTTCCAGTGCCCAAACACTTTCTGGGTGAAGAACTTTTTTCTAATATCCAACCTAAACCTCCGCTGACACAGCTTCAGGCCATTCTCTTGGGTCCTGTCACTGGATAGCTCTCTTCACCACAGAGAAGAGATCACTGGTTGCCCCTCGTCTATGCTTTTACTTGTTTTTCCCTATTTCGCTCACTTCTACTCCATTCCCACACACAAGCGCTGGTGTTGCCACAGTGAGTCACATCCGGGAATGACAGTCCTTCTGTGGGTTTTTTTATCATCTCTGTAGTTGGAGTGGAGGGTGTGTCAAGTTAGCTGCCAGCAGATTGTACTGTCTGTATGACTATTTCACTGCAGGAGCAGGCAGACAGCTACAAGGGAGAGGAAAGTAAGTCCACCTCCATGCTTTTGGTCACCATAGTTCAAAAATGACTATGTAGCCTTTGTGTGGGAATGATGCATGTTGTTGTGCTCTTGCTGAGGGATATGACTGAAAGTATGGATTTTGTAGTGGGGTGTTACAAGCAAGAGTGTTTGAGATCGCTTAAAAAAATCACTGGCAACGGTATGAGTAAAAGTCAGATTTGATATTAAGCGACAGAGCATGACAAGTTCATTGGCAAGATTCACTCCACTACTTGGCTAAGGCACAACAAGGGAAAACAAGCAACAGCAAAACCAAACAAAATCCAGGCAATAAAAAGAGAAGTGAACTGAAGAACTCTCTAGGGAGTGTGTGTGTGTGTATGTGTTTAGGTGTGTGTGTGACAAAAGACAGTCTGGGCAAGGATAAAAAGGAACAGAGCCCAAAAGCTTAACAACACTCAAACTTAACAATAACTTAACTTATACCTTAAGCCTAGCAATTTAACATGGGAAAAACCGTTAACTTATACCTAACTTACCTTACAACCTAATTTATAGCTTAACCTTAAAATTCTAGCAGAGGAAGAACACTTAACAACATTTAACCTAACTTATAACTTGGAAGTTTTATGTAGCAACTCAGCAAAAGAACAATGCTTAGCAACACTTAACATAGCTTACAACTTATGTTTAATTTAACAAAAGAACAACACTTCGCAGAATTTAAGTAAGCTTATAACCATAACTTAGCCTTACTTACAGGCCTAACTTACTTAGATATCTGAGGTACTTAAACATCTAAGAAAGCAGCATTTCTCTCAGATTTGCTATAGCATGTGTGCAGGTGCAGGCACGCAGACAGAAACAGTCAGTACAAGCAAGGTACCTGAGAAAAATTCCCCTCAGAGGCCAGTGAAAATCTCATTTTGGATGCTTTTGCGTCTCCTGACAGGTGAAGGATCAGGCCTGTCTTGGTTTGAAAGACAGGTGTCTGCCAAGGAAGGCAGGAGCCTCCCTTGGGATGGAAAATGTAAGCCCCTTCCCTCCAAATTATTATAACTTTGAAATTAAAGGGCTCTCAGGCAATTATATGAGAAATAGGAATAACAGTTCTTTACTAATATATATATAAAACAAAGCAATAATACAGAAACACTGGTTTAACCTGACAGAGTCAGGGTATGACCTGACACCCTGCCGGGCAGGGTGGTGGTAGCAGTCCGGTCAGGTGATAGCTGCAGTTCTCTTGGAAGTGGTTCTGTTGAAGCAGTGATCTTGTAGGAAAGGTCTGGTCCTCCTCAGAAAATCCAGTGGTGGTTGTGTAGCTCTCATCCTCTGAGAACCCAGTAGGTAAAGCTGCTTCTGCTGTTCCAAACCCCAGATTATATCCAGGTGGGAATGCTTGGTTCTTCCCCCTGGGCGGAGCATCTCACAATGGGCTGATGTAATGCTATGAGTTGTGCGGTGGGTCCTTGATTGGCCATTAGACAGAGATAGCCCCCGGAGGGAGTTATCAAGGATGAGTCATGGTAGGGGATAACGAGCACAGCTCCACTTGTTTTAACGGCTTGTGAAGATGATAGTAGAATACATCCTTTTGGTAACATCTTATATTGTAACCTCGGACAGGGCCTCGAGAGGGAGGATATTGGCCCAGGATATGTTGTGTTTCAGCGATCCTCCAAGTATAGCGAACCTGAAGGTTTGCTGGCTCTGAGAGGCATCCCCCTCAGAGAGAGATGCTGATCACAGCCTGCTGAGGTCCAGGAGAGTTCAAAAGGGTCTCATTTTGGACCACTGTTTATAGGGCTGCAAGAGAATGGGCTTTAGTCATAACAATGTTTCATCCTGGCTGGTCATAGGGAAAACAGGAGCTTGTTAGTGATTCTTGGGAGCAGGCAGTACTTCTGATAAGCTTGGAAAAAGCTGAGCCCAAGGGCTGTTTTCGAGGCGGAGGCCTAGGAAGCACTTCTCAGATTACACTCCAGCCTGGAAAAGAGGAGGGGAGGAATGCACCATCACATGGGAGGGACCCAGGCCTGTTGCTGGGTGCCACCCTTAGGTCCTGCCTTTGGTGATGTGTAGAGCTCTGTGGATGCAGGCAGCTCTGCATTGTCCAGGAGGAGCGACACACATCTCTATGAACATGCTGCAGTATGCAGGAGAAAACCTCTGCTATGGGTGTTACATGTGGGATTTGCATTCGTTTCTGCACAAACCTGATTTTTATCTTGCAACAGCCTGGGTTGCTGCTACAGCTTATTGCCATTTGTGTTCTCTCTCTCCTGGCTGTAGCTTTTGCCTGTGTTTTTACACCATGGGACTAAGTGCTTTCTTACTGAAGCTTGGGAAGTGGGTTGTGTTTGTGGCCTGTGGGGGAATTAAGAGGACCATGGTTGGTGAACATTCTCATAGTCCTTCTGGACTGAATATTTATTTCAGGGTTTTCTGCACCTGGTGGTTTTGAGGGCTAAAAAGGAACATATTTGTCCCTGGTAATTACAGTTGCTGGGGAAATTAAAAATTTTTAAAAAGCTTAAGAGAGGGGTAGTTGAGAAGTTACGACAAATAAAACAAAAATCTACTTTTTAAAAGCCCTGCTCCTGAAGCAAACAGTTCCTTGCCATAAGCTAATCAGTAAGGACTTCTCCACCCAGTTTCAGCAGGTGGAATGTTAGTGTCTTAATAGTAATAGGAGAGCCTAGCTGCTGCCTGTATAGACCTAATATATACCTATATGCATTTCAAATAGGTATTTGAGACCAAAAAAAAATTAATGAAAACATTACAACTAAAATGGGAATAACTTACAGATGTTCTCCATAATAACTAGGCCTTACATCAGCTCCGAGAAATATAGTGAATAAATTCAAGCCAGGTAGACAAATACAGTAATGAGGCATTTATTGCTGATAGATGGAATATTAAGTTCTACTTAGTCTGAACTGAATATGGATGGATACCTTTAGCCTGCTAAAATGCTGAAAGAGTCAGAATTAGTCTGGGGAGAATTAAAACTTGAGTACAGCACTGGGTCGTGTGGGTCGGGCTGCTGGAGAAGTGAGAGCAGAAGATGATGTAGACAAGGTGAGGTGGTGGGTTTGCAGAAGAGGCTTTGCCCACACAATGGTAGCTCCTCTTTATCTGTGACACTTTGAGCATGTGAGTTTACTGGAAGGAAAGAGCACAAAGACTTGGCATAAGAAGGAATTCAGAGTAGGTTTTAGGAGATACAGGAGCAGTTAGTCTGATGGTTTCTGTAGAGGCTACTGGAGGCCTTAGCACAGCACTATTTTGTTGTGTGAACTTTATCTGGGAATAATAGGCTACAATAAGAAGAGAGGGAGAAAGCAGAGAAACAAAAGAAAAGGCAGTTCTAGCCTTGCAAAAAGAGTGTGTGAGAGGGTAGTTGTCACTTCTCCCTCTTTGCTCATCACTGTGGAATGAGAAATAGTTTCCATATAAAATTAAATAGAAAAGATAGGGAAGGGTTCCCTAGGAATTTAGAAAACATGATGACACATGCTTTCTCCAGAAGCTCTAGGATGCATGGTTTTGACCTTATGCAACATTTCTGTATGATTTCTTCGAAAAAAGGAAGCTGACAGCACTGAGTGGGAGAGTTCTTCATATTTTCACTAGACCAGTGAAGCAGGGAAATAAGGCCAGAGACTGGATTTTTTAAGATAGGAGGAGATGACTCTTATCCTTGAGGAATAACCATTCCTTGTCCAGCTGCTGGGAGTTCTGAATGCCCTTGGGCAGGAGCTCTTCAGCTCCTTGCTGCCAAGCCTTTGTTTCACCAGCCAGCAAGAAGAGAGTATGCTGAAGACAGCAGTGCCCCCTGTGCCATGTAGACCCTGTGGAGAGGAAATGTGGGGTTTTTTCAGCTCTGTTTTCCTTCAGTCTCATTCCTGGGCTTGAAGAAGCAACAATTTTGCTCTCATAACTCCAGCCTAGCACTTATGACTAACTGAAAGAGAGTAAAGACATGGAACATTTACCTGGATCGACACCCAAGCTTAGGAAGTTATTAGTGGTTGGCTGAGCAGTGGTGGGTGTCCTTGCTTTTGTTTTCAGTCCCCAGAAACCAGCTGCTGTCCCTCCTGAAGGCTCTAGTCAACAGCCACTGTGGTTTGGCTTATGCTGATGTCAAGCCACCACAGCTTGGTTGTATCTGTGAGCCAAAGCTACTGAGAGGTAGAAATTCACAGTGGGAAGAGCAGGGAGTATTTCTCCGTGCTAGGAGTACTACAGGTCCTGAGGCAGTGAAAGATGAGGAATATGCGCTCCTGGAAATTGTCTTTATGAAGCAAAAGTCTCTAACAAGACTCCAGGCTTCATCAGATCAAAATAGTGTTCCACTCCACCCAAAATCTTGCAGTCTTGTGGTCTCCAGACACAAATTCTGGAGCTCCTGCATTCTTTTTTCTTCTGGAAATTGTTAATTGAGATGAGTGGAAAGAGATGCTCAAGTGAAATGTTTAAATCTGCCTGAACAGGATAGAATACGAAGAAAGCGGGTAAGTTGTGTTGAAAAGATGTGGGAGTTGATAGCTTGCCCTGATTACTTCTACAGTTCCTGTGCCTGGAAAAGGCCACCGTGTGAGTGCAGACAACAAGAAGTTGGAACTCTAATGGGGCAAGAAGAGTGCTTTAATGGGTTAATTGCAAACAGATCGGATATTCCATAAAATGCAAGGCGTGGAGAAGACCTGTGTGTGCAGTTCTCTACCCAGGCACACAGAAGTGCATTTCTATTGCTTGTCTTCAGTGTCCTGTCAGAGAAAGTCTGTGTTTCTATGGTGTGGCAGAGGAGCTGACGAGCACTGTTCTTTGCCAGTGGGAACGGAAGGCCTAGCTGATCTTCTGTCTGCTTTCATATAGAAAGGAGATAAGATGTGGAGAAAGATGGGTTATAGTTTGTTTTCTGGACTCATATTCAGTGTAGGGAAGACCTTTTTTTGGTGCGATAAAGCTGTAGTATCTGCACTGGTTTAGGTACAGTAGTAAGTTTGCATACAATGATGACATGAGAAGCAAGGGAAGCACAGAATGGTATAGGAATTGGTGAGTTCATAAACTGATGCTATTTGGGAATAAATAAAAAAAGATCAAACCCAAAATAGTAGCTGTCACTTGGAACCATTTGGCTTGAGGAGGAGATACCTGAAATATTTGTTTCATCATGCACAGTTACTGTTTAACAGGAAGATTTACATTGTGCAGATTGGGAATCTTGACTTAGTATGAGACCTCATTTGTATCTTAACCATGCCCTTCCTTCAATGTAGTAGTAAAAAGTTACCAGCTACAGTGGAGCAAAATTGATTCCTAAATGCACGTGTAACTTGAACTCAGTACCAAAGTGTTTTTGTCTATGTTCCTGTCTGCCATGGCAGTGATCTTGCAATTGTTTCAGAGCTATTTGGAGCTATTTGGAAGTAGGATATGATTGCTGAAGACTGAAGCAGGGACACACAGATGCTGATGGTTTAAAGGTTGTGATCCCTTCCCCACAGCAGGATTTTGTCTGTTAGATCAGTAGGAGTTTTTTCCTCACAAATGTAGCTGTTTTCAATGAAAATTAGGGAAAATCTCTTACCTCTCTTCTGTTCTGGTTTGTTTATTTATTTATATTGAATGCGTGGGCATTTTTAGCAGAATGTAATATACTCGAAACTGAGAGCAGTAGAGGTTTCTGAATAGCTTCATTCTAGTTGACAGCTCTGTTAGATCTCAGAGGATGAAATGCTCTTGCACATATATTGGCTGCGAAATAAACTTGCTTAAGTGACATTTCAAGGGAAATCCCTAATACTGCCATGATTTCAGAGCAGGTGCTTTGAACTCAGTAGCAGTTTTGTGTGAGAAGTGTGCTTTTTCCTGACTGTGAATATTCATGCTGGAAAAATTACGGTTTATTTAATCAGCAGGAACTTCAGTCTGGGTGTTCTGCAACAAGATGTTAAAACAGATTTTGCTGGTGACAATTCTTCATTTAATATTTTTCACCAGATCATGGGCAGGAGGCCTAATTCGAGTGAACAGAGTGAAAGTACTGAGGATAGAGGGGCTTAGGATAGGGAAGATCATCAGGGCAGTGATTCTGCCTGAGACCAGAATGTGGAAACTGGATTCCTTTGCTCTGCGTGTCATACAGTTGTGCTGACAGCCTGGGTTTGGGTAATTCCTAAGAGATGCATGCCTTAGTTTGCAACTTTGTGATGTGCTTCTAACCTAAATTTGAATGTATCTGATATTGCATATGGCATTAATCTAGAAGTGTTTTATAAAATGATTGTTAAAGTAACTTTTTCCTTTTTTCCCCTGTTATAGCACACATCTACTGTGAGGACGTGTTTGGCATCATGGGAGAAAATTTTACTTTTCCAGTAAAAGTACACCGAAAACCAGTGGAAACTACCTGGATGAAAAACAAGGATAAGGTGGCTGAACGGGAAGGACAAAATGAACCAACGTATTTTGATCCTCTCCGCAACAGGGGTGTGCTTATGGAGAGTGGGTCCTTGACTATAGTTAACTTGGAGAAGGGTGATGCTGGTGAATACGAGTTACAGTACTGGGATGCTGTGAAAGATCACAACTTAAAGTTCGTACTTCATGTGTTTGGTAAGTAGTGGAAGAACTGCATAAAGAATGTGAACCGCTTTATTCACTTTAAAATGTCTAGAAAGGAGGATTGTGTATTTGTCAGGGAAGCAAACAGAAACAGAGGGGGCTGTTCTTTGTCTCAATTTTAACTTGCTTAGGCACTTTGAGCAAAGTTTCAAAGGTGGCATCTCATTTGTGTGCCCATCATTACTCAACCTTGGAATGACTCGTAGAATGTGTGTAGATGGCACACTGCAATTTCAGGTAAACAACCAAACTTTTGGAGCAATCTGACCAGGTAATCCCAGACATTAAGTACCTATTAAAAATATTCCTGCAGGCATATTATACGTGCTTGAATATCTGTGGCTCAATCCTGTGCAGATCTACTCAGCCTCACTAGTAGTCTTTGGGAAATATATGTGACCAGTGTGTCTGTTAGTCCTATGGACAGTGAACCATGAGGACACTTGGACTAGGCGTGGGAGAACCACAAACAGGTGGTTCACAGATCACTTTCAGAAACACATTCCTCTCTCATGCACGTGTGCACACTCCCCCCACACTTTCGTCTGTGCACTCTCCTGCTGCTTTTGTTGCTCCAGCCCTTGTCCTGTGCTGAAATTCTATATAGCTTATAACTAAAGTAATACAGAATGTTTTCTCTCCTTCTAGATCCCCTTCCAGAACCTAAAATAAGTTGCAACATCAGCGGTCATAAACTTGTGTTAAACTGTACAGCAGATTTCCAGGGGCCTCTGAATTACACTTGGAAGCTGAGTAGCAATACACAGGGTGGTCAGAAGCAGGAGCATTCCATCCCTTTGGAGGATGTTGATACTACCACAAACGCTACATGTATCATTAAATTCTCACAAACGGAAAGGAGCTCTGAAATCTCTTTGATTCAATGCCTTCCAGATGAAAAAGGTAATGAATGTGTCATGTTGCACACACAGGTCTGAGAGGCTTGGTTGGGGGAAGCAGCATGGCCTTTGTAAGATTTCCTGACTTCCTGGGAAATCAAATTTAAAGAATAAAAAGCATCAGAAGTGATTTGTCTGCTAAAAGTGTGTATAAAGTTTGTGAAAAGTATCAGGTTGACAGTTTGATACCCCTAGAAAGATACTTTTTGCAGGGATCTCCACAGAATAAAACCTTTAGCTATGACTTGATTGAGTAATAATAAAGATTAAAAGGTCTTAGAAGATCTCTTCTGAACCTTCTGGTCTTATGTAATTAATGCTAATGACTTTTCCTCTTTGTACTGCTCTCCATGAATTGGAGTGAAACTATTCAGCCATTTCAAGTGAGTCATCTAGCAGCCATTAGATAAAATAATTTCTCATCTAGCGTGTGCATGAGTCAATGAGCATACTTCTTTCCTTCTTCATAGAGAGGTATAAAAAGTAGAAAAGAGAGTTTTCCTCCTTTTGCTTATTGCTTTGGGGCAGCCTTCAGCTTAAGATTTGCATTTTTAATGTTTTTTTAAATGCAGAGTGAGGACATGTTTGGAACCATCTGGTTTGTAGGGTGTGTGTGATAAACAGCTATTATAGCATTGGCTTTCACGAGTAGTGAAATCTAAGAAATATTACATATCAGAATATGTTAGGAAATATGTGCAAACATGTTAAGAATAACTTTGCTATGCAGATAATAACTAGTTAGCATTACAACTGGGGTCAAAGTTACAAGATGCTTATATAGCTTGAGTTATAAGATACCAATATAACCTGAGTCATAACTTTCTATACGTATATAATCTGACTCATAACTTTCTATACAATGTAATAGCTAGTTGTCATGGGTTAGCACAGCTTGAAGTTTTAGTTAAGGAGGAAAAAAAATATTCCATCAGCCAAGGAAGTGATGTTGCAAAGAGCTGTTGTAACTTCCTCCAGAACATCATAGAACCAATCAATTGACCAATTTGGATATAGAAAGCTCTATTAAGCCGCTCAGAAGCTGTTACGCCTCTGTGAAGACATCATTTAAAGACAGACAAGGCGGGAAGTGCTCTCTTGTTTTTCTGGTCTCTGGCCAGGTAACTTGGACCAGACCAGCTCGGCCCTGTGGGGCTGGGCCAGGCCCTGGCCGCTGGGCCCAGCGGGGGCCAGGCCATGGCCGCGGCTCCATGTGGGCCGGCCTCTCCTGG
>VYXC01006384.1:840452-964819 GCA_013397175.1 Platysteira castanea
GGGTTTTTTTGCTTTAATTCCTTGTTATTCCTTTTTAGTTTTAGTTCTAGTAGTAAACTTCTTTATATTCTTTAAAGTTTAGTGCCTGCTTTGCATTCCTCCCTGTTCTTATCTCACAAAAGGTGAAAATGCGAACAAAACCGCTACCTTAGTATATGGTTAACTAATAGCTTAATGCTTAAAGAAATAGAAACTCACCATGTAAATAATCTCAAAAATAGACAACTCTAGCTATACGGGGAAGCAGCAGGATGTACTAATGAGAAGTTGGGAAAAGTGAAGCCAGTTAGTCACAAAGTAAAGAATTTAAACCTATTGGATCCAGAAAGATCTAGGAACACCATAACTGCGCATGGTCCGAAGGCAAAGTTGAAAAATTCAAGATGTGAGGAAGACCTGAACCTCTATTGAAAAAGATCCTCATGATCATAATATGCATGCTCTAAAAAGGCGAATGGGGGAAGGAACTATGTTAATCCCGTCTAAAAAATGTAAATTAGTTGTCAGAAAAATTACGCACATGCATTATGCTTTATTAATATGCATAAGGTTAAAGCATATAACTGGGAAGTTTGTGTGTGTGTGTGCCTCTGGCTATGAGCTATGCACCCAGTGCTGTTTGCTTTAAGTGACCCTTGTCCACTATTGTCCCTTATTAAATTTATAAAACCTCAAAAAGAGGAGTGGGCTTTGTTTCTCACAGTAAAGCAGTCCCTAACTGACAAAATTTCTCATTTCTGTGCAAAAGTATATGCCATGGTTTACTAGTATAGAATTTTTCCTTTACTGGAGTTACATATTAGAAATTTGTTAGAAATGAGGCATGTGGTGGGCTGACCTTGGCTGGTGCCAGGTGCCTTTCAGGCTGCCCCATCACTCCCTCTCCTCTGTGGGGCAGGGTGGAGAAAACAGGACAAAAGCCTCATGGGTTGAGGTAAGAACAGAGAGAGATCATTCAGCCATTACTGTCACAGGCAAAACAGACTCTGCTTTGGAAAAATGAATTTAATTTATTGTCAGTCAAAATCAGAGCAGGATAATGAGAAACAAGCAAATCTAAAACACCTCCCCTGAGCCCCTCCTTTCTTCCCAGACGCAGCTTCCCTCCCGATATCATTACCTAGTCTCCCTGAGCAGCTCAGGGAGAGGGGGAATGGGGGTTGCAGTCAGAGTCAGCTCCTTAGACATTGTGCTTCCTCCTCAGGGACAGGACCCTTCACACTCTTCCCTGAACTGGCATGGGGTCCCTCCCACAGGAGACCTCCATGAACTTCTCCAATATGAGTCCTTCCCACAGGCCACAGTTCTTCATGAACCCGCTCCAGTGCGGGTTCCCCACAGGGTCACAAGTCCTGCCAGCAAACCTGCTCCAGCGTGGGCTCCTCTCTCCATGGGGCCACATCTCCTGCCAGGAGTCTGCTCCAGCGTGGGCTTCCCACAGGGTCACAGCCTCCTTCAGGCATCCACCTGCTTCAGTGTGAGGTCTTCCATGGGCTGCAGGGGCAATCTCTAATCCAGCATCTGGAGCACCTCCTGCTGCTCCTTCTGCACTGACCTTGATGTCTGTTGGGCAGGTTCTCTCACCTATTGTCACTCCCCTCTCACCCTTGCTGTTGTCGTCCAGCAATTTTTCCCCTTTCTTAGAAGTGTTATCCCAGAGACACTGCCACAGTTACTGATGGCTCTGCCTCGACCAGCAGCGGATCCAGCTTGGAGCCAGCTGGTATTGGCACAATCTGACATGGGGGCAGCTTCTGGCATCTTCTCACAGAAACCATCAAAACCTTGCAATGCAAACCCAATACAAGATATTTGCTGAAATTCCATTTGTTTGAAATCTGGCTCAGCCTTTCAAAGGCCAAGAACTGGAATAGCCATTGCCTTTCAAGTGGTGATGTGCCTTCACTGAAATGAGGTACTTAGCGTGTGACTGTCCTGGAGATGGCTTAGGGTTTTGCTATGACTCTGGTGCATTCATTTATTGAGGTTACTTTTTAAAAAATAGCTATAAAACATATTTGTGGCTGTATTTCTACTGAACTAGTGTATCATACCGTTGCTTTTTAACTAACCAGTCTTTTTTGGTTTGTTCGTTTTTTTTTAAAGGACGCAGTTCTTACAAACGAACCAGAGGTGCTCTCTGTGGAGCTTTAGTCTTTGTTGCAGCTATAGGAATCCTAGTATTCCTGTTCTGTAAAGGTATGTATAACGCTTCCTAACAGCTTTATGTGCTTCAAGGTTATACTTATCTAAGGTTCTGTAGAATGTATGAAAATTTCTGACCATTGGATGTTTTGTAAAAACAGTAGAAGAAACAAGTCCAATTTAGGCAAAGACTAATATATTTGAAGGAAATAATGTACTGAACTTGCATTCTGACACTGGGCTCTGAGTCCTAGGAAACACAGCAGTTTGCATTTGCATATTTCTCCTTCAGACTACATGTTTGATTTACTGTGTGTTTCTACTTACCAAGTGTTTATAGCTTCTCCCATTCCTACCTGATTTTTTTTTCACAGCCTTTTTTGAGAGCATCATAAAGCTGCCCTCAAGATCACATTTACTGTTGGGGCAGGCTTATACCAGGGCTGAATATCATATGCTGAGTTTAATCTGACAACTCAGTGTGGTCAACTGGTAAATGAGACCTTCTGTGCCTCCTGTCAGCCTGTATTGCCATCATCTTGGAGTTCTGTATTTGTTTTTCAATCCATCTCTACACTGAATTCAAGTATTTTTTTTTCTAAGTCTGACAGTTTAATCGGAAATGGTAATTATAGGCTATCACTGTGTATCTTCTTCTGTCACATTTTTGGATTTCTGTGTCAAATTGTCTTCTGGTTTGAAAAAGAGGGGCACGCCATCTTTTCTCTTTGTGTTGGAGAGTCCCAAACAGGAATACATTTCTTCATCCTATTGATGCTCTGCATGGAAAACTCGTGTTGACTTCCAGAGGGGGCCACCACTTGGAGGTGGCTGCAGGGTGAAGAGTACTGGATGCATCTCCCATCTGGAAAGGACTAATTGATGATATTCTGGAGGGAGGCTCTGATCAGGACATAAATGTATATATATTGCATGTGGACCTTATGCTTTCCTGCTCATTGTCCATTTAGTTTCTGCTGGCATGGAATCATAAAATAAACTAGGTGGGAAGACATCTCTGGAAGTTTTATCCAACTTGCTGCTCAAAGCATGACCAACTTCAAAGCTAGGTCAGGTTGCTTAAGGCCATGTCCAGTCCAACTTTGAATAGTTCCAAGGATGGAAATTCCCCACCATCTTTCAGCATGTGTTTAAGTGCTGAATCACTCTTGTAGGGAAGGATATTTTCCTTATTTCTCTTAGGGATTGCCCTTTGGCAACTTCTGGCCATTGCCTCCTGGTTTTAGGTTCTGTGCTTCTGAGAGTTGTTTCCTTTGTTTTTTGTAATTAGTTGTAGACTGTAGTTACCTGTCATCCTCTTAGCCTTCTTCTTGAGGCTGAACAAACCCAGTTCTCTCAGCACCTCCTTGCACAGCTCCTGCCCCTAGACATCTTGGTGGACATTTGCTGGACTAACTTCAGAAAGTCAGTGTTTTTACATTAACTGGGAGACTAAAACTAGAGAGAGTACTCCACATGTGGTGTCACAAATATTGAATAGAGAGGAGGAATTATTTGTGTTGATGGGCTGACTGCACTTCTGCCAACACAGCCCAGCATTTGGAAGCCTTCTAGTGCAAGGGCACGTTTTTCTGAGTGATGTTCAGCTTGTTCATGCTTTCCCATGGAGCTGTTTCCTAGCCAGGCAGAGCCCAGCCTGTAGTGGTCCATTGGGTGACTTCAAGAGACTCAGGACTTTGTTTGCCGTTGAATATCACATCTTTTTTGCCAGCACGTTTCTCCAGGTTGTTGAAGTCAATTGGAGTGGCAACCCTGCCTTCCAGCGTGTCCCTACTCTCCCCAGTTTGATGTCATCTGCAAACTTTCTGAAAATGCCTTCTGTGTCCTTGTTCATGTTGGTGGTGTTAAACAACACTGCTCTTGGTGATAACACACAAAGAATGTCACTCAAAACTGACCAGCAGTTAGAATCAAAACAATTCAGTTACTTCCCTTGAAACAGTGAGGGCTTGAACATGCAAGAAAATAAACCTGTTATACCTTGGAAGGATAAGCACTGCACAGGTATAATCAAACAGCAGAAGAGATTTGCTGATTTAAGTACAAGACTCAGAATCAGAAATTGTTAAGCTCTGCCTTGGATTTTATTAGATGTGTTCTGACTTGCTGTCACAGGAGACCCATTCTGTTGATGTCTCACTGATTGTCTTTCCCCCAAAACAGTATTTCATCCTTTGTTCTTTCTCCAAGTCAAATATTCAGTCGAGTGTTCTCAGTGAAGTGTATTTTTTTTTTGTTTGGGGGTGGGAGAGGGAGATGGAATGGATGGAGGCTGTCAACAAGTTTCCAAAGGCACAAAACTTTATTTCTGAGTCATTTCTCCAAGTATTCTACTTGTTTGTGTGCAGGTAAAATTAACCTTGGAAGAGGAAGAAAGACTGCTCAGAAGAACAGTCCAGTGAATGGCTCAGGTAAGACAGTGTTACAAATGTGTGGAAATCAGACTGTTGCTTGGTCTGGGCTTGTCAGTTTTTATTCTGTGTCAGTGTAGTCTTTCATTGGAGAAATAAAGGAGTAACTTTTCTTTGAGTGTAGTTACTTTTTGCAGGTCATTAATACATACTTTCTAAAACAAATATGTTTATTTGTAGGAGAACATGAGCAACTTTTCCCTGGGGACAGCCAACAACAGCGTCACTCAGAGGGAGGTAAGAAATCTGTATTTTAGGGTATTAATGTTTCTAAATATCTGCCGTTGGTTGGAGCAGGGAGTCTGATTTACTCTTCCCTTTTTTGTGGGCCTGAGCTTTTGAATTAGTTTTCAGTGTGTGCATATGCAAACTCAAAATCTCAGTTGAGGTCCAATATTGGATGATTATAGGGACCTGCACTTAGTGAATGTGTTGATGGGACTGGCAAAGTTACTGACAGTGAGTGGGCTGAGATTTTCCTGGTCAGCAGCTGTCTTTGAAAGTGAATTACCTTTCTAACAATGGAGAACTGGGGCTGGCTTAAGGATGAGGGCTGAAAAGGTGCACACTGTAGGGCAATCTGTCATTCCTCTCTTCCTGTCCAGATCTCTATCTGGGCTTCTGCTGTCCATTCTAATCTCCATTGGGGTTTTTTTGATTTTGGGAGTTTGTTTGTTTGTGGATTTTTTGTTTTTTCTTAGTGTTCTGTTGGAGTGGTTTTGGGTTTTTTTACTTCCTTAATTTGCAGCAAGATTGTTCTGTTCTCTGGCTTCTTGTGTTTTGGGGTGTGGAAATCACTCTATATAGTGAGCAGCTAAGGAAGGGGGCAACTTTAGTCTGTGCTCCTTTCATAAGGGTGAATTTGGCTATCATATTCTAGCTTTAACATGTGAGTCTTGTTGCCAGGACTGTGGTCTGTTTTTGGGAACCAAACTAAATTAACCCCCAAGGCAGTCAAGTAGACTGAGGAGAGCAGGGGAAGATTCTTAAAAAATATTCTGTTACCAGGCCAAACAGTGTTTCGGTGGGAAATGGCTAAAGCTCCCGGCATCAGGTGCAGGCTCAGTGCCCTCTTGGAGTGTTCTGGTGTTGAGCTCACAGTGCCTACATGTGGGCTGCTCAGTCTGGTACCTTATATTTGTTAAAGCTGTGTTTCTAGCCCATGGTCCAGACACCACTGAAGTCAAGACTATGGATGAATCTGAAGGTGAAAAAAAGGAGAAGGATGGGTAGGAAAAAAACCTCAATAACCCCCCTCAAAAAACCTCATTTTGGTACTGCACTTAAATTTGCTTTAGAATGCTTCTATTAAAGATTCTTTAGGGACTGCAAAGAGGAAGGGTTTAAAGTTACGGTGTTATTGCAACACAAACATGAAGTAAAAAAAGTAGATGCAGATTCTTTTCTCAGCTCTCTGGCTTTTTATGGCAGATTTGTGCAGCTTTATCAGTAGATCTACTTCAACAAGACTTTTGTAAAGTTGTAGGCATAAATATAAACAGTGTTGGTCATAGTCTGAGACCTTAAGTGGTTACTGGAGGGAAGTCGAAGTTGAAATTAGTTGTGAGTCCTTGAAGTGGCATAGTGTGCTGGTTCTCAGGAATATCTGTTAGAAGTGGTATAATGAAGTTGTCGCTTTAGGGCTAAGTTGCATATTTTGCAGACTATTGTGCTACCTCCATACACATTTCTGGAAAAGGATTTCTGTTTTCTTGCAGCTGCATTTTCACAAGCTGTTCGTTGTGAGAGTGAAGAACCTGAAGCAGGTAACGAGAGAGATGGAGCCCTAAACCAAAGGAACATGAAAGGGGAAAGTAATTTTGCACATGGCCTTTTGTAGTCCAATCCACATTAGCATGTTCTCAGTATAGAGTTTACCATTCCCCTGTTGGCCTAGAAGAACCTGTTGCTCTTAGGAACAGTAAATGTTGATGGGTACATCAGTAGAAGAGAAGTTAGAAAGACCTGGAGCCTGTGTTTGGTAAACAGCACGGAGCAAATACCTTCTTGGGGCTTCACCTTCCCTCTTGATGAGAATGATGCTGCTTACTGTGTTTGCAAATCGTTTTACCATCTGTGGGAAAAAGAACTAACCATGGAAGAAAGAACCCCTTTTTACAGTAAATAAGCAAATTACCCTTTTGTCTAATGCTACCTTTTATTTGCACGCAAAAGAGTACCAAGGGTATTTCTATAGGATATCATCATGGGTAGGTGGTCTTTGCTTTCTGCTGGAAAGAAACCCTCAAATAGGACCTCAGACAATAAAATGCTGTGGCTTCAAAGCTTTGTATTGGTGCCAAATAGATATGAGCCCCAGTACACCAATTTAGAAATGGGATACTTACCAACTTGCAAAATTCCTTTTTGGGAGATACTTCATCCAGAAATGTGCTTCTCTAAGGAGAGGAGCCTGCTGTATCTTCCATCTGCTTTATACTTCAGGAGACTTTTGACTGCATTCACCAGGCAGCTAAGCAAAGCTCCAGTTTTGTTTTCTTAGTCCAGTCAGTGTAAATTTCAAAGAAGTTCTGGGACCTGCATTTTTTCTAGAAGTTCTTTTAACTCCAGAGGGCTGGTGAAATTGAACATTATTGTTCAACTCGAGAAAAAATGTCAGTTTTTTCTCCAGTCTGTTGCACTAGTAGTTCATTCACTCCCTATCTCTTCCACTGTTTTCCACAAGTGGCTGATAATAAGGGCATTGGAAAAGGCAGAAGTCTTTCCTATAAAGGAAAAAAAATCACTAGTGATGACAATAAGGAAAAGGAAACTTAGAAAAACTCAGAAGCCCCTGGAGTTTGCTGCTTATTCTTCCTGCATGAATTGTAATGGGTGTAGAACAGCTTTTTTCATCTGAAGAAATAGGGATTGTGTAGCTGATGGTGAAGGTGTGGTGCACTGCGGGATTGTCTCATCACTTGTGTAACTATTTCCATATACATAGACATGGATACAGGAAAAGGAGAATTATTTTATTCCTGTCTTAGAGGAGAAAGGAGTGAAACACACAGTTCAGGCAAAAGAGAAATCAGGTCCATAGATAAAGGTTGTCAGTTTGGACACGAGATGTTGAAAATAAAACACTTTCTTTTGCTGCAGTATAGAACGGGAACATCAGGAAGGGGAGTTAGTGCACCTCTGTGCAGTACACCCAGCAGCACTTAGGGAACAGGCAGTCACTGCTCTCTGGATGGGAAATAGTAGGCAAGGCTATGATGTTCTCTGAAATGTGTGTACAAAGCAGTTTCAAGTAGGGCTTCTGCTGATAGCACAGCAGTACTTAACTTACAGAGGAGAAAGTGTACTCTGAGCCCTGGACTGCACAGAGCAGTGGCCTGTGCTGGGGAGGGGCAGAAGCAACGGTGTGTGCTCCTGAGGGACTGTAGTTGTTCTCTGATCTCTTTTCAGACAGAGAATTGAATGAGGACAGTGCCCTGAAAGACAAGCAGATAGTTAAGAATGGTGTAAATCAGGAAGGTAAGTACCTGTTCTGTGGAGCAATCAGTGCTACTCACCCAGTAGGCAAACTGGCCATGATCCCTTCATAGAATCTGCTGGGTGAGAAGGGATGCATCAGGATCATGGACTCCAACCCCTGTTCCTGGAGATGACACCCCAATAATCACACCATGTACCTGAGAGCATTGTTGAAACACTCCTTGAACTCTGTCATGCTTGGTGCTGTGCCCACTTCCCTGGGGAGCCTGTTCCAGTGCCTAACCACCCTCTGGGTGAAGAACCTTTTCTTGATATCTGACCTAAACCTCCCCTGACTCAGCTTCATGCCATTTCCTTGAGTCCTGTCACTGGTCATGAGAGTGAAGAGATCGTACCTGTCTCTTCTCTTCCGCACACAAGGAAGTTGTAGACTGCAGTGAGATCTCTCTTCAGTCTCCTCTTCTCCAGGCTGAACAAACTAAGTGACCTCAGCCACTCCTTGTAAGGTTTACCCTTCAGACCCTTCACCAGCCTCATGGCCCTCCTTTGGATGCTCTCCAGTAGCTTTTTTATATTGTGTATACATGTAGAGCTGTAACTAGCAACTCAGTCTGATGCAATAGAGCCATACCTTGAAGCTGAGCAAGGCAGGGGACTGTATTTGTCTTCTTATCTCTCTTCAGGCACCTTAAAGAAGAACAGCAGCTCGCTGGCCAACCATGCAGATGACTGTGGCATAAATGAAGGAGGTGAGTAGCTGCACTGTGGAACAGCCTTTGTTCATTCTGACTTTTGCCTAATGCCACCTAATGAAGGGCACCACGGGCTCTGAGCACCTCCTGTGCTTGGCCTTTACAGGGTGTGTAAGGGATCATGGAGACAATACAGAGTCAGGAATGGAGGAGAGAAGGGAGGTGTTGGATGGTGATCCCATGGGAACGGGGCATGTTGGTCAGGGTTACTATTGTTGCCAAACAAATGGCCCGAATCTCAGTCAGATTGTTCTTGATCCATCTGGGCCAGAGAGTCAGAGTTGTGAGGTCCAGGATTGTCTGAGTGTTGCCTTTGTCCTTGCAGAAGTGACCCAGGATGCAGAAGGTGGGAATGGGGAGCAGCTGAACAGCTCTCCCAGCTCCAGTAAAGAAGGTATGTGAGGATGAAGCTCTCTGTGTCTTGGGAGAGTGTCCTGACTGACACAGAGGTTGACTGTGAATAGTTTTCCTTTCTAAATAGTTTTCTAAAACTAAATAGTTTTCCTTTCTTGGAAGAAAAAGGAAAAATGTTGTTTTGTCTGTCATACAGTCCTTACTTAAGTGGTGTAACTGTGAGCATCTCATACTAGTTCCTGCTTTTTGTATTGTAGATGAGTGGTCACCAAACTTTTTGTGATTGTCTACCACATCAGTAAAATACCTTGAACAAGCATACTCATTTTATGTATATTTATAAGTTATATACAGTTATTAGCATACTCAAATATTACATACAATATAAAACATGCACAAAATAAAAATTAAGAAATTGTAATGATGAAGTAAATAGTATTTTTATTTTAAAATTTGATTACTGGTGCAAAAATATTTTTTCCTGCACCACAATGGATTGCCTTGTGCACACCCACTTTGGAGTCTGCTGGTGCAGATAATCCCTTTAAAGATTGTCAAAATGCATAGCCATGTGAAAGCAGGTGGCACCTTACTGCTCCAAAGTTTTTTGTTCTGCCACGTTTGATACTTCTGTTGAATTACCAGCCAAGCAATCACATCTAAAAATTCTGGTATTTGCTGAAGACAGTGTTGAAAAGAGGGGGGGGGGGAAATCTCCAAATGTGAAGAAACATGGATGAATGGAAGGGTGGGAGGGATTTAGGACTGAATACAAAAAACTTGACTCTGTGATGCAGACAAAACTGCTGATGAAGCTGTCATGAAAAAAGGGAAGTATAGCCACAGAGGAAGCTGTGGTGTGTCGTAATAACTGAGTCAGATCCTGTTAGTTAACAATGAGTAACACTGGAAGCCAAATAAAGTAAGTCTGTGTATTATTCCTGGTTCACGTGATGTGCTGCTTTGCTGGGCTAAACTGTGCTCCTGCACCACCCTTAAAGGTTTAGCATCTGCAAGTGGTCTGTTGTTATGTCATGCTGAGGCACCAGATGTGGCTGGGCTTGCTTTGGTGCTGTTTGGAAACCATGTGAGAACAGAAATTTTTGCGTGTCTTGGGGGTGGGGTATGAAACCTCATGCTTATCCCTGCAGCTGTAAAATGAGAGAACCCTATTTCATATTCAGACCCTCTCACTGCACAGACACAAGGAAACAGCACACAAACACACACACACACAAGCACACAACTGGCTTTTTTGATTGCATTCTTTAGATTCATCACCAAGGTAAAGCAGTAAACCTGCTTTGATTTTAAATATACAAATCCTAAAAAAATATTTCAGGCCTATCCAGGAACCTGTGAGAACCAGACTAGGGGCAACTTTCTTTTTCTCATTGTCTACAGAGTTGAGGACCATATGTCACCATACGCTGCTCTCCTAGACCATCTCCTGACATCTTATCCTAGGTTGGAGTGATGCTGAGCTAGAGATTAGTGGAAGGGACAGGTAGTGCTATCAAAATGGGAGCAAAGACCGAAGGGCGTAGTGCCTTGGCACATCCAGGTGGCTGCCCTTAGAGAGCTGCTATGTGTGCAACAAGATGGAAACACCAATGTAAGTGGGCTTGTGTGTGCTTTATTGGAAATCAGCCTGGTTAGAGGCTGATGCATATTGCACGTGATGAGTTGGGCTGGGCACGTAGCCTTGAACTTCCTGCACTGTAATTTCCCTTTGCCTTCAGTCTCCTTGCTTGTTAAATACGAGCTGTATTTTCAATCCTTAAAAGAGAAAACTCCAAAAGCACCTGGCATTACTGTGTGGAAGAAATAGCAGCAGCAGCACATGCATGTGTGATGCACAGCTGATAGTGAGATCACAGACATAAAACATTTGCATAGCAGTGGGGTCTTAGTTACCTGGTTCTGTGATCCAAAGTCATGGAGTCAGAACAACTTCATGGGTTACCAGCTGCTTAGCAGGTGGCTGGCAGTAAGTAATGAATGTTCTACCTGTGCTCCAGTTGCAGAAGAATGTGCCGAATAATAAAGAGATAATTTGGGTAAAATGTTTAGTGGCTATCAGATACCATGGGTCAGGTACCTGCTCTAACTGGATTGTCATGAGTCACGTGACAGGGTCTTGGTGCACCTTCACACCACATTAGTATTTAAAGCTTGCAGTATTCTTATATAGCTAGTTCAATTTCTATAGGAAAAGACATTGTAATTTACCTGTGTGCTTTTCTTACTCTTTTGTTTCAGATCTTAAATCAAAAGCAAGTAGTTGCTTTGTTGCCCAAACAAATACGGAAGAGAAACGGTAGAATTCGGTGGTGCTACTTTTTCCCTTGAAGGTCTTCCATGAGCAATGAAGTTGACAGAGCTTCATCAAGAAGCACTTCGAAGACAAGCTGAACTGTTTCCAGTGCCTGTTTCTTTCCTCAGAAAAGACAACCTCCTTTTCTAGTGCTACTATGGGAAGACAAATAGGCCAAATCATGGACAAAGTCTTTTAAATTGTTTTGTATTTAGTTTTAACAAACAGCACCCTACTAACACACCAAGGCCTCTGCAGTTGATATTTAGCAATTTACAAAGTGGTATATATATTTGCATGAACGCGGACAAATCAAAAACTGATCAGCTTTCTATGCACTTTTTTATCAGTACATTTTTACAGTCAGAAAAGAACTTCATCCTTCAGCAGACCCAGATGGATGGAAGTTTATCTTTTCTAGTCTTGGTTCTCCAACAGGAACTCAACACTCCAGGCAAACCTATGTCCTAGAGTTGGCAGATGTCTGGCAAACTGATAATCTCCTGACAGTGGTTCACTTTGTGATAAAACTACATTTCAGCTTGTTGTTGCACTGGAATGAAGCTGCTGTTGACAGTGGCTTTGAGCTTTTCCTAAAGCTTTTTATATTTTTTTAACTTTTAGGACTTTTTTTAAAATGCCTTATCTCTTACTTCACATTTTTCTAAGAATGTCAGCTTACTTCTACTCATTTCTAGGGAGCAATAGTATGTCTTCCAGTTGCTTGAGACTAGAACAAAAACTTGAAAACTGAGATCATATATATAATGAAGGTCAGAAAGAGTCAAAAAGAAAAACACCATGCATTAATATTTTCAGAACATCAAGCTGTGGAGTGTTTTTCATTATGTTTACATGCTGGTTGTTCATGCAAGTTGAAAGCCATTTTAGTTCATTTTGAGCCTGGTACGTGTAAAGAATCATGGTTTGACACTGGTAACCAGCAATCAGAAGCTCCCCCTTCAGCTTTCCCCTTGTTTCAGCTTATGCCCTTTCCACTCACACAATTTCTTCTGCTATTTGCAGCTGTACTACATGCATGTTCAAAAGTCACTTTTGGTAGGACTAGACCCTTTACCTCTACTGCTGTATATAAATATTTATAATTTATTTAACCTGAAGTGATGTCTTTTATATGGTTTTTTTTGGGGTGGTTTGTTGTTTGTTTGTTTGTGTGTCTGTTTGTTTTTTGGGTCAGTGTTCCTAACCCAAATGTCTTTCTCCATTCCACCTTCAATGAATTTATCATGATAATGCTGTCTGCTTCTTAGGACATTTTTAACAAGTCTCCACAAAAAGATAGCCCTTCTTGTGTGTATTGTGGTAAGAGTAAACCTGTAGCTTGTTTGCCTGCTTGGGCAAAGTCTTATTTTCTGTTATTAATGTGAGAAATAATAGTAAAAAAATGATTGTGTGGTGGAACTGGGCTGGAATTTCTCCCAGAAACTGTACCAGTTTGTCTAATAGTCTCCATCCCATGCAATTTTTTACTAAACAGCCCAGAAAGGTGTCATATAGTGTGGTTTTGAAAATTCTTTGACACCGGGTATAATTGATGTTGTTTCCAAAGCAAGAAGCAACAGCCTTCAAAAATAGTAAGCAGTTGTGGTTAACTAACCACAGTTGCTGGAAGGCTTCAGAATAGTTTGTGGAATTTTGGAGCTTTATCAGAAGCAGAAAAACCCATTTACATGACAGGCTGACGTAAGACCAGGAACTACAGGCTCTGCAGTCTCTCCCTGCCTGCTTTACCCTTTTACCTTGCACAGTGCCTTCTGTGCATGAGAAATTTCTGGTAGAAGTGCAAACTGCAGTTCTCAAAGCAACAGTGAAGCTTTTTTTTTAATTGGTATTGTTGTATCTTTGGGTTTTGAGGTAGATTTTGGGGTTTTTTTTCCTCTAAGGATGTGAAGTCAGACATTTGGGAGAATAAATTCACCTGACTTCCTGCTGGGTTTGGTGACAGTATTTGCAGTGCCATTGCCCATGTCTTTCTCTTCAAATGTCTCCTCAATAACTAAAGGAGAATAGACTTTTTTTTTTGTGAAAAGCTTGTGTCCAATCTTACTTTGCACTGCATGGAAAAATAGGCAGTTTTCAATAGCTGAGAGTAGAAGCTCACTTGAAATGCAGTTATTTTTGGCCTGTGAACAAGCTGAATCCAGGAAATGCTGACTATATTCCAGGAAGTGAGTCTGCCTTCTGACATCCCTGAGTCTCAGCACACGCTGGTGGTAAGACCTATTTTTGTTAATAAGCAAACTCACAGTGAGTAGAAGCTGCTGCTAAGTACTTGTGCCCACAAGATAAAGCCTGGTTGATTCCTTGGTCCTGACTCTCTTTTCTTTATACTAGCTTTAACCTATGAAAGCAGTGCCTACAGGAGATGGTGCTCCTAATTAATCCCAGAATACATGAGGTCAGAGCTCGGTATCTGCTGTAGAGCTGAAAGGGTGGGTTTTGGTCATCCGACTCAACCCACAGATGTGCAGGCAGATTTGTGTTGTGCTGACATGCCCAGCTTTCAGTTGTTTGCAAACACACTGTGCTGGACCTTGCTGAACAGTTGCACCTTCCACACATTGTCATTGGCTGTGCAGCTGTTGGGAACAATCTCTAACAGATTCCAGTGTGAAAGCAGTCCTGTGAGTTGAGAGAGCCTTCATCAGTGCCTGAGAGCTACCTTCATATGGAGCTATACAAGCAGAGTCGGGAGGACTGGCTTCCAGGAGCAGGACTGCAGCAAAAGCTAGGGGGAGCAGCAGCACCAGCAGGCAGCGTGGTTTTCTGGTGAGCAGATCTGTATCTGCGCCTTAAAACCAGGGACTGATTATCCTGGCGGACTGCAGGGACATGACACACACCCTGTGTGGCAAACACAGGTTTGCAATGCTCTACGAGCAGTAGCAGGGTAATCTAGGGACACCCAATGCAAAAGGGTGAGGTGAGCTTGTGTGCTCGACCATCTGTGGGTGCAGTTTGAACTGCGGGGTAGGGACAAGGACATGAAACATTTCTGTGGACCATAAAGAGCATGTAGCAAGATTCTGAGGAACTTTGCCTTAGCCATGACATCAAGGGAATTTTCCTACTTAAAAGGTGGTGAGTAGGGGCATCATGTTGGCCAGTGTGGCTTCACAAGTGCAGTCATGGGAGAAATTAGTGTATCCTAATCTAAGTTTCTAATCTGCCAAGTTTTATATGACCCAAACATAGAACTTAGGTAAAATGCAGCTGCTTCTTCATCACTGTTGGATATCTGAGGATAGGCCTGTGGGTCACAAAGTTTATCAATTTTTTCTATCAGCTGTGCCTCTCTACCTAGAAAAAAAATTATTCCAAGCCTTATAATTGCAAGTTTCTTTCCAATTTAGAACATTTCCTCTTCTGTCATATCCAGTTATATCTGTTTACCATCCCTCTTCTTTGGGGAGTATCAGTGCACTTCAAGTATGCAGTTTGGATCCTTTTTTTGCTTCTTGGGGAAGATGGGGGAGAAGAGAGTTTAGAGTTGGTCCACAAAGATGGAACATGAGTGAACAGAGCAATCAGTGATAAGTGGGGCTAAGTGCAAAGAAGGTCCAGAAATTCTGTGCAGAGTACTGCAAACCAGACTATTTTAGGTCTACAAAGATAAATTAATCCCAGAATAACTTTTTGAAATGCTTGCCTTATACTGCAGTAAGCTGTATCTTACAGTCCTAACAACAGAGGAGCCGTGCCTTTCCTCTGATATCAGCGTTTTCTTGCTAGGTCTGGTTGAGAATTACATTTTCCAACGTTTCACTCCCAGTTGCAAATTCTCCGTTTTAAGTGAACATTAAGCTAACTTAAATAACTGATTTAACTATATTAATCAAGGAGGGCCCTTGGTGGTGATGGTGATAGTCCTTGGTGTCTCTGGCTGAGACTCAAGCCAGAGGACTGTCTCAGAGAGACAACACTTGAAGAAGAGGCAAGAAGCTTCAAGGGCCAGACTGGCAGCCTGAAGCTCTGTGTGTCCGGGTGGCATTGCTCTGCTGGGGCAGGACTTAGACCCAGCAGTGTAGGAAATTATTCCCAGCTTCCCTCTGCTGTGTGGAGTGTGAAGCTTTTCCAGGAAGGTCACTGATTCAGAGGCAGAGAAAAAGGCTCCTAAAGATTATTCACCCATGGATTAGCTGTTTTGCATTAAGAGCTGTACGAGGCAGGTTGCTGTCCACTTATTCAAAGGGTATTTGGTGAATGTGGGGGCGATTTGCCCTGTGGGATGGTTTGTTGTAGCTGTTTTTCAAGGGCCTATATATATATATGATTTTTTCCTAGAGAAATTAGAAATTGGTGAAGACATTCAATGTTTTAACTTTTCTTTAGAACATCCGAAAGAGGGGCCTGAGCCCTTGGGGGAAATGATCTCACAAATACCAGGATTTAGGGTAATGCAAAGCCAGCAGGCAGGATGAGCCAAAGCTTGGATTTAATAAGAAAACTGTATGGAACTGGCTGTGGGACTTGGAAGCTGACGGTCTTCACAACTGAGGGCCGGCCCACAGGGGTGGGGGACTTTTTCCCTGTGAAGAGATGTTGTGCCTTAGGGATGCTGCAGATCACATCTCCCTTTACATCTACTCTGAAGTGTGCCAGGGTCCCGTGAAAAGTTTCACTGGCTTCCAGTGGTGTGGACCTTGTTGGTTCCTGTGGCCAACCTAGTAGGCAAGAAGGCCATGGGAAAAAAAACCTAATTTGGGATCACTCTTACATGATGTCCAAGTAAATAACCACATGGAATGCAGCCAGACTACAGTTCTCAGGCTCCATCATGGCTCTGAATCATGAGTTTTGCTCAACAGCACTGACTAAATATGAAAGTCCTCTGGTCAACTCTGGAGTATATTAACCAGAACTCATAATATGCTTTTTCTAACACTGCAGATCACTACCACTACAGTGGTAACATGCATATGGTGGATTGGAACATTGTAATCACTAGTAATGTGCTCCACAATAATAATTATTTATCATCTGGTCGTTTTTCAGTTCTCTCTTTCTGAAGCCAAATAAATTAGGACAGAAGTTCACTGCAGTAGCAAAGTCAAATACTGAAAGACTAGAGATTGCTGAATTCAGGATTTTTTGCAGTCTTCCCTTATTCCCCCATAGAAATAAGGGAATAAGTCTTCCTTTATTCCCCCATGAAAATAGACTTTTATTTTCAGCAGATTCCTGTTGTTGGTAGAAAAATGATCTGCTTCAACATTTCGCTTGATTTTTTTCCATGAACTTTGTGTAGCCCACTGGCTTTTGTGCATAACCCGAGATGTACTTTTAAGTAGTTCACTTTCTTTCAGATGTTTTTGAGTTCTAGTGTTCACACCATAGCATCTGACCATTTCCCAATCAAATTTCCTGCGCTCTCAGACACGTGGTGGTGCTGTCCCCTTTTAACAGATGGGCACACTGGCATACAGTGAGGCTACAGCCAAGTCTGTCAGAAGCGTTTACTGACTAGGAAGCACTCACAACTGTGCCTTGGCCCTCCTGCATGCTTCTGTAGGCTTGGGACTTTCATATGGTCAAGATAGAGCTCTGTTCAGCTGCAGCTACAAGCTACTAGCAAGGTTTCTCATTGCACATGTGGGAAATAGGGAATGCACAAACAGCTTCAGTATGGCAGTCATGTATGAAATCTGTGTGGGGAAAACTCCATGAGTGTAGGCAGCAGAGAGGTTGGAGTTCCCTGTGCTCTTGTCCTCCCCTTATGCTAGAAGGAGAAACTGCATTCAGGAGAAAAGCTGTTTATAAATGAGCCGTGCAAACTGGTGCTTTGACTTGGTAGGTAAAGGCCACTGGCATCTGGAAGTCTTGGGCATTGTGTGTGTGCAAATGTTTGTGTTCTGTGTATGTGCATGAATATGCATGCACCTGTGTCTCGAGCACTGCTCATACAGGGAAGCAACGTATGCTGAAGAAGGTTATCAGCCTCCTAGTGTGCAGGAGCTTTTAGAGTAGAAATGGTTTAAATTACCACGATATTTGTCAGTGGAACAGAACTTGTGCTGGGCTGCGAATTGCTTGGGGTTTGTTTTCCCTAGGGATAGCAGTCTCCACTGAGTTGTACTGGAGTGGATGTGGGGAGAGGGTCCTTTCATCTTCTGAGACAGTTGGACAGCTAAAATCTGTCAGCACAGACATTTTGCCAGTGTTTACCTTAAATACATATTCAGCGGAATGTTTTGGTTTATGTTGGGTTATGAGCATGGGGGAGCTCAAACAGATGTACAGATAACATCCAGTTCTTCAGAAAGGCATTTAGCAGACTTACCATTGTTTTTGTCCGTCTGCCCACCTCCCACCTACCTCTGCCCTGTTCATGATGAGGATGTAAAATGTCAACCTGACAGTTCAAGTGTGACAAAACAACAAATGTGAGTAAGGGGAAATCTCTATCTGAGGCTGCCTAGAGTGGCCCCACCTGCCATCAGTGACAAAACATGGGTCTGAGAGAGGGCTCGCTGTACTGTCTCAGCCCCTGGAAGACCCATGAAGATGGATGCAACCCTCTGCCATTACCATTTTAAACTTCCACCTTAGGAGTAGAGCTCTGTGTCGGTGTGTGTTTGTGTATGGAGAGGTGTGTGTCATTACCTAGAACAGCTGTGGGCTCGGGGAGGCATAATTCCAATCTTCTGACAGAACTCTATTTTCCCTCAGAAGTTCAGGAATTACAAGATACACTACCTATTTTCATTTGTTCATATCTAAATTGTCTCCAGATCCTCAGGCTGAGCATGAATTCCAGTGTAATACCTTGTTATACAGGTGTGGTGGTGCCATAAGAGTGCTACATTATATCTCTGGAGATAATTACTTTGTAATTTCACCTTTTTTGTATTTTTCTATTTGTAAGCACGCAAGATGCAAGACACTGCCTCTGTAATGAGAGCTCTTTCACCCATAGCATAATTTCTTTCCCCAGCATACCCTAAGGGCAGTAAAAGAACAATGGCTTTGGCAGCCGTTTCACCCAGCCTGCATAAGTGGCATTGTTGCCATTTGGAGCATGTTTCTGTATGGCTAGGGTATGTAAAACATCAGACTTTTCAAAAGCTTTAAGTGATTTGAGGTATCTTATGTTCTCATTATCCAACATCGAACAGGTTAAGGAGTTCGTTGGGATGACACCGTTGAGAAGCTGAATGTTCACAGGGAATTGCCTTATCAAGACAGTATCAGTTATACCAAAACAAAAAAGTCATCAATTACCTTGGGACTGGCTTGAAAATCATGAAACCTTAAGGAGTAAAGAAACAGGGTGGGGCTGGAGATCCGATAGAAGTAAATATCAGACTGATTCACAAAATTAGGACAGCTTGTTTGCAGCAGGTGGGAACTTGGATGGCAGAATTCTGGCCGAAGCGAGGCAGAGCTGGACACGCAGCTCTTCCCTAGAAACGTTCCCCTGAACTTGACTGCAACTTTGTCCACTGTGGAAATATTTCCAAGTGCTTCTGATACGACTGGCCAGCAGGCACCGCTCTAAGATCAGCAATTGCTTGGCCGCTGTGGCATCTAACAAAGAGCTCGTCACAATCCCTTCCAGTTCCCTTTTATGGGGGAATGGTGTCCTTACAGGTCAAGGCACCAGTTTGGAGTGTATTTACCTGCTTCCTAACACAGGGAACTGAGGAAACAGATTTCCTGAGGAAAGGCTTCTGCTTACTGAACTGGATTTTAGCCCTTGAAGTACCCAGTGACTTCCAACCAAATGCCCATGTGTAAACGTAGTCTGTGTACTCCTCAGCCACATTAAGACATGACCTGCTCAACTGCACTTCTTTCAAAACAGCTGTAGCATCCCCTGCCCCACGTCTCCCCCTCCCACCCCTCACTGCCCTTCCCTCCATCCTCTGGTCATACAGGTTCTGATCCCAGGCTATTAAAGCAGTGCAAAGCCTGCATATTACAGACTGGCTTTAATTAAACCTCCCAGCCACAGAGTACACAGGTACAGCTGGAACTGACTGAATTATTTCTTTACCGCCTTCTGGGCTTAGACCAGAGCAGGGGTCCTGCTGCCTCCCTGGAACAGGTAGGGGAGGGAGCTGTAGGAAGGGGGCAGAGAAGGGACAGATTTGTCACCAACTGAGTGACCTTTCTGCTTTTTGGACTGAAGTGGGACCATTTCCTCTGTGTGCTGACATTTGCTCCAGCCCTGTTCTTCTGTCGCTTTCTTCATCTCCGCTTCACTTTGTAATTACCTTTTGTTTTGTTGGTTTACTCCACCCATCCCCATGCTCCTTCCCTTCAACAGCTCCTCTCCAGGGATTCCTCTGCATGAATCTGGCCAACACAGGAGGCAGAGAAAAGAGAGACATTGCTCTGCTTTTGTTACCCAGTTCTCCTCATTCCTGTATGTTGGGTCTGTCTTATTTGAGATCTCAGGCCACTTACGGCTTCTGTTTGAGAAGGGAAAAAAAAGGTATGAGGATCTCTTTCTTTTTTCCTCTTCTTCTTGCTCTGCAAATCTCCTGAGGTACTCAGAGTTTGACCTCTGTGGATTCTCACACCCTGGCTGGAGCTGCGGGAAAATCAACTCTTGAATAGCACATAATTTCTTACTGATATTTTGTGCGTCATTTTGTTACTGTGTTTATGCAGTTGTTGCTTGCAAACAGCACGTTGTGAGTTTGGCTCACTCTTCTCACCCCTCTCCTCTTCTCCACCCCGTTCTTGCCCTCTTGTCTCTGTTTGGTCCTAGTTTTGTCATGATCTAGACAGACTGGAGACTTCCAGGCTCCAGAAGACCTGCATTTCTAACGTAAGAAAACAAGTGGAAAAACGCTTAATCTTTTTCCATTGGACTGAAATCCTGCAGGCTCCTTAATCTATTACAATGTCACATAAAGGGCATAGGTGGCATTTCTTTTACTTTGGCAGTCATCTTTAAGGGGGGCAAGGGGTGGAGCAATGACAATTCAGTTGATAAATCAAGAAACCAAGAGGTAGGATTCCTCATTTATGCTCTTGGAAATCTTTTGCCACTTGTTGGCTTGTCACTTACATTTTTTTGTCAAAGTTTACCTAGCTCTTAAAGAGTAGCTGTTGCACTTGCCTGCAGGAGGTGATTATGGAAAAGGTAACATTTCCCTTAACGGCTGAGCTGCAGTCGATTTAATTTGCAGTTTGTTATGAAATGGTAGGTATTGTTTTACCTCTCTTCATCCCCAGGCTGGGGGAACGGGCACAGAGAGTTCCAGAGATAAATGGTGAGCTAAATAATTACAGGCCTGGCTCCCAGGGATGGTTTGAGGATTAATGGCTGTTTGTACAGCACTTCAAGATCCTTAGCTGAGATCTGCTTTGAACTCTGGGGCATTTCAGGCTGCAGGTGATGGGCACCCCCAGGCTCTGGCAGAGGCCAGTACTCAGAGTATATCAGATCTTTTGAAGCAGACTGCAGCTCCAGGGATGTGGCTGGCCAGGCTCACAGGGGAGGTTTATTTTAGATCTGGGAAGTGCTCCTATGTAGAATGGGAAGGTGACAAGGAGAACCTGTCTCTTCAGGCTCACTTCTTTTAAGCAGATAAGGCTGCTTGGAAGAGAGACCTGAGGATTAATACATCCAGCAAATGCTGCTCTGGCCATCTTTCCAGTCTTTCTGTTCAGTAGCAGTGTCCCAGCTGGTAAGAAGAAGTCAGTGCTCAGCTGTCATGGGTAGAAGAAGCAAGCAGCTTGAGTTGCCTTCTGATGCCAGCCAGAGCTTCCTTGGTCTTTTCTCCTGAGGAACCCATGGGTGACTTTCAGAGGTTTATGCTAAGCCAGAACACTGCATTTCAAGTCTTTGGGCCTAATACTCCATGAATGACCATAACTTCTTTAGGCTGGGACATTTTCTCTCATTGTCACAAATGAGGAAACTGTTCTGTTGGGTGCCTGCAAGGTGTTGGAGTGCCAGCCTGGCTTTTACAGCCCTAGAAGGAAGTGCTGAGAGCATTGCTTTCTGATCTTGCAGCGGAGGTTTTCAAAGGGGAGGCTGTGCTGTGGGAAGCAGTGTAAGATAAAAGTGGATCCAGACAGCTTGTGCTTGTTTGACTACAGAAGCAGCCATCAAGGCCAAGCCCTCGGGGAAGGTTCTCCCTGTCCTGTAAGAGGAGCATGTGCATTTGGGAAGGTCCTTGAGTGCAGCAGCCACTGAAGGTGCAGGAGGGAAGAACCCCTCCCTGGGTCTCAGGAGTCCCTCGGGGTGGTGCAGGGAGCAGTTCAGTGCTCCCAGCG
Source organism: Platysteira castanea (assembly GCA_013397175.1). Taxonomy (NCBI): domain Eukaryota; kingdom Metazoa; phylum Chordata; class Aves; order Passeriformes; genus Platysteira; species Platysteira castanea. The sequence continues at coordinate 862,148 of VYXC01006384.1, forward strand.
TGGTTCTGAGCAGCAGCTGGTGGTGCTGTGTGACAAGGCTCTCGTGGCACTGAGGTACAAAGACTGTCAGGGCACTGACTGTGTCCCTGCAGTGGCCATGGGGAAATGCGACAGGACATGTTATGGCTGGGGATTCTGCACTGAACAGATGCAGTGAATCCATCCCAAATCCTTTGCTACCATCTCATAGTGTGGGGGAAGGGAGAGCAGCTTATCTTACGTAGTCAGGGACCTCACCAGTGTCATTATTGTCCATCTAGTTGTGGAGAATACACTGGGGAACAGATATGTCATCTGATCTTTGTCAACCTTTTTTTTTTTCCTCTTAGAAAGCTTTGAGTCCTGGTTACAGGCAATGCAGATAAAAGTGTCCATTCCCACCACCCCTGCCTCTGGAGAGCAGCACATTGGAGAGGAATGAAGGGCCATGGGAATACTAAGCATCATTTTATTATGGAGACAGTGGGAGGATGGTGGAGGAACACAAGGAAGACACTATGATAAGACCACACACACAGTGCTTACATTGGGGAGAACAAACCCAAAGAGACTTCAAGAGACAAATACATAGGAGAAGAGGAAGAAAGATGAAAACAGGAGACTGAGCAAGACAGGCAAGGAATGGCAGAGGCACCGTCTTCCAGTTTATCCAGGGAGTGGCAGGAGCAGACCTGGGGCTTTTCATCCATGAAAAAAACAGCCTTCTGCACACCATTCTCCCATTTTCCTGAAATCTCTGCTTTTGCTCCTCCAGGCAACCATTAATCTAATATTAAGCCCCTTAACCTCTCTAATTGTTCCCTTTCAGTGTCAGCTGGTTTCCTATTAACCTTTCAATCTCTCAGTAATGCAGTTACTTCTGACTCCAGCCAGACCCAGCTCTAAAGCTTTACCTCCGGCAGTGAATTTTCCAAGCTTTCACTTTTTTTTCCTCTCTCTTTTCGGTAATGATTATTACTGCTGTTAAGGAGCCAGTTTGAACCAGCCTCTAAGTGCACGAGGCTGAACCAGTTGGAGTCTATAAATAGCCCTTCACTAACCTTGTACCTTATTTCATTAGGTTGATTGGCTTCCCTCTCTCCACTTCATTGCACCTCTGTCTCTCTCTCCCCTCTCCATTATTGATGCCGGTTCTTTTGTTACCATCCGAGACACCTGCTTGTTGATAGCAGGGTGGATCAGCCCTAGGTTTTTCCCTCCTGAACAAAATAGTGTTGGCGCTGGAGAAGCACCTCTAGAGTTTCAGGACAGAGGGAAGGCAGAGGGTGAGGCAGCTCTGAGACAGCAAGTCAGAAAATGTCCGTGCTGTACAGTAGGAAATTGCATGGCTGAGCACCAGTCCCAGGGACAGAGTTTGCCACCCATAGGCTGGTGAGTTTCTCCTGTGACACTCAACATGATTACATTTGGGTGCGGTCTCCTGTGTGAGCCCCACTGTGCTATATCAAAGCCAAGGCATGTACCCAAAGACAAATGGCTCTGCAGTTCAAATCCAGCAGACGTACAGATCCCAGAACTGTCTGCTGTACCCAAGACCAGTCCTATGGCCATTTTGATGTCATTAGTCAATATACTAATGCTGGTTGACCCTGCAACCTGGCAGAGCATCGTTTGCTTCACTGACCATCACCATGTCTCAGCTCAAAAGTATTTTCATGCTGTGCCTCCTCTAATTCACCTGCTTCTTCTAGTGCTGATGCAGTTCCCGAGCTCTGCTCAACCCTGGTACTTCTCCCTACGAGCTGCTCTTTTTTTTTTTTTTTTTTTTTTTTTTTTTTTTGTAAAATACAACAAATGTTTGCACCAAAGACTGAATTCAGCAGTTGCATAAGCTGACCTGAAATCTCTGGGCCAGTGTAAATCACAGCTCAACATCACAAATCTGAGTGGCACTTGCAAACTGCTCATATGCAGTGAGGCAGAGGGGCAGAGCATCTGCCAGCCCTCACAGGTACTGGGGGTGCTATGGCAGTAGCATAACAGGTTCTGTTTGGTGGATTCAGCAACAGCAGTGGTTTCTACAGGTGGGGAAGCACCATCTCATTGCAGAAGAGTTGCGATTGAGGATCCAGTCATATGTCCACTTTGCTCTCTGAAGAAAGGCAAGTTCTCACCCTGTGAAGCCTCCTTCTTCCCCAGAGAGAGAGACTTAGAGGAAAGTTTTCCAATCCGTGCTTAGGCTGACGTTTACAGCCTTTTGCTTCAGCTCAGAAGAAGGATTTGTGTGTCTAAAAGCTCTTCTGTTTTTCTAGCTGTATCATTTGTCTAACACCAGCTGTTACCTTTCCCTGAGAGTCCTGCCTCAAAGTCAACAGCAACTTACCAAAATAATAGGAGCTATTCTCTTCTGCTCTCTGTATAGCTCTGTGTGTTCATACTTGCTCACTTACTGCTATTCCTTGTTGTTGGAAGGGCAGATTCTGGCAGCAACGAGCCTTTGTCTTATTTTCTGGCAAACAACCTTGGTCTGCAACAAAGCGGGAAAGGCAAACAATGAAGAAATGAGAGCTGGTAAAACTGGGGTTAGAGGAGAAGATTAACTTCTGGTGGCTTCTTTTTTTTAGGTTTGATGGGGAAAAGGTTTTGTAAAAGTACTACATGTGTGGAAAGCAACCCCCCTCCATCACCTCCAGGGCAGCTGGCAGCTGGCATTCGCACCTGTTTAATAATACAGGTTCTCCAGGATGGCTGTGTGCTCACTTTCCATCGCTCACAGCCTCCTTGTCTTCATGTTTATCCTTCTAAATTCCCAGGCCTTGCCTTTGTTCCTGTGCCTTTCAGGCATCCAGGTCTCAGCAGGATGAAGGAGCCTCCCTGGGGGCTGTAGCAGGGCCCCAAGGTGGTCACTGGGGCAGTGCCTCCCTCCCTCCTGCCTTTCAGCCCTCCCAGTGACCATTTTGGTTGCTGTGAGTTATGGAGGGAGCTCAGGAAACTCTTCAGGTCAGGGCTCTGAGTGCCTTACGGTGAGCAGGTCGATAGCTGAGTCAGACCCTGGCTGTGCTTATGAAGGCCTGGGTTCAGCCCAGGATGTTGCCCATCATTTATGGGGGGCCCAGAGGCCTCTCTGGTCCCAGCCGAACAGGGACAGAGTCCCTGAGGCCAGTCAGCACCCTCCTAACAGAGGCCCGGCAGAATAAGGGGTACAACCTGGCCCTAGAGGAGGACGCCGGGGCTGAGTCGAACTGAGTACCACTCCCCCCACACACTGCTCACATACTGTCATGGTTTGGGGGCTGCAAGGAGCCCCTTTAAATCTTCCTGGCCCACCTGCCCTTCATGGAGGGTCCCTTGCTGCCTACAGGAAAGTCAAAGCCCATGGAAGGGCCATCTGACCTGCTGATGTGCACACTGCCCTTCCGCAGTGGGCACTGCGCTGTCCCTGGCTGCTGGGAAAGGGGAGCAGGACTGACCTGAGCCAGCCAAGCCTGGCAGGATGAGGGGATGTGGGTGCAGAGTGACATCTCTCTGTCCTGCCTGCTGAAAAAGCTGCCTCTCAGTGAAGGTGACCCAGAGTCCTGTGGAGCAGAACACGTGTTCAAAGGGGAAGCTGATGGGGGAGGTAATGCCCATCGTCAAGCTACCCCTGCTTTTTTGATCTATATTATGACAGGTGAATGGTATCAGACCCGCTGTTAGGTACAACCCAGTTGCCCATTTTGCCTGGTTTCTATGGTCAGTCCCATCTATTCCCCTTCCCTTGGGAAGCTTCCTAAATATTTATCCCAGTGGTCAATCATATGACCCACTGTAGCAATGTGATACAGCTTTAGCTGTGCTAATCAGCTTAGCTTGGGCCCCTGACCCCTGTCATCTTATTTTAGGAAAAAACTTTACACAGTGCCTGGTAAGGGCTGTTCAGTCCAGAGGATTTAAATCCAAGGTGAGAAATAGCAACACAGACTTTTGCTTTTTTATTTTGTAGCCAGAATTCAGTTTACTGTTATTCTGATTTGTCATTTTTCTAGGAGGAGTTGAGCTTTGAATAATACACAGAGTTCAATTTCATTATAAAATACTTGGCTCTTATCTGTTGACAAAAAAGCACCCCAAATAGTAAATGTTGAGTGCTTTGGCTGAAGCACTTGAGATGTTCAGTCATCCAAATGGACTAAGACATGGAATCACTTCCCTCCTTTCTCCTCCCAACTTCGAATGAGGCCCTTTAAAGCAAAATGAGCTCTAGAGAATAGTGTCTGGTGCAGGGGACTGGAAATATGTGCCTTGAACCTCAGGGGGTTTTGTGGGGAAGACATGAGAGGAGAGATGGGCCTAAAGATAAATATATTCTTGGAGTGGTTTTTTTCTCTACAGAGAGATGTCTCTACTCCCAAGCAGCAGCAGAAGTCAGAGGTGAATGAGCAGCCAAGGGCAGCCAAGATCCCAGCTCATCAACTGCTCAGCCGGTCGTACTGGTGGGAGAGAGGGTGCTGAAAGCCAAGCCTCTTTCCAATGCTCCAGGAGTGCAGCACAAGCCCCACAGACAGTATATGAAAATACGAACTACATCATGTCTGTAGGAACTTGTTTTATCAGAGACGTGAGTACTAACGACCTTCTCTGCATAATCTCTGAAGGGAACAGACTGGCTTTGTAAGGGAGAGACAGATGAGGACAAACTATACTTGGATAAAAGAACAACTGGAAATATGTTGTGTAAGAGGAGGTTCTGGCAGAAACTGAGCACTTTCCAAAGCCTGAGAACTCCTACCAGTGGCAGCTTCTGTCATCAACCCTGACGGTGAACATCCTGTGGGCTGCCAGGGCAGGGAATGTCTCCAGACCTGCCTGGGGGCTTTCCCAGTCCAGCTGCTGCAGCAGCCTCATCTCCCAAGTTTCTGAAGCACCACCTGGATGCAGCAAGAGGATTGTCAAACTCCTGTTTGCCACATCTCCAGCCCTTCCCCCTCACTATGAAGCATGTCTTTGAGAGAGTTCATCATCCTGCTTTCTCAGCAGGTGAAAATAGCCTCCTTTTTAGCATCCCAGGGAAGACATGGCAACTGCTGAGGTGTAATAGCAGACTTTGAACATCTTCAAGGTTTTTGAACTTGTATTGTCCCCTTGACACCCATGACTTGAATATAGTCTGGAACTGATTAACTTGGCTGCTTCAGTCTCTGGAAGGGAATGTTCTTTCTGCAGTTAAATATTTACTCATCATTGCACATGGACCAGGCATTACAGAAGCCTGAGCAACATTTGCATTTTCTCCCCATAAACTGAAAAAGGAGCATCCTCCATTATCTCAGTGCTTCCACTTCCATCCATCATGGTAGTCCAGTCCTGTCCTGTTCAACCCAGCTATCTTCTTAGCTTCAGCAACGTTCCTAAACAATGAGATTTGTAGCCCACACTATGGGGAGCCCACATTGCATATCCAAAATATTCCTTGGTTCCAAAATACATCCTCAGAGAACAACATTCATCCTGTTTCTGAAAACTGTGTGTCTCTAGCAGTTGCAAGCACCTTTGCATGACATTGCTTGGGGAGAGGTTGAGCTCTCCCCTCCCCAGTCTTCCACTGGCAGAAGGACTTTTATGACAGAAATAATTTCTATCTTAGGCAGCACCACTGTGAAGTGGTAAAAATCAGAAAATCTGAAGCATTGGTAGGGGCTTTTAGAAATACTGGGGTATTCCCATCTTCCCTCCTGTTCCTACCTGCTGTAAGTGCTGGGGTGTGTACCTCTGACATGCCAGCATTCCCAGCAGGTACATATCTGCTGCCCAGCATCAGGCTGCTCCATCCTGACCATGGCAGGCCAGAGAGAACTGTCTGCCAGCCCCAGGACTGGGTCTGGCACTCCGGACACCAGGAGGCTGGCACTGCTGGATCTGTGGAGGGAGTGAGGAGAAGCTGGGAGGTGTTTTGGCTCCGCTCAGGGCTGAGTAAACACAGCAGCTTTTGCCTGGAAGTAGGTGCAGTCCCTGACCACCAGTGGTGATGCAGTGACGTCCCTGTTGGCCCTCCTGGCAGGGGGAGTCTCCTGTTTCTGGCTCAGGCAGAGACTCCTTTTCTTTTCTTCCCACCCCCACGGCACCTGACTGTTAGCTTATCACTTCAGTCACCAATGACAGCAACCAAAAAATAATACAACTGTACTCAGTTAATCCATAGGAAAAGGCACACAAAAGGTGGAGACAGTGCTCACGCATTTTCCCCTAAGGGCCTTAGGCAATGGAAATTTTCTCAAGCTCCATTCATTAACGGAATAGATGAACAGTTATGTAAGGTCACATGAGGGAAGTGGTTGGTCTTTGGTCAATGAAAGAGTTAGTCACACATCACTGAGCTGGATGGCCCTGGGAGGAATTGTGGAGCCACCCTTTGCATGTTCAAGGACTGAAGAGGGAGAACTTTAGCTATAATTCCTCACTATGCCCTGAGCTCGGGCACCACCTTTACAGACCTGGCATTGCAGGAGGCATGTTGTGGTGCTAAGCAAAAAAGCAGGGGGTTGAGGTCTGTTAAGATCCTCCGCACTTTCCTCTTCCCAGATCACTCAACCCTCCTCTGAAGGAATTAAGCAACCACCTGCTGATTTCGGGGTGCCAGTGTGCAGTTGTGCATCCCCCCCAGCCAGTCTGTTCTGGAAGCACTCAGAGGGTAAGTAAAAGAACATGATAAAATTCAGCAGTCACGGGGCAGATAAAATCTGTATTAGGGCTCTCAGGAACCACTAGAACATTACTGGGACATTCAGCTCGGGGAGGATTTTCAAGGATCTCTTCTGAAATTTGTCCATTACCAAAGTGGTTGGGACTTTTTGTCTCCCTCTTTGAAGCAAGGATGATGCCACCATACAGAATTTCCCTGGGACTGACTGTAGAAGAGGGCACTGATTGGCATCCACACTTTAGTACCCAGTTAGACATGATATTCTCCCACTTCTCACCAGCTCTCATCCTTGTCCCAGGCAGCCCAGTAGAGAGTCCTCCAGTCCCCTGAATTTGGGTTACCTTGGCCCTTGGCTCTTCTCAGCTTCTGCTTTGGAGCTTGCAGATCTGACTTTTAGACAAGGATGTCTTGCAGGCAAATCAAACCAGCTTTGTTTGCTCATTTGCTCTAATCCCTGGATGTTGAGTGATCAGCTTCAACCTGAAGTGGACTTTCACCTTGCAGCCAGTCTCTTGAAGGTCATTTCAGACCATTGGAGAGGCAGGGTGACAAAGCTTGGCTGGCAGCCTCCACGGGACATGGAGCAGCAGTCACCTGGTACCAGCTATCAGCAGGACTCGTGGCCTGATGAGTGCAGAGGGCAGAGGAGGCCTGCAAAGGAAACTCGTGTCGGGCAGGTGGGGAGGATGTGGGTGCCAGGTTGTACCTGAACCACGATCTGATGCCTGAGGACTAGTAACAAGTTGTAATTGTGTAAACCAAAGTCCCTCCCACATCTGCTGGTCTGCCCCACGTGCTGAGGTTGTGAAACCCTGCAAGGAAGACACCTTAACCCACCCGGGAGGGGCTGCAGGGTAGATTTGGCCCTCAGTGAAAGCTCAGCTGTCTCCCTGAGCAGATGGTTTCCAGCAAGAGCCACATTCCTGACTGTGAGGAGCTGAAGGGACCGTGTATGGGATATGCCTTAAAATAGACAGAGATAGAGGAACAGAATTCAGGTCCCAGGCAATGTGGACTTGATGGCATCTCAGGCGTTTGTTCAGGAAGGGAAGTGCTGCTAAAACTACAGCTGCCTCAGCCTTGACTGCAAGTGTCTCTGATAACCTTAGGGTTGTTTTCACTTAAGGAAAGGATTCTGGTTGAGATTTTTGGTGTTTTCCAGGCAAATTCCATTCTGCTTTATTGTTTTCTGCTTTTCTAAAAGCCAAGCTGAGTGGGAAATAGATTTCCACTTTCCAAAAGGTTTGAGATATTGTGGAGAGAGGTCTATCTTATATTTGGAGAAAAAGTTAAAATCTCTAACCTTTCAAAGAATTTATATTTTGCTAGGGCAAAGAAAGCCCTTTTTGAAATATTTTATTTCAGTAATCTTAAAATGGTCTTTTTAGAACCATTTCACTATATCTAACCTTCTGGTTTTTAACAACTGAGTATTGTATCTCTGTGGTGATACAATAAATGCTATGGTACCTAGAAAAGGGATTCCCTCAGCAGTATTTCAAGCTGACAAGTTCTTTGAAAACATCTTTTCTCCAGAAATTATCTGGTTGTGAGGAATCGGCAATAAATTTGAGAAAAGTTTGGTGAAAGTTTCCAGCAAGTTCTCTGGAAGCATATATCTTTTCACTGTAAAGCGTTTCCTGGCCATTTGCAAACCGAGCAGTGATGGGTTGAAAGACAGAGCTTCTTGATGGCAGCTGGAAAACACAGGGAGATGAATTTTGGCTTCCATTCACTCCTGCTACAAAGTTTGGCTTTGCTCTTTGAAATACTCGAAATATGTTCCCCACTGAAAAAAATCACCACAGTATCAGTTGTTTTGGTAAAATACTCTGAGCCTGCAGAGTTCTAAGAGCTGTTGCGACAGCACACTTCAGGTAAGAGTACTGCAGAACTGGTCAGGGCACAACATGGGTGAGCAGGAGGAGAAATGGGCTTTTCCTTACTGCCCACCTGCTGCTTTGCTCTCTCGCTGGCACAGCCTGGCTGCCTTGCAGTGTCTGCTGGAACGCGTGGCACCCGGAGACCATGTGAGTTAATTATTAAACAAAATGGAGTCATTATGCCCTGTGCCACTGCTGTTCCTCACATAAATCTGCTGCACAGTAGAAAAACGATCCTGTGAGATGAGAACAAAGAAACCTTTTCAGGATGAGCACATTTTCCTCTGCTGGAGAGCTGCTCTCACTTCACCTCCCTGGAAGAGTGATGCATTTGGTCTCCATAAAGGTGGGGGGTTTTGGAAAGACAGATGAAAGTGATACAGAGCCTCAGGGCACTGATTTCCATGAATAATCTCCCCAGCTGTTAGCCTAGATCTGGAGCCATTTCCTTTCAGAAAATACATTTCTACTAGCAACATTTCAGAGTCCGGAAGGAAATATTTAAAAGTTACCTCTGGCATTTCAAGGCTAGCACAATTTCCACCAAGCTTCCCTTGAACTTCTAGATAAAATATTAACTCCTGGATGAGGCACAGAGGCCCTGGCAGGCTGTCAACCAGCAACACAATTAAGGAGACAGTCTCCAGTGAGATAACATCCAGTACTTTAAAAACCACCTGTGATTAGTTTCACTTGACTGACACACAGGAAAAAATGAAGACTGACAGGGGAGATCCACAGATGCCAGCCACCCAGGGAAGGAGTCTCCTTAGCTGAAATAGCTGGTCATCTCAGCTCTGCGAGGGGATAGAAGAAAGCCGCTCTGGTTTCTCTGCTGTGAAGCCTTTCTGAAGCCTTTTCTCTTACACAGAGGGGAAAGAGTCTCTCCTCTGTGGCTGCTCAGCCTGGCAGACATGGGGAGGCCTATGAAGGACATGTGCTGTGGTAAAAAGGGTGCATGGGCTGAGACCCCAGCAGACGGGGCTCCACAGGCTGCAGGAGGGCCCTGGCTGAGGGGTAGGAGCTGAGATACTGGCAGGGTGTCGGTCAGGCCATGGGACTCAGGTGTATCTTAGATGTTTGGCTTGTGTCCATAATGTCCAGGTATCGTGTGGAGACAGATGCCCAAGTCTCTGACTGTCACCACTCAGCATAGTGGCCCTGTGGAGACAGAACACTGTGGCTGGAAGTAGATAGATGGGCAACACTGGCCGTTTCCCTGGGGATTTAATTCCTGAGGATCTGTGCTCCAGGCACTTCTGCAGGCAGCCTCTGCACTTGACACAGGCGTTTTGCTGTCCCTGTCTTCGCTGGCCAGTGCCAAGATGTGTTGGTCCTTTGCTGCCCTCTCAAAGAGGGCAAAGGTTTTGGAAGGAGTCCCTCCGCTTTGCCACGTGCTGTAACAGCAGGGAAACAGAAACACAGAGGTCCTGTGGCCTAGGCAAAGCCAAAAAGCAAAGGGACTGGCAGGGCTGGCCATGGCAGCCAGGACTCCTGCCTCCTGGGAGGCAGCCACTGGCTTATAATACTACTTCTCTAAATGTTGTTTAAAGGGACAACACAGAGCACACGCTTGCTCCTGCTGGGCTCAGTCAGTTGTGTTTGTGGTGGCTCTTGATTTTCTTCAAGAGTTTACCTTGGCTCTTTCCCTACTGCTTCACTGGCACCCTGTGAAAGGACTGCAGTGACCCTTGTCCCCTGGATGCAGAAGGAGTGCCTGGAATAGACTGAGGAGTCAAGAAAAGTGCATGCTCCCAGGCTGGCTAGCTGTGTTTGCAGGCCTGCAGATGCCCAGCCATGGCTGGATGTGAGGCCTGTGATGAGGGCCTGTCCCACTCCTCGTCAGGTGCCGCACACCGCAGCAGTGCTGTGCTGGGGTCACCTCCCTCGCCTGTGACCCACGGGCTGCACACACCTGCCCAGCCTGCCCTGTAACCTCCTGGCTGTGATGCTGGGCTTCGTCCCCTGTGTGGTGCTGGGTATCTCTGCATTCCTGACGGATCCTTTTGACAAGGCACCTGCTCACGCCTCCAGAGCCACCCGGCCAAACGCTGCCTTTGCTTCAGGGGTGCAGGTGCTGTGTCAGAGGTCTGTAGTAACCTGCAAAGAATGTTCAGCAGGCTGCTGAGGGAAAGGAAAGCTGGTGAGAAGAGGAGACCTGGCACTCCAGGGATTTGTGATCTGTGTTATCACTGGCTCTCCTTCACTCTGCCCCCCGTGCCCTCCTCCAGACAGCGTCACGGGGAGATGGTATGAAGGAGCCCATATCTGCAAAGATTGGGGAAAGCCTGGATGTGAATAAAAGGCACAGCTAAAAGTCTGGCCTCCTTCAGGCTCACAGCACTCTTTCATTCCTTCCTGAAAAAAGCAAGGACACATCCTTCCATGGAGAGTGGGGGCAAAGCCCACCTCCTTGCCTGTGCTCTGAGTTGGCTGGGAATAGCCAAATGAACTGGAAATAGTTCCAGTTCAGGGGAGACATAGGTGCACAAGACCTGAGACTGATTTGAAACCTGCCTCTTGGTATCTGTAGTCCACCTGCTTTCCACTTACGTATGTTTACTGCTGACATGAGCCATAGAGGAACTTTCCTCTCTTTTTTCTCTCTCTCTCTGAGCAGCTCAGAGTCCATGTGTCATCAGCTGATTCTGGACAAGAGCTAACTGCAAAATATGTTAAATGAATGTTAGCCCTCTATTTCCAAAATCAGCTGACCCAGAGAACTGCAAGTCCACACAGCAAAATCCCCTCTTCGTGCCTTCTCCATTGGGATTTCTTGAGAGCTCACATGGTCGAAGATATGAGGGCAGGCTGGTCGCCCTCAGGACGTTCTGAACTAGTTTCCAGTGACCCCCTGAGCTGTGCCTCTCCCCTGCCTCCGTGCTTGTTAGAGTGTTGGTCTAACCTTTGCAGAGGAACAGACACCCCTCTGTCACCAGGCATCCTGTTTTGCCTGCCTAGAACCAGGGCCTTGCAGCTCAGTGCTTTGTGGACTCTCAGCATCTCCACTACCTCATGGCCAATAGAGGTGCAAGCAGCTTCCCAGAACAGCTCTGTGTAAAATATTCAGCATCCTAGCAGGAGCAGGGTGTCTCCAGTACATGTCACATCACTTAGGTTCAGCTTAGCTCTAAGTCAGTGTTTACAGGTGGATTATTTTAAATTAGAAATGCAAGTAAATCTAGTTCATGGATAGGTTCAAGTTATAAAGAAAATACCCAAAGGTCCTGCAGAATTAGGATTACTCTCTGCAGAAAGAAGTTCCTTCAGTGCTCAGCATCTTGGCTAAATCATGAGGCTGACTTGTCTGTGCCCTAAATCAGGACTAAAGTGCTGAGAAAAGTCCTAGAACTTCATCTTTCCTGCCTCTGGTGATAAAGGCGACTGAGGAGATAGCAAGGCTCTGGATATAGAACCTAGGAAGCCAGTACCTTCTTCCTTCTGAAAGGGACTGAACAAGCCTTTTTCACTTGCCCTCTATAAACCTCAGCTTCCTTAGCCATTGTGGTGGGAAAACACATGGAATTAAGTCATTTTGCCTTCCCTCCTTCCCAAAGAACCTTTATTTATTGTTTCTACTTTACACCTTGATTTCAGGATGTTATCCTGGATTCGGATGTTAAAGTGTTTTCCCATGCCTGCAGCCTCCCCGTAACCATACAAGCCAGAGATTAGGAGATACATATCACAGCAGGGGATCTGGCACAGTGTGTGTCTTTTTTTCTCTCTACTTGGAAAGAACAGGGACAAACATTAGTTTGAGATGAAAGAGAATGTCTTCACTTTGTTAGGAACAGGGCACTGATAATGGCTCTGCCTCACATGCTTGGCTAGCCTTGTGCCATACCGTGGGAGGCTGCCAAACTCGAGTTCAGCTGATCCCTTGCTATCTGCAAGGGAAGGCAGAGCCAGTGCCCACTCAACGGGACTTTGTCCTCCCGATGGCAGGCAGCTTATGAAACGTCAGCCTTTGCGTGTGCTGGCATGGCAGGAAGGCTCTGGCCCTCACAATAGCGGCGTTCTCCGCGGGCTCAGCTGGAAGAGGCTCACACAGAGTTAAACCTGTGCTTAGAGCACTTTTCAGCAAGATCCCATCAGTTACTGGCAGAGCCTGAGGCCACGGCTGCGGGCTGGATGCACTTTCCACAGCGTGAGTCTGTGAACGATGGTGTGTGCACGCACACATATGAGCCTGTACTTGCACACATGTTCTGTACATGTAGACTAAAACTCACAGACCTTAAGAGCTGTTAATAATCACCCACATTTCATACATTCTGTGGATGGGGCACAGGGGAAGGCTGGTCTTGTCTGACCATACCACTTGAACACTGTGCCTCGGGCTGCTGCTACGGCAGCGCTCTCTGGGTTGCTGCCACAGACCTGTTTGCATGGAGCACGTCTTTGTCAATGCCATTAATTCATTCCTGTTCAGAGATGCTTTCAAACTGTGAGAAAATACTGATCTGGCTTCGTAGTCCTTTCAAAGGGTGAGTTAGCTGGTCCCCTTGACGCCTTCATGCTTGGATCTGCTGCTGGCAGGATTGGGTGCATCTTCTGAGCACAGGTTGGCCCTATGGCTATTTACAAGTAAGGGTTAATAAGGAGGCGGGGCTCTGAAGAGTTTAGTCTTGTTCCTTACAAGGTCTGAGCTGGGAGACCTACCTCTGAGCTTCACTTGCACTAGCTGCTCGCAGAGGGAGCTCTGCCTTCAACCTGGTTTGAGAGAGCAAGAACAGGGTGCTTGAGAGAGCTCTCTCTGGCTAGTAGGAAAGTAATTCACTGGCGTGACTGTGGTTTCCCAAGCAATCTGCTCTTTTGTTGGAAATCAAACTAGCTGACACAGGCAAGGGGAAATGTTTGTTCAGTTTGAGATCAGAGGCTCTTGTTTTGAAAGCTCTGTTTTATCCTAGGTCCCAACTTCTCTCCATACACCATTAATCACTTGTCTGGGAACAGAGAGTTTGAACCGTCTCCAGAGCTATACAAGCAGATTTGGTGGCTGTCAGTAGTACTCTGTAAATAAGTACCAGCAGGCAACTGTGTAAGTAAACAACTTCTTTGGGAGCACCAGTGGCTTTCTCCACAGTTTACGTAGTGCAGCGGAAGGGCTCTGTTAGCTTTTGCAGGGACAGCCCAAGCACCACACACCAGGCAGGGACAATCTGCAACTTCCAATTGACAGCTTTACCACCCGCTTCGCTGCAGCTCAGAAAGAGCAGGATTTGTATTGGGAAGCTGGGAAACCAGCTGTGTCGCAGAAACAGCTGTGCCATGACATCATCTTTGTCCTTTGGTGCGTATGTGTTTCAACACCGGCTTTAATTACACAAGTGTGAACTCACCTTACCTACGGGGCCAGCATTCTTACAAAATGGGTTGTGCCTGCCAGAGGATAGGCATGGTTTTAGGATGAATGAGTGAGGGACAAATTCTATTTTAATAGAATAGGTAGGTGTCTAGAGAAAGGCATTCTGGTGCAACTGAGAGTAGTATATGTCCTGAGACCTTGACAGCTTTTAAGTATTCCCCCTAGAAAATATTTGTATGACCATTTACACAGAATATTTCAGAATTTCTTTTGTACATACGTGTGTGGTTGAAATGTAGAGAAAAGGAATGTATTTTCCCTTAAAAATGTTCATTTCCATTAAAAGGCTATTTTTCTGCTAAGTAATACCTGTCGTGTTGGGGTTTTTTTTCTAGCTGGACAATATTACCCAGCCCTCAGGGGCCTGATGCTATTGGGCGAGACTCAAATTATTGAACCATCAAGGATATAAATAAATGCTGCTAAATGGCTTAGCTCAGTGGCCTTTGCCCTTCCTGGGGGATGGAGCTCATCTTCCATCAATATGATTAGCGGAGGAGATTGTGTATTGATTAATTGTCCAGACTCATTTCTCATTAGCTGGCAGTAGCCTGTGATGCGTGACCTTTTCCACCGAAGTTAAAGCAGCACATTTTACTCCCTAGTGGTTGGGTGCCCAAATCCTTCAAGCTCTCCAAGGTCCACGCTAACAGATTGGATAGCTCTCACTGAGGGTAAACAACCCCAGGTAAACAACCCTCCTCCAGAATGCCTGTGGGGCAGAGCTGAAGCTGCTTGGCGGGTGGTCGGGGGGAACACCCCGCTGCTCCCTTGCCTCTCTGGGAAAGAGAGCATCCCTAACGCACAGAACGTAGCGAAAAAGAAGCACGGAAAGCGTCCCGGAGTGCATGTGTGCTCCGAGGTGTGCACACAGCTCACCCGTGGGACCATGCATTGCTGAACGAGCCTAATCACCCCATCTGGGCATTGTCCGTACAATCGGCGCTTTCCTGCCAGGGCTGGAGTGCAGTCAGCTGGGCGTTGCTGCTTTCCCAGGGAGGAACTCGCGGTCCCACGGGCGAGGGAGTGCTGGTGCAGCTGGATGGGGCCCCAGCGCTTCCAGCACAGCGTGTCCCCAGGTCTCCAGCTTCCAGAGCTGGCACCTCTCACTGCCTATTGTGTGCACGGCGGGGTTTCAGCACGAGTGTTAACCTGTTCCCGAGCTGCACAACAACACCCGGGCACTGCCGCTGCGCTTGGACGGATATCGCTTTTTCCCAGCTGAGCCTGGCTCTGGGTCAAGTGGGATAAGGAGCTGGAATTCACAAGCTCTATTCCTGTTGCTGCCATGCAGCCTGACCTTGAGCAAGGCCAACGGGAGGCGAGGGGAGATGGTCCCGTGACAACAATGTCCTTTGCTGTGCTCACTCATGCCACTCACCTTAGACAATGCCACCCCATCTCTCCGAGATGAAAACTTCATGGAGGAAACACACATTCTCCACCTAAGGAGTGCTATCCAGTGGTGCTGTGCTGAACAGTGCTGTACCCAGGCTGTGGGCAGGACTGTGGTTCAGATGGGAGGTATGACACTTGGATGACAGAGCTGAAGATATGTCCATCATTTCTGCCTCCACCTGTGTTGTCTAAGGCAGCGCAGTCAGGTTGAGATATCCTGGAGGCACATCGACTGAGGAGGCACATCGACTGAGTTCCCCACCTTCCTGGCAGCTCTCATCCAGTGCCAAGGGTCAGGCAACAGAGGTGTCTGGAGCTGGCTTCTGTCAATAACAACAAGCAGGTTATTTAACCTCTGTCACCATGATATATGATGAGAGTAATAGTAGCTGCCTGTCTCTTGGAGAAATGAGATTCTCAATTCAAACTTGAAATTGCTGCCTTGAAGTAAAGGCTGTTGTATTTTCTGGCCTTGTGCTGCTACAGCCTGCTTTGCTGTTTTAAATCAGCAGGCCACTTCAGAGCTGGGACCTGGGTAAATCTAAATTAGTGCTACAGCTTCTGTGCTGCTGAAATCTCAGATCTCTTTTTGGGATTTCAGGTGTTAGTGTAGAGAGGAATGCACTCAGGTCATCAGAGCAGAGCTTATCAAGCACATCCAAGTTCTTCCCTGCAACTGCTTCATTTGGAGTTCAAGAAAAACCTTATAGAATAGCAACAAGAAGGAGAGAAAAACTGAACCTAGAAGAAAATGAAAAGAAGAGATAGGGATGGCTTGAGGTCAGATGCCAGGGAAGCGTGGGTCCATAAACCTGGAAAGAAGAAGAGGCTGCAGGAAGCACTGCAAAGGGCAAGGGGAAGAGACAAAACGAAGCTATAGAGACCAGCGGGAGCATCAGGAAAAATAGGTCCATGTGAGTGGGAACACTTTAAGACAAATCCTGTTACAAAGGGGGTCTGAAATTGAAAAGATGTTTTCAGGAAAAGAGAATAATACAGTGATTCCTTTCATGCTGAGACAAATGAGGTAGCTAGGTTGCCACTGAAATGGAAGAAGGATGGCTGCAGATACTGCTCAAGGCACTTTACATAACTCAGTGAAACATGTCCTAAGAGACGAAGGGCAAAGCCTTGGCCCAGACATTACAGATTCTTTGGGAACTTCTGCCAGCCGTGTGTTTTCTCTTTGAAGGCATCCAGAGAAAGAGGACCCTCCTTGGCAGCTTGAGTGTGCATGTGGAAGAACACAGCCTGCCAGGAGCGAGACACCTGAAACAAGCTTTAGACATAAGGAGGAGGGCTTGGAATTTTGTCTGGGCTTTTTGGTTGGGACTTGTATGGTTTCCATGTGGCTTTTGATGTTTAGTTGAAGTAAGAGTGCAGATATTAAGATTCAATGGTGAGTAAAGGAACATATGAGAGCAGGAGTGTAATACTAATTTGAGCAGAAAACTGATACTCTATCCTAGATTATATAACCAGTGTATATGGAAAACTAGGAGAAACAATGGAAGTGCCTGAATGCTAAGACAAGGACCTCATGAGCAATATGCAGACTGTGTATGCCAGGACTTTCAGGGACAGGATGAGCAGCTGGCACAGCTGGACCTCTCAAACGGAAAGATTTGTGCTGTTCAGAGGAGCAAAGACCAGCGGAGCGTGTGGTAGTATTGTCTGTGCATGATATTGTTGAGTGTGAAGGCAAAAGCAGAAGCAAAGGTGATAAAATCTGTTTTGCTTGTGTTCAAATCACCTTGAGGAAAGACAGCTGTAGTTCTGCTGCTGTTATCCAAGGTTGTGTCTGCATATTGATGATGGTTGTTTACATTTTTAGAATGATATTCAGAACCAGGGATTGCCATTACTACATGTTTTAACTTCTCATATGGAGAAAAAATTGCTACTAACATAGGCTGGGCCTAGGACTTCTAGAATGCGCTGCCTGATATTCCTTCACTAAAGAGGCAGCAAATTAACCTCAGCTGCTGTTGTATTTGACCTGGGCTTGACATCCAGTGAGACATTGCAGAACAATGTGGCAGAAGATAACTTTTAACCTTGACTGTGCACAGGCTGATTCTATTTCACTTAAATGGAAGAGTAAATATCGTGGGGCCACAGCTAAGATTTTTCAGCCTCCAAACATTAATGGTCAGAGTAGTTGTAAGATTGAAGTGATGAAGCAATTTGAGTTTAAAGTCTTAAGTATTTGTATGTGGAAGGCATTCAGGCTCACTATGGCAATAACTACCTTACTTTACTAAACAAAGGGCAGGGGGAGACCATATAGAAAATGTAGCTCACTGGCGAAAAAAATTCCTCAGTGAAAAATGGGAGTGGTCAGAAAAGAAATCTACAATGCAGAGGTCACAAAGTTTAGAGAAAAAGACACGTCAGTCAGCAGCAATCCAGGTGAGATATACCTGGCAGAGCTGCTGAATGAAGTTCTTTGTAAGGGTAAAAAGAACAGGCGAGGCATCAGACCTCTGCCCAGTGCAGCTAAGATCAAGGCATGCTTCAGAAACCAGAAGTTTTGCCTCATTTTGCTGAAAGGATGGTGCAGCAGAAGGGGATTACAAGTTGATAGTTAAAAGTGTCTGGAAACACAAACAATCTCATCAGAGGTCAAGGCAAAATTCACAAGGTTTGTTCAGATCAGAAGGTTCCTGGAGACAGATCAAGTGGTAAATCCAATAGCACTGATACACAGTCAGCCTCTGCAGATGGAGGTTGGATGGGGACCAGACAGTTGCCTAGAATCAACAAGTTTACCTAAATTTAATTAAGGAACAAAAAAGGGAGGTAGTTACTTACAGACCCAAGAGCTTAGAATAGCTTTTTTTTTTTTTTTAATCCTAGAACAAAATAGGAATAATTAAAGATATGGAAGTGCACAGACAATCAGACAAAGTTCAATGTGACTGCATGAAAGGCAGAGTATTTTTTATTATTTTTATGTTTGGGTGGGAGAATAAATACTTCTTACAACACTGGTTATATGGTATATGAAAGATACCTGGGTTTCATGGAGAGTGGTTGGGAAGTTGCAAAAGCAGGGGAGTGCAGGGATACACACTTAAACTGAAAAAAGAGTAACAAATTGCTTAATGAACAGATCCTGAAACATAAAGTTGTAGGCAATTGCTAATGAAATTCCTTAGGGTCTGGTTTTGGCACCGACTAATTTCATATCTTCACTGATGACCTTGGAGGAAAAATGTAAATGTTAGCTGAAGAGACAAAACAAAGAAGCATCGCTGATATGGAGAAAGGGAAAAAGAGTTGGAACAGGAGAGAGAAAATTCTAACTCTTCCAAAAGAGTTGGAACAGGAGAGAGAAAATTCTAACAAGTGGAAAGAGTGGCACTAGAGTGATCTGGACAAAAAGAGAGGTGATGGTAGAAGTCTAGACGGTCTTCGCTTTTTTTAGCCTAGCAAAAGGAATGTTAAGAGGGCATATGATTGCGGCCTATTAATACATCAGATGGGTAAATCCCAATGAAAGGGAACTGCTATTTCAGCTAAAAGGCTGAAGAGTACTGGCATGAGAACATATATGCATCACCTGCTTAAAATAGAGGCTAGAGACGAAGAGGTCATTTGAACCACAATAACAAAGAGGCTTCCTTCTAGCCACATGTAAACTGTTTTCAGATGTATGCCATACAAAACAGCTCTAGAGACAAGCTCTCTCTCTCCCTCAATCTCAAACAAGCTTAAGCCCTTCCCCCTTCTCTGTTGTGGGAAACGTTAGCTAAGCCAAGCTGTAGGCAACTTGTAATTCCTGCTGCAGGTCAATCCCCTCCTCCTCTCCAAACATCACAGATTCAAGGTCATGGTTTTTTGCCCAGCTTCACATGAGCTAAGAAGTACAGTCCTTGGTCTCATTGCTCCTGGGATTTGAATGCATGGGTGGCTCCTGTTAGCATAAAGAAGCTTCTGTGCTGACTTTCCCAGGAATGTGCATATTTGGCACAGCTTTCACCATTGTGCACTTCCTGATACAGGTGGGGATGTTACCACAGCTCCTCAGAGGGCTCCGGACAGTGTTACACAGGGTAAGGGAAATAAACACGTATGGATTAAGCAGGATGTCTTGCACCCCTAAACATCTTTTATCTTCCCTTTTCATTTTTCTCCTGAACTTACACTACCTATATATGGAGTCACCTGGCTCATCCCTACGGTCAAAAAACAACACTCCAGGATCCAAACCCCAGAGGAGAGACTGAGCTGTGTTTCTGGGCTGCCTGTGGAGGCCTCACGACTGAGTGGTGATGCCTGGCATCAGACACAGGCCTAGGGGGAAAAATGAGCTCCAAGGAAGAACAAGGAGAGAAGAGAACATTGGTCACAAACCCCTTTTTGTGGCTGGTGTGGTCAACTCCACCTGTTCAGCTTCCACTCAGAAATGTTCTTCTTTTGTTCAAGGAAGGCCACTCCTTCTAGTAGCACTAGCTTGTACAAATGTGACCTGGAGACACAACTTCCATAGAAAGTATTGGGGTCACTTGGCTGCAGGCATCTCCCAGTGGTGTGACCTGTGTGCAGACATGCTGGTCAGCATGTGGTGTTCCTGCTGAGGTCTTTTCTTGCACCAGAACTACAGCTGAAGCTGTGGCTCTTATGCTGACTCTTCCATATGCTGCTATTTGATGTTCTCAGAGGTGGAAAATTATTTCTCTGTTTTCTGAAAGGGAGACACTGAAACATCAGCTTCTAAAATAATGTACTATCCTGCTTTTTCCAGGTTCCCTTAGGGGACAGTGACACTTAGGATTTCTTGTAGAGCACTAGAAGATGTCTGCCTATGTCATTATCTCCATGTACTGTTCTGCTTGTCTGTGCAACATCACAGAATCACTTTGCAAGTGGATGTCTGTGTATCTGCCTCCAAATGTGTCTTTTTGTATGTTGGGACCTGCATGCATCAGGGCATGGGTCCTGTTTTGTATATCTGTATGTCTCTGCACAGGTTCAACCCTCTGTACCAAGAACATGAGAAAGATAATGAGGCTGAAATCCTTATGCTGACAAGTTAAAGAGCACTAGAAATGTGACTGGAATAATCCTACCACTCTAATAGCTCAGACTAGAACTGTGCAGAGTGTACAGACTGGGAGTATTTGGATCACATCAAATGGCCTTGGAAGTGCAAGATCACATCTCGGGTCTTCAGATACTGTGCCACTGTGCATGCTCTCCATCTGCAACAGGCAGATGCTGGGAGGGGAGGCCTTCACAGCCTGGCAGTGGGGTGGCAGAGAGCCTACCAGTCAGAGGGTGGCAGAATGTGGGATGTGTGTTTTCCAGCTGAGTTCCTTATCTGGGAGAGCTCTGCCACCCAGCACAATGCCTTGCAACCCTCCTTCTGCCAGATGCTGGGCACAGCCACTTGCCAAAAATCACTGGCTGAGAAGCTACTTCTTCCAGAAAAAGTAGGCACCACAGGCTGGGATTACACCAGGAGCCAGAACATGCCCCTTTTTACAGCAGTGGCCAAACTTTTTAAAGTCTCTTCTTCCATGTGGAGGAAGAAGGAGGTCACCCTGATGAACGCCAGCTAAGACTCACCAACACCAGCTACCTTTCCCCAGCACTCATCTGCCAAGAGAGATGGTGGAACAGAGTGCCCGAGGGACAAGTTTAGGAGCATTGAGGGTAACCAGAGAGGTGAGCAAGAAAGCGATAGGAGCACTGTGCGTGTTCCTGGTGTCCTGTGGACCTGCTGGCTCAGGGCTTGTGGCCATGTTTAGTACCTGCAGTCTCTCAGGAGCATGCAGCTCCACCAAGTCATAAGGAAATGGGCCTTTGCCTGCACCCTCCATGGAGGGCTCTGGTGCACGAGGGGGACGCCTCCCAGGGGGCAGGGGTGACCGAAGTCCTGATGGGAGCTGGCCAAGGTATGTCAGCCATAGCTGATATAGTCTTAAAACATGCACTGTTCCAACGCGCCTATGAACAACTTGCGGGAGGTGGAGGAAAGAAGGGAGCCCTTTGTCACCATGCTGGGAACAAAGGCTGGTCTGTGAGCCCCAGAGTAATACTGACCCAACCAGCATCAGCTGCCGCTGTTTCTTCCGTCACACTGACAATGCACAGTTGCAGGGTTTCTTTCCCTGTGAGGAGAATGGGATTTAGTGATACCGTAAGTTGGTCAAACAGCAGCCAAGATACCAATTCAAGTCCCGTTCAATGGATGCAACGTTTGCTTTGTGCTGTTTTTCTCCCACTTCCTGTATTTTGCACTGAGCCTCATTTCCTCTCCCTTTTTCTCTGTAGCATAAGCACCACAAACGCGCGCACACACTTTCACTCCTCTCCCTTTATTTACCTCCTATTTTGGAGGAAGCAGCTGTGTATTTATATCGCTAGGGAGATCAAATGTTTTTGCCAACACAGCCCTCAGAGAAGCAAACAATGTTAACCACCGAAATCATCACTGGTGTGCATCAGCGGTGTCATGCGCACCCAAATGAGTGGGACAGTGCACCTCGCTCTTTCAGGCTGCCTTTGCCAGGATCTTGGGTAGACACTGGATCAGGGTCTTCCAGAAAGTTTCCTCTGGGGTTGGGAGAGAAGCCACAGCCAGTCCGTGCTGGGGGCTGGTCTTGGCAGGGAACACAAGCAAGGAAGCAAGGCTGCGGAGCGATGCTTGGTTGCTGGCTGATGACCTCGTGTTGCCATTAGATAACCCCTGGAGCAAGAGCCAGCCAGGAGCTCTGCGTGCAGCACTTAGCTGAGGTGAGCTGTGCCCTCGCCACCCATGTGCCCTGGGCAAAAGGGTGCCTTCCCCTGTCTGCTGAAAAAGGCAGTCCTGACCCTGTGGCTCCCACTCACGGGGCCCCAGGCAGCTGGTGGAGTGAGGGAGAGGGGACAGGTCACAGGGTCATCGGGCTGCTGGCGTCCTTGTGGCACCTGTAGCAGTGCACGCTTGGTGCACAGAAGCAGGTGCTGAGCTACAGCTCCCCTTTTCTCTTGAGCTGTGCTCCAGGTGTAAAGAGCACTCTCTGAAGCTTCCTCTCCATCACAGATGTGCTTACTGTCTGCATGCTCCAGAGGAAGGCATGCTGTCTGCCTAGATTTTGTCTGTCTGCAAACTACTTGCTTAACTGCTTCCCATTGGTGCATATTCCTGTAAAATCAGGGGAGGTCTGGCTGACTCTCTGAAGTGCTAGAGATTGGCCACAGATAGAGACCAGTTGGGATATGGACAGTTTGAGCTGGGAAACCTCTCAAGGATCTCTCTTTTTCATGAATTCAAGGGTAAACCAGTGTCCAGACTGAAGCCAGGAAAAAAATCTTTGTTCTGGTTAGGTAGGAAAAAATTGTGGGTATTTGGTTGCCCAGGATTTCATCTGGCAGATATAGTCCTGCTATTCCAAGGAGTTGGGAACTGGCACTCCTGTGCTTGCAGTCTTTCCTTTGGAAAAGTTCCCATCAGTTATAGGTGCTGGGAAGTATTTCTTGTGGCAGAGAAGGAGCAGAGTTTGCATGTAATAAACAGAAAGGCACCTCCTTATTGACCACAGGCAGGCCACTGTCCTGCAAATTAATAACTGAATTAGTAATCTCTGATAGTCACACAGTGCCAGACATACCAAGAAAACATCAGAGCAGAAGGTTGGAGGTCTTAAAGCTCCAGAGGAGCTCTGGGCCTATGGGAAGCAGCAGAGGAAAGTCAAAGATTGTTTCACTCAGTGCCTGCACAGAGTGTGAGCAAATAAAAAGACCTTGAGAAATAGTTCTATTTCTTACACTGGCTGGCTCTGATGTGCTTGATAGGTTTGGTAGTTTTAGGGGAGGAGAAAGGAAAAGAGGAGCAAAGCCAGCTCCCTTAGAGGAGACCAGCCCATGGCTGGAACTGAAAACAAGGACTACTGGAGAGCCAGAACTAACCCTGGCTGTGCCAAGCAACA
The DNA here is from genome assembly GCA_013397175.1 of Platysteira castanea. Taxonomy (NCBI): domain Eukaryota; kingdom Metazoa; phylum Chordata; class Aves; order Passeriformes; genus Platysteira; species Platysteira castanea. The sequence goes on from VYXC01006384.1 coordinate 885,338, forward strand.
CAGTACACCCCCCAAAAAACATGGCTATGGCTGGGTGAATAGTGTCCTGAAACTGTTTGCAGAGCTGGGAATCCACAGCACTGGAAGAAAGGGAGCTAGGACCTGCAGAGCAGGGTGTGTGGGCAAAGGATGATTGCACACAGACCTGTGGGCCCTGCACAAGCCACACAAGCCACGAGAATCTGAACATGGCTGGATACAGCTGATGCCATAGTATGATAGTACATGAGACTGGCTCCAGTTCGGTGGGGCTGTAGTAGAGCAAACAGCACAGGAGAGATTCAGTCTGATGGCTGCTGATGCCTATCATTGCCAGTAAAATGGAGGAATGGACAAAATGGGAAATTATCCTGCTTATTCAAGAAAAGACCCCAAAAAGGGCCTAAACTGGCTTTGAAACTTGCCACGCAGCCCATCTCCCAGAAACCCTGCTATCACAGTCAAGAAGCTTTCCAGTGCAGAGCAGCTAGGATGTGACAGTGAAATATCACGTCTGTAAATCCAGACACAGATTACAGAGATAGATGTGTGTCTGTGGAAATGTGTGTGTTTGCATATGGATGTGTGGCACACAGAAAGCCCTTGCAAAGAGCCCGAGGCTCTGAACTGCCCCAGAATCACTGACAGCCCCGGAGGGATGTGCTCTGTGCCCTGGGAGTGAGGGCACTGCAAAAGGGGAGCCCCTGGGCGCATAGCCAAGGGCAGAGCAGCCCAGGGAAAACTGAAGCCAAAATTAACATGCTCCTTGTTGCTTAATCTGTAAGGACTCATCCCATGGAGCTCTGAAAAAGTCTCAAGCTGTGGAAAGTCTCTGCACGTGTGGAGGGCAAAGCAGTACCTTGCTTGAGTTAACATCACCATCAGGTGTTAACCTAGGCAAGGGTGTGCTTTTGTCACCGTTATCACCGGGGTGTGAGTGCTTACTGGAAAGCTTCCTTATCATGGAGTGCAGAATCTAAAGGGAAGTAATTGGATTGCATCCTCAGCTCCCCTGGCTTTGGCACACATAACTGAGCTCCTCAAATATTGCTTTAGCAGAGAGCGGGACACAGAGCAGAAGAAGGAGGGTGTCTCTCTTGCTCACTGCGGTGACACCAAGCCCAGTTTAACGAAGTTCAGCATGAAGGAAGAATAGCAGCAAAAGCATCCTTGAGACTCCGCCAAATTCTGCCTGAGAGGGAACTTCAGGTGCCACTTCTGCTGGGAGGTCAGGCCAGTGTGCTCAAGGTCAGATTCCTGTCAGAGGTGGCTCTGTTGGCTGCAAGATGATCTCCACGTTGAGCCTGAAAGGGTGGTGGGCAGCTGATGCACCTCCACCTCATCCAGCACTGCGGAGACTGTGGAAATTTTTCTCATGGAAACTATCAAGCTGGGAGCATCCTTGAACATGAAGATAGCTTTCCTCAGTCGAGAGGGTGGATGAAGGCATTCTCTTCCTGTGGAGAGTTGGGGAGTCAGGAGCAAAACATGGCCTCTCCTGTTGCCATGCTGGTCCCTGATGGCAGCCTTGCTCTGACTGTGCCCTCCTGCCACAGCTCCGAGTCTGCATGCTGGCTGTGCTGTCCCCGCAATTTAAGGTTTGTTTGACCAGCAGGGAACCACAAAAGAGCATGTTCAAGGTAAAGACAAGCCTGTGTTGTTTGCAGAAGAGGAGGTCAGACTGGATCCAAAGAGTGGAGGGAAGTTCTGGTCTGAAGTTCATCACCCTTATGTAACTCAGGGTGGGTCAGAGCCTTGAATGTGCAGGGCAAAAAAGAGATTAAGTGAGGAAGAGTGGAAAAGGTAAAGCCACAAATATTTGAAGGCCAGGAAGGGAACATTCTGCTCAGCTGCCTGGACAGAGGTTTATGATTATTTCCTATGCGGCTCAGTCGTGTTATCCACTGTGAAAAATCACTGGCCGTGGAGATATCTGATAAGAACTGAGCTGGCATCAGTTGGGAGAACAAAATGTCAAGAATGCATCGCACGGCACCCCCACTTTTACCAGCAGGCAGGACACTGGTCTGGGAACAGTGTGTTGCTCACCCTTATCTCTAATTGCCCTGCTTGCCTAGCTTCTTTACTGCCTCATAATGAGTGCAAATGTGATGTTTTGAGATTTGATCTTCTTCTAAGAACCCCTTCTCCTCCTGCCTCTCACCCCCTGACCTGTGTTCCCTAATGCATGGCCTTGGCTGGTGATGGGAGGTCTGGGGAGCTGGGAATGATGTGAGTACAGAGGAATACCTCTAATTTGGCTAGCTGTGTACTCCTGTGCCAAGGGTGACATAGTTTTCCCCACAGAGCAGAAAACAGTTGCCATTTATGACAAAGTCTATCTGCTCACAAGTGCTTTACAGTGAAGCAAAGCAAAAATCCCTTCCTCATTTATTTGGGCAAGAAAGGGGATACGAGCTGTGGGTTGCTGAACAACCTCAGCCTACACCAGGACTGGACAGGGTACCCTGGAGATGTCAGGGACAGGCACCAGGAAGAGGAACAACTTCAAGGGGAACCAGTGGACTGAGGTGGGACACACCATACAGGAGCTCAAGGGCTTTTCTTCTCCTACCCATGCCATGACCCCTTCCATCAAACCTACCCCTCACCCCTGTGGGACTGCAGAGCTGTGCCACCACCACCACACTCACTGGGTGCAGAAGCTCATCCCACACACGTGTGAAGAGCTGCTTGTCCAACAGTAACACACATGTGACATCTGAAGACACTTTTGTTCCTCAGTATGGTGCAACAGGCCTTGTTAGTGTGGAATCACAGATGTTAGCCCAAAATTCAAAGGGGGATTTCCTTTTCCTGCTCAAGATTTGATAGGCATGAAGCTGTGAAAGAGAAGGATTTTCTTTACTCCTTCCTTCCTCAAGCTTGACTGTAGCAGGGTTTCTTTCTCAAGACTGGCCTGAGAGGCTTTGACTCCCCCACCCCTTGTGAACCATCACATACTTATGGCCCAATAAGGCGTGTCCTAAACTGCTGCTCAGATCTGCTGGCAATTCAGTTAATTTCTGTGAAGGCCTGGTGGAATATGTCTCTCCCTATGTTGTTGGGCATACAATGCAAGCCCTGTCCCTAGGGACTGCTGCACCCTTCCCAGACAGCTGCTGGAGGGTATCCAGAGCCAGATCTCCCTTTGGGCACAGCTGGGATGCTAAGCTGCTGGGGCTCAAGCTCCAGTGACACCCTGGGAGCAATAGCATTGCTGAGCTCTCCCTAGACAGCAGGACAAGCCTATTCAAGCCTGAAAGCTGGTCAGGCAGAAGAGTATTTATGTAGCTGTATTTGTACAGCTGTAGCTGTAAGACATCCGTGGGCATGTATTTAAACAGTTAGATCTTGCCTGAGTGTTCAGGTGTTAATATTCCACTGATATGAGCAAAGACAGGACAATCCTTAAGGACAACAAGATCAGAAGAGTCCTGACATGGTCGTTGCTTACCACATGTGTGTGTTCTGGGGAGGGGGTTCATGGATGTTGGCTGGGAATCCAGCAACCGCATGCATGCAGCACTGAGTGGAGAGCTTCATGTGGGGGTAACTCAAGGATAAGGCACAGAGAGGAGGAAGAGGTTCTGGGTGCTTCTTCCAAATTTGGTAGTAATTTGGGGATTTCACACGTGGCATGAGAAGGGACCCTGCTGACACCAGTGCAAGTTCCTTGATTCCAGTAATGACGCGTGGGGGTTTAAAGACGTGGATGAGTTCAGGCAGCTGATTACAAAAACACACTGAAATCCAGAATGAAAAAGAGGAAGGCTCAGGCAAACTGTAGTGATCTGACTGCTTCCAGAGGAGGTAGTGAGGACTCCGCCCTGACTGCTCTGTCTGTGACCAAAATAGACCTTCCCCAGCAGACCTTGAGGGTGGTCATCCCAGTATTAGGTTTTCTTTCCTATCATTATTTCCAGGTGATCACACTGTTCCCAGGACTTGCACTGACTGCCAGCAGTGCAGCTGAGCTGTTCCTGACCCCTGGCCCACGGTAATTAGAAGGCTTTGCCGGAAGCCTTCAAGTGGTATCTGTTGCTTTGGGAGTGATTTGTCCAAGATGGTCAGTTTTCACTGTGGAGGAGAAAGAAGGTCACTCGGAAATGTTCGCTCCAAGGAAAAACTCCCTTCATTTCTATTTTAATCTCCCTAGGGATTAATTGCCTCCTAAAAAAACCCTGGAAGAGCAGAGAAGTAAGAGCATGCAGGCAAACACGTGTGATAAATATAGGCTGGGGACAACCACGTTTGAGACTGGCTGTTGCACAGGTTTGCTTTAAGAAAGTCTTTTGTAAAGGGAAAAAAACATTAAAAAGGAGCAGAAAAAAGTCCCTGGACGATTAGCTGTAGCTACAACTGAAAACAGCAGCAGAAAATACCCTAACTGGAAAGCAAAACCCCAGCTGTCTGCTGAGCACTCCCTTTCCCTTCCCCTCTGCTGTGGGCCCAGCTTTGTCTGCTGGGGCAGCTCGGAGCTGTGGGAAGACTATTCTCAGCCATTACAGGTTGTAGCTTGACAGTGTGGTAAACCTCACACTAGGGCTCCTGCCATCAGATCAAACACACCCCAGCCATGCCATACACAGGGCAGATAAGTATCAACTTGTTGGTTCAAGATACTTCATGAGTTTTTGAGACGATAGTTCTTGCATAGCGAAGCTTCATTCCTGTGCTGCTCTGTTATTTGTCTGGATCAGGTGCTGCTCGTTCTCCCAAACATGGGACGAAGCTGTCAAGAGCGCCACACGATGCTCATTCAACAGAAAGGAGCCTTGTCACCATGCCTCAGCCATTCCAGATTTATAGGGATGGGTAATGCAGGAGGGCATTGGTTGGATGAAAACAATCGGACTGTCGCCACAGAATAGCTATCACCAAAGATATGTGTGGATGGACTGGCAGGTGTTGTTGTATCAATGAAGGCTTTCAGGAGGTTGTGTGAAAGCCAAGTGACCAAGGGGCGTCACAACTGAGCTGGGCCAGCTTGCCTGGGCAAGGGTCACCACCAGAACTCCTTTGGCCAGCACTGGTGCTGAGTTGTGTGGAGCTGCATCCTCCACCACAGTGCTGCTGTTGACTTCTTGGCTGTCCCCCCATCAGGCCCAGCTCTGTTTCGCTGTGAAACCAACACTCGTATCCTGTGTCCAGCAGGTATGAAGACGAAAGTAAATAAGCCTCAATAGAAACCACACTTGTTAGGGACAGAACGCGTGTTAGATTTCATAATTCACCTTGGGACTCATTTCCTGAAGGCTGCTCTGAGCCCATTAGCACTGATGCCTATTTTTAGCCCTGATTCTTGTCAGCTGTGGGTCCCAGTCCATGAATGTGACACACTGTCAAGAATCCATTTTTTTTTACCCTTTAACATTTTAAAAATAGCTGTGGGGTTTTCTTCTGCTGGCCGTTCAATGTCCTCTGCCACGGTAAAGGGAAAAGCTGAGCTGCTCTGCCTGTGGAAAGGTTTCCCATTCCTCATGGCTGACGGTTTTCTAACCATCCCTGACTTTCTGGCTTATTTCAGCGTATCAGGGGTCCAGTTAAGCAAGCACATAGGACATGGGTGTGCTGGCTAGGCAAACCTCTGGGAGGTGACACCAACCTTCCCAGGCATGCTTAGGAAGTACAGCTGTTTTCCAGCTATAGTTGGAAAGTCCTGGTGGCATTTCACTGGAGAGTTTTTCAGTATCTCCCTCCTGATCAGATCTCCCCTCTGGGCTGTTTGAACTGGCTGTTTGCCGGACAGCAGCATAAGCCTCCCAGAGGCAGAGGGAAAGTTTTGTGTACCGTGCAGGAAAATGTGGGGCCTCCTAAAGAGAAAGGAAGCACATAAATGCAAGATCCTACAGCTGCTGTTACCAGAGCTGGGCAGAGCTTTCCAGCCTTCTGAAGAGTCAGAGGGCTTAAAGGTTCACGCAAGTGAAGATGTTACCGTGCTTGGAAAGCCGGATGAAAGAAGCAGGGAGATAGATGATCTCATGGGAGCAAAGATGAGTGTGATGAGAGGGATTTCTATCCTTCCATATAGGGAGTAAAACTTTCCATAGATACAGACCTTCTGTCATACTTTCCATTGGTGAAGCCCAGGAGCCCAGAGGCCCTTGGGAAAAGAGAAGGAGGGCTGCAGAGGCTGGAGGAGAGGAGAGGTAGAGGAACACAGCAACATCTGAAGCAAGTGCAGGCAGGATCTGAGCAAGCCTGCAGCAGTGAGCTGTGGAAGAGCACAGAAGGGGCTCCAAGCACTGGTACAGTTTAGGAGCTGATGGAGTAAGAAGCTGTGAGTAAGCTGTGGAAGGTCCTTGGGATGTATGTTCAAAGCCAGACTCCTGGGAAGCCTATCCACAGAGGTTTTCTGAATATAATTGGTTATACATTTTCACCTAATTGGGGTTAATCTGCTTTCTACTTTGGCTAATCAGCTGGTTCAGAGGCCTAATAGGTTGGAGGGGGATGTTTTGCCCTCCTCCTGTTTTCAAGGCCATGGAGTCAGGGGCAAGCGAGCACTGTGGATGGGCTCAGAGCTGCCTGCTGTCAAGTCTGGCAGAAAAGTGCTTTATCCCGTGAGGAATGGCCCTGGGGAGCAGGTCTCCAGGAGGGACTAGTGCCTTTCTTCTTCCTAATTGGCAGATCTTGTGAAAACGAGGGATTACTGGGGAAAAAAACACCTCTGCAAGAGCCTAGCACTGAGCAAGGCAATTGCTCTGTAGAGGTCTGCTGAGGCTCCCACATCCTGGTAGGTACCATTCCCAGCTGGCCCTGTGCCCTGCCCTCATCCTTCTGCCTCAGGCCCCCACCTCCAGCAAAGGATATGCATGAGTCTGGCACAGATGTTCGGTGTCCATCCACTCAGGCACTGACGCTATTTCAGGTTCCTTTGCTGGGTCACGGGCATCTCATGCAAGATCTTCCATGACACTTTAGGCTAAAGGAGATGGTGTTGCCATCCTAAGCACATCCTGCCCTTCAAGGGTGAGAAAAAAGTCAGGTGAGCTCAGCCATGTGACAAAAGCTCACTGTGCTAAAGGGAAGCTGCTGTAAATGCTGTCCCTAATTACTGCTATTACTCAGGTTGGGAATACTGACCAGCATCTGGGGCCAATATAAAACATCCTCCATCACCTTCTCTTCCACACTGGTCCTGGCTACCTGCTCCCTTCCCCAGGCATTGCAGCCCCATTCGCCCCAGTCACAGCTCCCTCAGTCCCTTACCCAGGCAAGGATGTCACAGCCACGGGGGGGTGAAGCTTTCCTTTAACATTAGCCAGTGCTTGTCCGGACCTGGCTTCACAGTAGCTTTCTTTTGGAATATGGCATCTAAACTGGTGAGTCACAGCATGAAGTGCAAGAAATGCCTGTGGACTGGTGTGAGATGTCCAGGTGAGGTCCAACTCCTGAGCAGCAACTGTAGCCAAAAAGCATTCCTGCAAGATGCGGTTGGACCTGGCTGCAAAGGAGTCTCAGCTACAGTACAGCACAGGACAGCCCAGCAGGGAGCCCTGGGAGCCCACAGGGCAGGGGTTCAGCTCTGGCCTCGATGTTCTGAGCAGGCAGCCAGACCTTCAGGGGTCCCCTCCTCACCTACACATTTTAGTCTCAGTGAGAAGCCCACTGCTAGGGCTGTTTATGCTGAAATGTCAGGGAGAAGGAAGAGTAACAGGACCTTTTGTTTTTTGGCCTGCATCAGACAACCAACACTGATTTTGCAACTTCATTGCAGCGGGTCTCAGGCACTGACCAAAACATTTAAGGAAGTGTAATGCCCCAGTCAAGGAAGTGTCACGCCTGGGTGGGCTGAGTGTCATTTCTGCATCACTTCTCAGTCATCATCAGATCCCATAACATTCACCCCACTTTTTTCTCTTCCTCCCTTAGTGCAACTCATGCTCTCCCCTTGCCAACCAGCATCACCTCAGGCCCAGTTGCATCAATTCAACTGTTAGCATGGGCAGACTCCAACAATTGGAAGACTTTATTATTATTTTTAATCATCTCCAACTGGGGGTTGCACAGTAGAGTGTCCAAGAAAAATTGAAACAGTTGCCACCCTCAACCTCGCATTTTTTCCCTCCCTAGTGCTCTCTGAGTTTATATTGCTCAGTCAGTACATGAGGTAAGTGACCCAGCTTTTAAACACCACCTTAAAAAACCAAAAAGTTATGAGGAAGGAGGGATGACAACATGGAGGTTTAATTGCAGAGCCTTTCAGTGCTGTACCCTTTGCAGAGGTAGACACATACCTAAGAGGGGCACAGAGCAGTAGTTCAGGAACAGGGCTTGAAGCATCTCCAGCTAGCTTTAGCATAACAGCACGAGGAGCAATGAATAGTGAGGACTTTGCGGTGACTGCGCACATGCAAAAGGCCAGCTCTCACAGAGTGCTCACAGAAGTGAGCCATACAGGCATTAACAGTAAATCAAAGCATACAGAAAAAGGTTAGATACTCAGAGGGAAGCAGCATGACTCACTTCAGCTCACAGAGACAGCTTGGACCCCGGACAACAGCAATGGCTTCCTCAGTAGTGGAGGGTGCATAATCCACAATCAGCCCCTGCCCTCATTCCACAGGAGGCACAGGCCAGTATCAGGATGGGGCAAGTGCCATGCACAGAGGACACTAGGAAACACTACCCCTTGCTTGGCTAAGCAAGCAGGAAAATCAGTGGCAGTTTTGAGAACAAGGCTGCTTGGATGCAAGTGCCATTCAGTGGGAGCCTGTTCTCATTCTGAACCCAGCAAACAGCCCCGTAAGGCAGGCCAGCTCTTCTCTCCACTCAATGCTACATTTGCACAAAGAAGCCAAGATGCACAGTCAGAGGCCAGGAAGCTTCCTGAGCTTTAGGCTGTGACATGCAAGTGCTGGCCAACAGTTTGTCACACCAAGCACTGAGCTAGAGTAAGGTGCACGGGGGCTTTTCCACATGCTGTTGTCTGTGGGTCAAGCAGCTCTGCTTCCCTATTGCAAAAACAGGAAGCCAGGGACTAACCCTTGCACTCACCACCACGCCCTAAGCTGGGGTGAGGAGGCTTCCCTGAACCAGTTTTTGCCTTGAGAAAAACATCCACCTAAGACCATGTGGGGGCATCCTCTTATAATTCATCTTTATTTGTAAAAATCCACATATAAAATCTTCAGTTTCCTCTTAGAAAAACATAAAGGCACATAAAACTACTCAAACTCTCATCCCCCTGGACTGATGGTCAGACACTCCCCCCACCCCAACCTCCCCCTTGCTTTCTCCTCCAGTCCATGTTTCTTCATGTTTCCTTTAGTTTCAGCTCACTCCTGCCCAGGCACAGTTCTGCTCTTGCAAAGATGGAAGTATGCACACAGGGGAGATGGTGGAGAGGTGGCATGGACTGTGCGTGGAATGTTTTACAGGTACTTTTTAGTAGTAGGTCTCTCTTTCCACCCAGCCTAAAGGAAAAAGAGGCAGAAAGCAGAGTTAGTCTCAAAGTAGACCAAGTACGAGGTCATGGGAGTTTCTTTTAGGTTCTTGAAAACTTGCACTGTAGCACCTGAGCTAGTAAGTGACCTGTCACAATGGGAAAATACTGCCAAATTGATGTTCTGCAGCTTTAGGACCTCTTCCAGCTTTCTAGAACTATCCAAGCATTAATCAGTCTTTTCCATCTACTTCAGTGCATCTGTACTTTTATATAACGGGATAGAATGCAGGGAACTCAAGAAGTCCTTAATTTGAACTAACTGCACAATTAATGTAGAGGAAGGGGAAAACACAGCAAAATACACCCCTGAATAGTGCTTGGGGGTCCCCAAGCTTTGTTGGGGCTTCTGGAGAACTCAGCAGCATGAAGAGGTGGGGAAAGAAACACACAGATAAGCAGCAGATTCTTACCACCAGGGTTGCGTCTGATAATGAGCTTTCTGACTTCATCATACACAAATATCAGGAGGGAGTATGGGAAAGCACAGAACCACCAGGTCGGCCTGTTTTGGAGAGGAGACAGTGAGAACACAGGCTGTGGAGAAGCTCTTTGCCTAGCACAGCTGTGACTTGATGGAACACTCAAGCGCAAGAAGGCTGGCATGACCCAGCTTGCCAGTGGCTGGGGTTCAGTCAAGAATCCCCCAAGCCAAGAATTACTACCAGGTTTTCTGCTGCAATAGATTAATCCGCTTTTGGATAGCGATTCCAACACAAGGTGTGTCAGAGCACCTTTGCTCATCTCTGTACCAGCACCTCCCCACCTACCAATCAAGCAATATTTCCTCTAAGTACACATAACCTTTGTGCCCAGAGCCTTCCTTGCTGGAACTGTATTGTTTCCATCATGATTTACACGTGCTAACATCCAGCTGCTGCAGGCACTGGGCAGAGGCCAGCTTCCTTGTTAGGAAATGCTCACACTTCAGCACCCAATTGCAGTCTGCACTTTGAATGGAATGCAAGATGTACCAGGATTTTTTTTTCCATGAAGATTTCATGACAAACTTTGAACAGTCCCCCCCAGCTTAAGACTAAACCCTGCCATGAAATTTTGCAATGCTGTTGAGCAACACAAGATGTTGGCACCTTCCCAAACCTTAGGAAAGTTACTGTGCATCAACTGGTCATCCGCATCTACATAGCAGCTTTTAAAAGATTTCACTACTTGTTCTGTTCCCAAGGAACGCAGGAAAAAGGCGCAAAACGTCATCAGCAGTTCTTTAGTACACAAGAGTCATCTAGCCTGTGATTTAGAGCAATACAACTGGCTTTCTCCAGAGGTGCAGTACCCTACCCACAAAAACTCTCCATGCAAATAAGTGCAAGAGGCTGCTGCACTAGAGCACCCTGGTACTGAAGCTGTATTGCTGATTTTTAGTGAGGCACTGAACAGCAGGCTCCCCATAAACATTCCACACACACTGAAGAAAACCCTGGTATGCCACAGGACAGCAAAGGATCACTGACACCCTGTAGCCTGAATTCTCGAGACTAGGTTTGATGCTCCAGTAGATCACAACTACTTTTATCTATCTCCCCACACAAGCACTATTATTGTTCTGTGGTACAGTCTGTTACACAAAAAGCATGATGCAACTTACTTCAGAGGATACATCCTTAGAGCAACATCCATCCCAGGGCAGTAGGACAGGAAGGCAGCCAGAGCAGTCTCCTCAAAGAGACCAAATATTAAGATCTTGTTCCTAGAAGAGACAGGAAAGAAGTCAGGGACCAAAGTACTTTCAGAGATGACATCCTAAAAAACACCTAGTTGCCACATGGGAGTGAATGGAAAGGGAGTGAATGGAAACAGACGTTCCAGTCTAGCCCAGAAGCTCATCAGGTGGAGATTACCAGGCCATCCGAGGTGACAGCACAGTTGCCATGATGGTCTTTTATGTCCCTTCACAGAGACAGTTCATGATCAGGTCAACCAGCAATTGCTTTCATCACAAATTCAGGAGGTGGCTGGGGTTCATGCCATGAGATCTCTTGACAAGTAAGATCAAGAGATCAAGGCTGTCTGCTGGACTGTCAGTGTCCTTTGAGGTGGGCTAGCCCCCACAGACAATGCCAACAGAAGCCACCATTTTTGTCTCAGCCTGACAATTCCAAGTCTACAATCAAGTTCTACAAGGAAAAGACTACCCAGTCTTCTTTCATCCACTACCATGGCAGTCTGGTCAAGACTTATGCCAAAACACCCAGACACTGCTGGGATGAAGGACTAGAATGCTGTGTGCTGGGGAACTCAGAGTCAAATTCTAAACCCTCCATGGACAGCCTGACTTACTTCATCCCCTGCTGGAAGACAGAGTTTCTTCGGGTCTTACAAATGATCAAGTCTGCCCATTGCACGACCACGATGCTGACAAAGAAGGCTGTATGGCAAGTGAACTCCACTATTTTCCTCTGTTCGTAGGTCTAGGAAGCAGACAAAGCAGAGAGCATTCATTCAGACACGCTGCCTTTGCTCTCTGGTGCTCACACCAAGTTCAGCAGGTGTTAATATTTTGGCTGGCAGCCTCTGTACTTACCCATTGCTGCCCATAGCTGTCTTCCACATCGTTAATCCATCGGTCATCCCACTGAACTCTGATCCCTAGCAAGCCAGAGGGCCAAAAGCCATTCTCCGCCATGATTACAAAATAGGTGAAGAAGCCTCCAAGGGCCTGGATCATACCTAAACAGGTAAGAAAGAATTATAAAACTGATGAGGCTACTGTGCAGAGCAACTGTAACAGAGAACAACCGTTTGCAGGAAACCCCAACCACCTTAAAAAATTACTCCTTATGGGGCTCATAGCAGCTGCTGTAGAAATAGCTCACACTAACATCAAACTCAGCCGCACCCCTTTTGCTGAGCAGCTTCTGCCCCCAACCTTGTACAGAGTTACTTCTGTTCTGCCCTGTGCTGCGATGGCACCGTACTCAAGGACACAAGATAAAACTCCCTTTGTATTCTCATTAAGCCTTGCCCACCCCCAACCCTTGCAAAATACAGTCAAGAAGGTTCCCAAGGTCTGCTGCAATTAAGCATGAGCTCCCATCCTGTGAACTGGGCACGTCTCTGTAGCTGCCTTTAATCAAGACTCCTAATGCTGTGTGTTTAGGGATAGGCTGGAGAGAATCCTTTACTTCTAATTAAACTAACAATGGGATCTATGTTCTTGCTGAACAAGTCTGAACCAGAGGAGAGCTGGTTGTCAGCCAGTTCCTTTACAGCACTGTGCAATTAAACAAAATTACTGTGAAAGCGATTCAATGGATCAAGCTGCACAAGCCACCGCTATAAGCTGTGGGGGAAGAATCACGGCAAGTTCTTTACAGCCTGAGGTTCTGGTTTACACACCCCAAACCTCAGCCCTACCAAAATAAGCAGAGCAGTCACCGACTCGAGATTGTGTACAGCCCCTGCTACCATCAAGTTCAAATCAGTGCCAGAGAAAACAGAGCAGCTTACCAATCTGCCCATAGGCCATGCTGATCAGCCGTTCATTCACCAGCTTGTCTGTTTTGGGATTTCTGGGCTGCCTCTTCATGATGTCACTCTCTGCTTGCTCATATGCCAGGGAGATAGCAGGAACCTTTGAGGGTGGCAGGACTGCTGTTAGAACAGCTTCAATTCTCCACTGTATAGAGCCCTCCCTGTCCCATGTATTCAGTGTGAGAAACAGCACTCCCCAAAAGCTCTAGATGTGATATTCCAAAAGGACCTCACCCCCTCTTCATCCCCTAGTTTGTCCTTCCAGGGAGCTGAAAAATCCTCAGACTCAAGAGCCATGAGAGGGATGTGGATAAAAGGAGTATCACATGATCGCTTCTTTTAAATCAGAACACTACAGAAAACTGTATTTAAGCATTTTCCTTCCACCCGTCCTTTCTTTAGGGTATCTAAGAACACCCACATTTTTTCTTTAGACAAAAAAACCACATTCACCATGTCAGTGCCCAAGTCAATGCAGAGGATGGTGACTGTTCCCAGTGGAAGGGGTATGTTTGCAATGATGAAGATCAGGAACGGCGTGATTTCAGGAATGTTACTGGTCAAGGTGTAGGCAATAGACTTCTTCAGGTTATCAAAGATCAGACGCCCTGGGGCAGGGAAGAGAGAAGAGGGTAACTCTCACTTATCAGCAGAAGGCAGCCAAGCAGCTCATGGGCAGCCTCAGTGCTAACACCAAACGGCAAAATGCTAGTGCAGCAAATGAGAGGGTGAGAGAGACTGTGCTCCATGCACAGCAACACCTACAGAGTGACACTTCTGGTCACAACAATCAAGACTCACTGCATACCACAGTAGGATACTAAGCCTTGGTTTCTGGACATCAAGAGCCCTGGAGGGACCCGCTGTCATGCTCCTGTTTGAAAGCTACTTCTCCATCAGGGTGGAAAGTGTGTCACACTCAGCTGGCAAAGATGACTGCAAGGTCACGTGTCAGGCAAAAGCACAAAGTAGCTTTTGTTACCCAGCTGCTTCCTACTGTTACCCATCCCAAAGGGTCACGCTGAACCCACAGAAAGGAACAAAACTTTGAAGGGAGGAGGAAAAGTGCTGCTCTCCTTGAAAACTCTTGTCATGGACATAAGCTCAAAGGAGAGTCCTTCAGATGCCTTTATTTCAGAGGGGATGCTAAGCATGTTACTTTACCACCACTGCACATAAGTCATAAGCTCACCTTCTTCAACCCCAGTGACAATGGAGGCAAAGTTGTCATCCAGCAGAATCATGTCAGCTGCCTGCTTGGAGACATCTGAACCAGCAATACCCATAGCAACACCAATGTCAGCCTTCTTCAGGGCTGGGGAATCATTCACACCATCACCTGTGACTGCTACAATGGCACCCTAGTACAAAGGGAGGAACGGAAAGAATGAAATCATCACGTAGGACACGTTTTCGGCAGAAAAGCTTTCTCCTATCTTTCAGATGAAGCACAAAAAACTATTTCATTTTACTGTAGAGAGAGCTCAGTTCCTCCTTGCCCTCCCCCCATACCCTTCCCCTGTTCTGATTAAGTTCATCAAGAGAACCAGGCAGCTCTCTCCAAAAGAGACACTGGACAACACATGAACATGGCGAATCCTCCTCTCCCAAGCACATCCCAGAGCATTTAGGAATTAAGTATACTAATGAACATCCTAGGATCAGAAGAAAGCCTCAGTGCAAACTGAAGATGTTTTCCTGCCAGACGCTTTTATTTATGTATTGTAGAGCAGCCTGAAGGCTGCTGACAGATTTAATCCGACCCTTTACATGAGAGCACGGAGGAGACAGCCCTACCACGTCAACAGCAGAGCTGGTTGGTATTTTACATATATATATTAGATTTCTCTAATACAATAATTCTGATTCTCCCTCTCTTTACCTGTCGCTGACAGCCTTCCACAATGATAAGCTTCTGCTGAGGAGATGTCCTGGCAAACACAATTTCTGTATGGTGAAGCAGGATGTCATCCAATTGCTCGCTAGTCATGTCCTTCAAATCTGAGCCATGAACCACACAAGCTTTGGCATCCCTGCAAACAAGAGACAGTATGTTTTACTTCACAAGAAGTTTTTCATTAGCTGTGCTTGCCCCATAAAACTATGGCTCTTCAGTGCTCCTGGGAAAGACCAATTTCTGCTATGACTAAATACTAATCCAGGCAGCCTCTGCACAAAGGTTTGATGCTCAAAATTGAAGAGGTAGATAGGGAACATCAAGAAAAAGACAAGACAGAACCAAGCAATAGGCAAAAAACCTCATGAGCAGATTAATTCTTTCTACAGCTTTCTAAAGTGACTTAAGGCAAAGACTAGTTGTTTCCACAAATCTTGGCCTCTCTGTAAGAAAGGAACCCTGAACTATGCTCAGGTAGTTAATGTCCAGCATTTCAAGAGATGTTGCTGTCTTCTGCAGGCAGTGCTTTCTGCAATAGACTGATGACCATGTGACAGATAGCACATGGTTCTTCACAGAGAGTGTTCACGCCATGCCAGTTCCAACTAATTTACACCCTGTGGCCACAAAAGCATGCAATGTTATATTTAGACTGCTTTGGTACCCAACATGCTGCAGCAAAATACCATCTCTCCAGCCCAGCATACCATCCCTTATAGGTCTAGGAGACTATCCACGCAGCTCTTGACATCACCCAGTTTAGACAGGGAAATTCCTTCCCCACCCTTAAAGCCAGCTGCTGACCTGCTCAGTCATACAACCCCAGCCTGCATTGCTGGGTTTTGAAGTTACCATCAAAATTTAAAAAAAAAAAAATCCCAAAGCAATTTCCAAAAAAATCCCCAAGCAATTTCATTTCACAGGGTGTCTCTATTCACAGTTCATAAGCTGCATGGCTGTCCTCCAGCCCAAACACAGGCTGGGTTCAAGCTAAGCAATGTAGACAGCCCGGCCATTCTGCAAACAGCCTGCTTATGCCAAAGCACATTTTCTGAGGATGCCTCAGTCCCAGCTAGGCTAGGAAGGCCAGCATTAACCCTTAAGAGGAAGGAGTTCCACTTTTACATTTATTCTGCTTGTAGCTATGCACTAGTGTCAACTCCTCTACCCAGCGTAAGTCCTGCTCCTATTGCTCTCCTGCAATCTTACCCGTACCTACTTCCCACACATGAGACATGCACATTTAAGACAGTCTTGTGCATTCTTCCCATAACTCAGGATACACCTTGCAGAGCCACAATATGCTGAGCTAAGCAAATGCCAAGCTTTTCATGTCCAGGGGGAGATGCTGAGGGATTAGCCAAGGCAAGGAGAGAGGCAAATGCTTAGTTCTTTGAATAGCTCTGGCTGTCCCCAGCAGTCATTACCTAGGGTTGACCTGGCTGACAGGAATGTTGAGTCGGGCAGCAATATCTTCTACTGTTTCATTGCCCTCGGAGATGATGCCGACACCCTTGGCAATGGCTTTGGCTGTGATCGGATGGTCTCCAGTAACCATGATAACCTGAAATGCAAACACACCGCCATAAAAGCCTTGCCTGAACTGCAGAGCAGCACTGCCCAAAAGGCAGGGTCCCTTACACTGAGAAGGCCATGTGTCTTTTGTTCTACTCGTGAGCCCTAGCACAGAGCAAGTCTGAGGTACAGGCAGTAACCTGCTACCAGAATGCAAGGGATTGAGGTGGATGGAAGACAAGCAATTGTTAATCTTGAGCCAGTGGAGCCAGTTCCACTTCCAGCCTGTGCTTCCCTCTCATCTTAGTCCTGTGGCACATGCAGAACACACCTGAGCCAAATCACGTGCTTTGGGACACCGTGGTCTCAGCACTTGCCAGTGCCCAAGCAGTTTGGAGTTTCACTCATTTTTCAGTTCATTAACACAATCATTTGTATTTAACTTAGAAATTAAGCCTGAAGTAGTAGTAGTAGTTAAATCCTGATCATTTACTTAATCCACTCATATTACAGCAATACAGGAAGTCAGGGAAGCCCTTTACTTCCACAGGTATGAAGTGAGGCAATTTTCAACTCAGGAATAAATTACCTTGATCCCAGCACTTCTGCATTTCCCAACAGCATCTGGCACAGCAGCACGAGGTGGGTCAATCATAGACATCAGTCCTACGAAGCAGAGTTTGTCTACAGGGAAGTTCAGGTCATCTGTATCAAACTGGAAGCCGTCAGGGAACTGATCATCAGGCAGAGCCAAGTGGCAGAATCCTGTAACACATCAAACCCACATTTACTCTCTTTCTACATATCAGGAGGCAGAGAGAGTGAACACTTACTGCTTCTGCAAACAGCTATGCAAGAATAACAGGGCAGCTTAGGCAGAGGTTTGGGCAGGGCTGTTGAGACAGGAGTCACGCTCCTGTTCTGGTGACCAACAGCTGTTGCTAGGTGCCCAGACACAGCCTGGTTCTTGTGCAGTGGGACAAACCTAGCACCGTGCGGTCCCATGGAAGGTCCCAAATGCTTTGCTGCATTTTGATCTATGCCACCCAGCTGCTGGGCAAGGCAAAGCCCTGCAGGCTGCCCTGGAGACTAAAGGCAGGACTGTTCCTACATGAATTGCTGAGGTGACCTTAACACCATGGTTGGACTGCAGGAACAGAGTGACCCTTCACCTAATCTGTGAGGACTGCACAGCAACATGAAGGACAAATCTTTTCCAATGTAGTAAGGCTGTTCTTCCCCTTACCTAACACTCTCTCCCCAAGGCCTCCCAATTCGAGGTAGGCATTCTGAAAAGCATCTTTCATTTCCTCATCCAGTGGTTGCTCTTTGCCATGAATAAGAATGGTGCTGCAGCGATCCAAGATCCTCTCTGGAGCTCCCTTCATCACCAGCAAGTAACGGGATTCTGATGGATTTGCGTTTTTGTGGATAGACAGCTAAGGGTGGAAGAAAAGAGTCTGTTCTATAAACATGTACTGTGAAGGACACGAGTAATCAATGTCAATGTTTTGCAACTACGGCAGCTCAGGGCCATTTGTTGATACTCTGCTCTAGTTTTCATTTACCCACACTTTAAAGAGATTTACAAACTAAGAAGTCTGTGCATTCTTTAACATTAACACATAACTGCAGGTGTTGTAATGACCTTTTTTGTATCCAAGTGCCACCTGTTATGGTCACTTCCCAGCAGTTCATTCCTATTCCCAGATTTGAGTTACTCTGTGCACTACTGCTACACAGGCTGAGAGCATGTCTGATCCTTTGTTAGCAGCTGACACCTCGTCAGTGCAGCTCCAGAGGCTCTTACACAGTGTAACTACGGTCTTTTAACTTAGATTTATAGAGCAGTCTTCAAACAAGTAAGGCTAGACAAGATTTGGGTGCCAGAACAAGTTTTGAGGCACACTGTGTGCAAATTTACACCCGTGCTTCACACAGCAGCTCTCCTTCAGACACACGCTTACCTGGTACTTGTTGGTAGAGTTAAATGGTATTTCCACCACTTTGGGATACCTTTCTCTCATCTCCTTGACAGAGCCACAGCACAATTCAATGCATTTCAGAAGTGCAGACTCAGAGGCATCTCCTGCCACTGCTCGCTGAGGAAAAAAGACAACTATCAATACATACACCCACAGAAGATTGAATATTTAAAATAAATTTTAAAACTGAATTCATCAGAGCCCAGTCCCATCTTCTACATAATACTACTGTGAAAGCAAAGAATAAATAATTCTATTATCTAGTATGACAAATACTGCATTTCAGAATGCCAGCCCTCCCATCTTGAGAGAGCAGCAGTCTTCCTGTGACAAAGTCAAGAAGCCTTTTTGAAGGGTTAGAGAAAGTCACATGAGCAGGTACAGTCAGACCTAGTGAGGCTGGAGGGCCAGCTTTGAGAAGAACTGCTGTAAGCTGCTTGCAATGAAGAACAGCTAATGTGAGTTGAAGACTGATGACATGCACACAGAAACACCTTTATGTGCTCTCCCACAATAATGTAAGATCAGCTTATCAAGCCTCTGGGAGAGATTTGATCTGCCCTCCCTTCCCCATAAGGTTAGCACTGGCAGAGATGGGAGATGGGGATTCTCAGCCCAGGAGATCTGTGCGTGCTCAATGTCCTGGTGGAGTTTCCTTCACTGCAACTGAAACCAAGTATTTCTTGCCCTTCTGGTCTCTTTGTCCGTGGGAATTTTTTTTTTTCATTTCTCTACTACTTTTTGGTATCTAAAGACTTCTCAAAACCCCCCTCTCCCAAGCCTTCCTTGAACAGGAAGGACTCCAGTTTTTTTAAACTTCAGGTCAGGTTTTGTAGACCTAAGATACAGTCAGAGGAGTGCTGGGGAAGAATAGTTTGTTCCATCCTTTCTACTACCACTGCATCAGAACACCCTTGGGAATAAGTTTACTAAGCAACATGACTAATACTTGACAGATTATAAGCACTGTACGGTTAATTTCAGCTCTGGCTGGGTTACAGTTCAGAAGCAGGAATGTGAACTGGTGCTATGCCAGCATTTGCACCAGCACTGAACCAGTGAAAGCTTAAGGAGACTTGCCCGTGAGAGCAGACTGTCTCTAACCAGTCTCCCATAGCCGCTGCTCCCCCGGCTCTGCTGTCTACTTCTCCCAGCACCAGGTGTTTGTAGCTCTGAAGTGAATAAATGCCTGAGATAGCAATTCCTGGAATAGCCAGATACTGGGAAATGCCTAGGAAAGCTTTCTGGTCTTTCCTAGCCCTGTCTGAACTATCTGGCCTCCCAAACTGAGTGCAGATGCCAGGATGGCAGGGATTCTGCTGTGGGAAAAATGTCTTCTCAATCCCATCTCCCCTGCCCACAGCACACCTCCTCTAAGAGTGCTAGACTGCAGGAAAGATTAAGAGAGGCAGGTACCTCTACTCTGCGGGTTCCTGTGACCCACAGGATCTAATCTCACTACCATTATGGGAGGATGGTGGTAAGGAACAAGACCAACATTTTCTTCTGGGAACTCACCTTAAGAATTGGTACATTTTCCTGACCGGCCTGAAACACAGCACGGTTACAGAGACCTGCAATTCTGGACAAAGCACTCCAAGTGGCTGAGCTCTTGTCAAAGGAAGCACCTGAAAGCAGAGGAAGAATGTCAAAGTCACCCCTCAAAAAGGTCACATAAGCTCAAAATCCCACAGGCTTAAGAGCAAGAAGCCTTTATCTCAGAAACAGGAAAGACTCAGAGCATCACTACATCTGTCATCCCTCCTCTCTTCCCAGATACTTGATGAGCAGCTGATTTTTTAAGACCAGAAGGTGGAACAGCAGCAGTGCAAGAGAACACCTCTGCATGCAAGATTCCAGTCACAGCTGTATCCAGCAGCAACAGAGAACACACTGACAAAACCAAGGGATTCTGGATAGATAACATTTTTCAGAGGGTAAGGGATGCTGGGTTCCACCTCCAGGTTGTCTCACTTCATCCATCAACCCAGGAACTGGATGAAATACCTCCCAAAGGAACAATGCTTAAATAAAGATACTCTCTCATGCTGGCTCTTAAGTTGGCTTTAAGGGAGATGAATTGAAGAGAGAGTTAACCGATAAGCTAACATACTTTCCATGAAGTAAAATCTTCTAGGTTTATTTCCACTGCAGCCAAGCCAACCATTGCCAGGCCAAGGGCTTCCAAAAAAAAAAAAAAAAAACTATTTATAGCTCATTGCTTTGCACTAGTGTTAAGTAAAGTGGCTTTTCTAAACAGTGCAGACAAGCACAATGTTTTGGAGTGGCTCGGGGCAGGGTGCAGTAGCACCACTGGAAAAAAGTTTAGGCTAAATGTGTTGTAAGCACAGCACTTCACAAGGTAGATGACAGCTAGGAAACTCCTGAGTTGGGTTGTGTTAAACAGCTCTGGAGGGATAATCATCTCTCCCAATTGCCCAGCACACTGAGATTTCAGATTCTTACCAACTAGTCTTACATTCATTGCCGGCACTATGCAAACACAACCTGGGTGTTCCAGGAAAACCCCTGTCCAAAGCCAACCATCTAGTTCCACATGGGAACTTTCCATCTATGCCCAGCCTCAAGTAATTATTATCAGGGCCAACACTTCTGCTGTCCATAGTTTCAACAGATTTAAGATTGCTAAAATGTATCTTGATGAAATTGCTCAAAGATAATCAGGTACTTAGCAAATATTTCTATGTACCAGACAAACATATAGGGCTGCATATTGAAGAGGCTCAAATTCCAACGGAATAATTCTGTGCCAAAGGCAGGCTAATACAGAGTTTAGAGATTCAACAGAACAGTGGTACAGTGCAAAGCTTTCTATGTGTCACTTCAATTTTTTTTTAATGCTCATTCTAGATTTTATGTTAGAAGTCCCAGCATTGTGAACTTCACTGGGGGACTGGAGAACTACTAACACAGATTCTTTGAAGTACCAGTGTCCAGGAAGCCCCAGAAAAAGCCATTTTTAAGTGAAATGCCTCAAGCAGAGAGAAATGGTCTTACCACTCTGGTTCTCTGTAGTATCAGCCTCATGAATCTGATTGTCAAACCACATGTGGGCAACTGTCATGCGATTCTGTGTCAGAGTGCCCGTCTTGTCAGAACAGATGGTGGATGTGGAACCCAGGGTCTCCACAGCCTCCAGGTTCTTCACCAAGCAGTTCTTACGAGCCATACGCTTGGCTGTTAGTGTCAGACATACCTGGGGACAAAAAAGGTGACTGGTTAGATGCACTGGTGCAGTAAAAACGCTGCTGCCCAACTCACTGTGCAGATGGAATGACAACCAGCTTTCCATGCCCTACAGTGATTCCATAACTCCTTGCTCACCCTGCCAGTGCAAAATAAACAGCAACGCTTTGGCCCAGGTGCCAGGTTTAAATGACATTTTCCTCATCACAAAACCTCCAGAAAAAGACTGTCAAGGCTTCAGCCTCCTGCTTCTCAGTGCCTCAGGAAGGAAATAACATGCCTCAGACTAACATTTCAATCAAAGTTGCCACCTCCTAATCATACGAGTTCTCAAAATAAGTGAAGGCAGGCCACATAAGAGATGGCCCAAATTAGCTCTGGTGATAGGGCTTGCAACTTGCTGGTGTAGAAAGCGAGCAGCTCCAGCTCACTTTCTTGCTAGAGACTCTTATCTGGTTCCAGTTCCCAACTGTTCATTCCCTGGCTTGGATGCCACTCTGCTTCCTAAGGCTGCATGGAAGCATCTTGTCCTGTCCACCACCACTCTCCATACACCTAAGCACACCTGGATACTCTCACCACATCTTCAGGAAGCCAAACTTTTATAAAAACCTCTGACAGATCCCAGATCAAAAGCTGGAGCTAAAGTGAAGCTTGCTGGATGCTCTGCCAGCCCTTAAGGGTGGGAAGGGCTGGCGTGCATGTGGGTGTAGAAACCCTGATGGTTGTAGCAGGAAAGCCTCTTCTTGCTACAGAAAAAGTCAAGACTGGAACTCCTAGCCTCGCTCACTTCAGCTGTATGGTGCCAAGCCTCTGCGCAGGTCTAACTTAGGGACCCATCTTTATTAGATAAATTGCTGCAGGAATTGATACTGATTCAGGCAACTAGTTAAAATACACTGAATTTATAAAGCCCAGCCCTACACACTCACCTTCCACTATTTAGCATTTGCCTGCATGAATACACACTGAGCATGAAGCACTCCACTTCCTTAAGGACCACATATGTAGCAAATCCAACCTTTTTTTCCAGCTTCACTCACCGTAACCGTTGCAAGCAGCCCTTCAGGGACATTGGCAACAATGATCCCGATGAGGAAGATAACAGCCTCCAGCCATGTGTACTCAAGGATGAGGGAAAGGATGAAGAAGGAAACACCCAGGAACACAGCCACTCCAGTGATGAGGTGGATAAAGTGCTCGATCTCCATGGCAATTGGAGTTTTCCCTCCTTCCAGTCCAGAAGCCAGACTGGCAATACGGCCCATCACAGTGCGATCCCCAGTGCTAATGACAATGCCACGGGCAGTGCCTGGAAGAGAGATGGGTTTTAGAAAACAAAAGGAGCCACAGCTTAATATCCTGTAAGGGTGGAAAAGATGTTCTGGGTGGGCTTCAGGACAAAGACTGCCTATCCCCATACTCAGAGCTGCAACAGAAGTCCTGCCAGAGATGTTTGATGTTCCTGCTTTCTGCAGCAGCTGTAGTACTCCATACAGCTCGACTTCATGGTTCACATTATGTTATCTGCACTTTAACACTTTTTACTTGTAATAAAGCAGGCAGGCTAGAAGACATGCCACATAGCTGCTCCTCTAGAAGAAGCAAGAACAAAAAACCCAGTAGTGCTGTGTAGTCTTTGCCCATTTTACAGTACTGCAGTTGGAATGGGCAAAGACTTGATGGGAACTTCCACCCTGTTCTTGCATGGTAGAAGAAGGCTCATGGTGTATTGCTCATGTATACAGCTCAGTATCACTGCTCATACTGCAGGAAGTAGGAGACACACATACCTTCCACACAGTTGGTGGAAAAGAAGGCAATGTTCCTGGTCTCCAGCGGGTTCTCATGGGAGAAGTCTGGAGACCTGGTCTGAGGCTCTGATTCACCAGTAAGTGAGGAGTTATCCACCTACATGAAAGAGATTACTTTGTCATACATGAGCAGACAGATGCTTACTTAGGAGGTACTTCCCCCACCCTTCTCCTCCACTCCAGCCCCCATTCACAGCATAGAAGACTAATTCATCCTCCTTCAGAATGAAGTTTCCAGACAGCCTGTCATTACTGTACCTTGCAACCATGTGCAGATATGATCCGAAGGTCAGCTGGAATTCTGTCTCCTCCTTTCACCTCCACTAGATCTCCAACTACAACACCTTCAGCATTTATGCTCATCTTCTCACCATTTCTGACTACAAGTGCTTGCTGAAAGACAGTGAAGAAACAATGTCAAAAGCAACTCTTAAGAAAGGGCTCAAAAGATCTGAGACTCTTAAAATAGTTACACCATAATTCTACAAGGTTTCTACTTGTAATAAGTTGTTTATATCTCATATATACCTTATTTAAGAAAAACAGGTATTTTTTGTTTTCTTGATAAATAAAGCTCCTTGTTCCCAAGGTAACAGTGTGATAGTTGGGTATGATCCAGACTGTCCATGAAGGAATCCGAATTTTAGTGCTTATCACACCAGTTTCTGAACTCTCCAGACTATTGAGAAAGTGTTAATAAGCTGGTGGAACCCACAGGTTTTCAGGAACTATCTTGGCCTATTAGTGTAGTTACTTGGAGTGGTCTCACAGATCCCTCAAAATTAAGAGCCAGTAACCCACATTAACAGCCAGGCCCTTGCAAATGGAAATAATGTTTTAAACCATTAATACCTTTGATCAAGCTATGGCTTGCCAGACCTCAAGGAAATGATTTATTCCATACCTGAGGCACCAAGTTCTTGAAGGACTCCATGATCTTAGAACTTTTTGCTTCTTGGTAATAAGAGAAACAGCCAGTAATGATAACCACAGCTGCCAACACAATACCCAGGTACAGCTACAAAGAGCAGAGAAAGTGAGTCAGACGACAATCTGCCTGAAAGGCTTCCAGTTTTCCCAGAAAAATTGCCTGGCCCACTGCAAGCATGAAGGTACTTGCAGTCTCTGTACATTTTGTAGACAAAGGCTGTCCACAAGCTAGTGCTGTTAACACAACACTAAGGAAGTTGGCTGTTCATTTCAGTATGTGGAAGCACTCCAAAACATGCTAAGCTCACACACTGAATTTCCCGTGCTTATGGGAAAAGCTTCTGGACTGAACACTTAAAGGAAGTTAATCTGCTTTGAGGCCAACAGGCTGCTTGGCCTGCCTTCGAGGTAAAGCAGACATTTTTACTTACGTTATCATTGTTGGGCTCCTCGTCCATCAAACTCTGTATGCCGTAAGCCAGAAAGCACAGAATAGCACCAATCCACAGCAGGAGCGAGAATCCTCCAAAGAGCTGCCGACAGAACTTTACCCATTCAGGAGTGGTGGGTGGGGGCGTGAGGGCATTTGGGCCATCACGAGCCAGGATCTCAGCTGCACGTGCAGAAGTCAGACCCTACAAGAGAGGGTCCTTTTTTAGGCATTGTGGCAAGACCGACTGCAGAAGGTAGGTCTGAATTTGTTCAAGCTCTACCACAGCAACAAGGAGCTGCCAGCAGGTAATGGAGATGTCCACAGCTGCCAGGATTCCACAATACAAGTGCAGGATATGAGAGCTGAATGCCAAAACAGGAGCTACAGGATGCTGAATGCTACTTCAGGAGCCTGCAGGCCATGGGCCTATGAACACTGAAGAAGAGCAGGACAAGAAGGCTACAGCCACAGACTCCGAGCTCTGAGGAACAGCACAGTGCCATCCACCCTTATCAAATTATGGAACAAGTGAAACCTGGAGGCCATAAAGGTGATGACGTGTTAGAACAACCTGCCAGGAAGTTCAGCTTTCAGAAGCCAAGGTCTTGGACACAAAAAGGCAAATCTCTGTGCTGTTACAGAGTGAAGAGCAGACTTGCTTCTATCTGCAATTCTGCAAGAAATGCATTAAGCAAAGCAAACAGTAGCAAAAGTGTAAAACCACTGCACTGCTTCTGAACTGTAGCCTAGGACATCTGCACACCTTTTCCTGCAGAAAGGCAAAATTTTAACTGCTACTAGCCATCATTAAGTCTCTGGGCATGTGGTAGCTCACTAGACTACACTTGCAACATAACAAAGATTTGTCTTCATTATATGCTCCTCAAGAAAAAGCTAAAACCAAGAATCAACTTGACCTTGAACAATTCAGAGGCAGGTAACAGTGACTTTGTTAGAAGCAGTCACTAAAGTATTGCAGTCAAGTTGTACGGTGGGAGAATAAAGAGACATATTTGTGAATTCAACAGTTCTCCCAAAGCCTGGGAAACTTAACTGAAGGAGGGGAGATTACACACAAAAACAACTATAACAATAAAAAACCCCCAACAAAACCAAAAACCAAAAAACCACCACACCAAAAAACAAACAAAAACAACAAAAAACCAAACCCAAAAGCAGACCACCCATATCTCCCTCTGTGAAATGCTCTGAGCTGAGACTGTTTGTTTTCAGATCAGGGCAAGGAGGGAGGGAATGCAGTGTCTACCTACCCGACTCAAGTCTGTTCCATATTTACGATGAAGTTCATCAAGGCTCAGCTTGTGGTCATCCTGAAAGACAAGAAATAGTTGGAAGAGAAAACAATCTGAGAAAAGAGCTCAGCAATTCCACTCCCCCACCCCAGGTTTCCTATCTGTAACAACTGGTGAGATAGCAGGACTCTAGTTCATCCTCTCTGTGAAGAGAAATCTCAAATTCATTCTGGAATTCAGCACAGTCTCATCTTTCACGTTCTTGTGACTATTTGGGTACCTGACAGCTTTTTTGAAAGTCTGACTTTATCTCAGTGCAGTCTTTACACCCCCAGAAGACTCTGTGAAACCTTAGTGGATGGGTTTTTTCGGAAGGTTGAGGGAGGATGGGAAGGAAAAGGAATTGGGAAGGAAGGTAGGAATGTACAGAAGATTAAACCTGTAATTTCACACATTTTAAAGTAGTGCTGCTACATTAAGCGCTACTTTGGGGGAAGTGTTTCTTTCCCCAAAGAGGCTTCTTTTCACAGCCAGGCTATTTTTCAGTTGGTTCAAGTTGGTTCAAAGCAGTGCCTCACTTGAAAAATTGTACTGGAGGAGCAGGTGCTTTAAGTACACATCACTACTGAACACAGCATCTAACCTTTGAGAAATCTTTAGAATCCCCTCTTCCTAACAGAGGGGTCAAACATGTGAAAGCCTAGGCTCAAACCCACAGAAAAGAAACACAATCTGCATCACCTTCAAGAACAGCAGATCTAAGCCAGATGATGCTCACAGACAGATGTGTAGCATCATCCAGCTTTCACAGATGGGGATGGGAGACACTCCCCACAGCCTCAAACATGATTAGAAGGAATAATACTGAGGTCAGTCTGAGCAGAGGCCAGCAGTAAATGGAGCTGCACAGCCTCAACTCCTCAGCTGGAATGAAAACAGCAGTCCCACTCACATGACAGCACAATAAAGCCTGTGATGCTGCTATGCAGAGAGCGCTCGCCTGCCTGAGGAAATACATCCTTACTGTGCTAGGGGTAATGCAGGCAAGCACAGACTTAGGTTCTGTGTCAAGTGCCTTCTGAGAGAGTGCCAGGCTCTACTGCGTGCTCATCTTGATGCTGAAACACAGCATGTCTGGCTTGGGGACAGAGGGGAGGAGAAGGGAGATCAGTGCCTTCAGTCACACCATGCTGTTAGCACACCAGCTCATTTCTCTTTTAGTCAAATTAGGCACAGGGCTTTGGGCATAGCAAGCATTCCTAAAGCTGCTCTTTCTGTGCCCTACACTCTTACCATCACAACTTCCTTTTTAAGCTCATCCATATCCCTCTCCTTCTTCCCCTTCTTCTTTCCGCCATGCTCTGATGTAGCAGTGGGCTCATACTTGTCTCTTCCAGCCTGCAAGGGAAGACACAGCATCATCAGAAACATCTTACAGTCAAATTCCACAGCAGTAGACATGGACCGTACACATAAGACTGCCAAGCAGACGAAATTATTACAGTTTATTAAAGTTGTCTACCTAAACTTTAGTAAAGCCTTTGACAGTGTTTCCTGCAGCATTCTCTTGGAGAAACAGGCTGCTTGTGGCTTGGACAGGTGCACTGTGTGCTGGGTAAAAAAACAGCTGGAGGGTTGGACCAAGAAAGTGGTGGTGAATAGTTACATCCAGCTGGCATCTGACCACCAGTGGGGTTCTCCAGGCCTGAGTACTGTGGCCAGTCCTGTTTAATATCTTTATCAATGATCTGGACAAGAGGACCGAGTGCACCTGCAGTCAGTTTGCAGATAATACTAAGTTGGGCAGGAGCACTGATCTGCTGGAGGGCAGGAAGGCTCTGCAGAGGGATCTGGACAGGCTGGATTGATGGGCCGAGACCAACAATACAAGGTTCAGTAAGGCAAAGTGCTGGGTCCTGCCCTTGGGTCACAACAACCCCAGGCAAGAGGCAGAGGGGCTGGAAAGCTGCCCAGCAGAAAAAAGGACCTGGGGGTGCTGGTCAACAGTGGCTGCACATGAGCCAGTGTGTGCCCAGGTGGCCAAGAAGGCCAATGGCACCCTGGTGTGTGTCAGCAGTAGTGTGCTCAGCAGGACCAGGGGAGGGATTGTCCCCCTGTACTTGGCATTGGTGAGGCCACATCTTGAGTCCTGCATCAAGTTCTGGGCCCCTCAGTGCAAAAAGGACATTGAGGTGCTGGATTGTGTCCAGAGAAGGGAAATGGAGCTGGTGAAGGGTCTAGATAATGAGTCATAAAAGGAGCAGCTGAGGGAGCTGGGGTGTTTAGCCTGGAGAAAAGGATGCTCAGGGGAGACCTTATGCCTCTCTGCAACTCCCTGAAAGGAGGCTGTAGCCAGGAGTGGGTTGGTTTATTCTCCCATGAAGCGACAGGCCAAGAGGAAATTACCTCCACCTGTGCCAGGGGAGGTTAGGATTGGCTATTAGGAAAAACTTCTTCATGGAAAGGGCTGCCAAGCCCTGGAACAGGATGCCCAGGAAACTGTTTGAGTCACCATCCCCAGCAGTATTTAAAAGATGTGTAGATGTGGCACTTGGAGAGATGGTTTAGCAGTGGACTTGGCAGGGCTGGGTTAATGGTTGGACACAATTATTCTAATGGTCTTTTCCAACCTACACAATTCTATGGAAGTTACGCGACTTCAATAAATAATAAAAATGAGCTAGTGAACAGAGAAGTCTGCTCAGTATCATCCCCAATACACAGATTAGAGCCAGACATTGTGCAAGTCTAGCTAGGAGGAAAGCAAGCTACACACTATTCAGGCAGTCTTGACGCGTGAGCCCCGGCTCAAGCTGAAAAAGTGATGAAGAGCAGAAGAAACCAATTCCTGAGAGCAAACGCATGTTCCCTTCAAGGCATTAACTCCTCCTCCCCCATCCCAGTCTTCCACATCCTCTGGTGAGGAGGAGCAGCCTATCAACTGAAGATAAATAAGAGGTGGTACCTCTGGCTGGTCAATTCCGGGGGCTAAGTTCCAACACTTTCATTCTCAGTTTGGCACACTAGCTGGCTGGTTTACGCAACAGAAATCTGCTTTCAATTTATGGCAGTTTGAGCAGCAAGAATGGTATACAAAGCAGCAGTACACTTTTGCAGATTCAATCTGTGCTTAGTCCTGCTTACACTTCACAGAGCAGATGATTCGCTTAAAGCCTCTTTATTCAGTAGGATTTTTATTCATTTCATTGTGGTTAATTCTACATGAAATCGTGCAAAGATTTAGATCTTGTCATAATGGGACAAACAAGCATCTAAGGACAAACAAATCATGACTTAGTGCACATAAACATCACTTAAAAGACAACTTTCTGTCCCCTTCTGTGTGTAGGGCCTATTACATCCCTGCCAAGTTTTATGTGGCGAGATTTTCACCTAATAAGATCCCCGAGAAGAACTTTAAGACGAAACAGCACTTCATGGCACCAGAGTCCGATCTTTAAGAAGATTAAGAAAAGGTTCCAAAGGCATTGCCTTGCTTGTTCTTTGCATGAACACCTCAAACCACGAACTGGATTCCTGAGAGCTGGATTCCTAAGTGTGATCTGGACACAGGAACTATTGTTTGGATCCAAGACCTGTCTTGATGAGCAGCTACCACAGGAAATTTTTATTATCTATTTCGAGAGAAGTAGAAACCGAAACCAAAAGTGAAACTGCATGAAAAAGAAGAAAGATCATGACTTTTCTGAAAGAACCCATCGGTCATATCTAGGCAAGGGTTACTACTGCTCTGAGAAAGCTGTATGCAACTCTGCAGCCACAGTCACACATTTCACATGCACAGAAGTCTCACCTTGCCCTGTTCAGCAAAGGCAAGCTCTGCATGCTGCTGCGAAGCTGTGCAATGGAAACAGTTTCTAACAAGTGGAGCAGAGCCGAGCTATTTGCCTCCACTGATCCAGGAAAAGGATAGAGAACTACAGACTGTCAGCATTCCTGACATTCTCTTCCCTGCACCTAAACTCCCATTTCCCTTCTTTAAAAAGTGAAAACCACAGTACTTAAACCAGCACAGTCCCCGCATTCCAGCATCACAGGAATTTGCCACAGGGCAATTCACAAAAAGCCACCATGAAGCATCTCTCTCCTTCAGTCTCTGAAGGAAACAACTTCGACTTCTGCTAGAGCATTGGCAGGCAAGTCCAAACAAAGCCCTGCACAAAACACATGCTTCTTGATTACTGCTTGAGATCAAAAATGTTTTCTAACGAACGTGAAGGAGCTGGTGCCTTGCTTGACTAGCATTCCATCACCTTCAGCTTCACCCCTTCTCCCCAGGAAAATCTTGCAGGTGATCTAAAAACCTCCTGGTTATTTGAAACTTCTGTGAGAAGTACAGTTACTCAGCTTATTGGGGGCAGTGAATAATCCAGCAATATCGGAGTGCTTAAGCTTTTTCAGCTGCAGCTGAAACAATCTACAAGTGGGCAAACATGAAAAGGCTCACTGCCCTTGTTCAAGCATGATTTGCTTTAAAAAAAACCAAACCAACAACAAAAAACCCAGCGATCAGCTGCAGTCAGAACAAAGAGTGGATAGAGTTACTTGTTTCTTTAAGCACCCAAGTATTTGGGTCTTAATGGAGTCCATCTTAGAGAGGAGCTCAGCAATTCCTCAGCTTAACAAAACAAAACCCAAAAAAGGCACAATACTTTCCCCTGTGTTGCTTTAGTACTACATCCCACCCTTACTCAAAAGGTAAGTCGGGAGAATCAGTTTCAGCTCTTGTTACAGGATCATTTCATGCAGAGTGTGAACTTCCTGCTCCATCATTCAAATCTGAACTTGACACACACATCAGTCAAAGTCCTGTCCCTGTTCTGTGCCTCCAGGGTCATTGCCTCCCTTCCTGCAAGATGAGCTCAATCTGTTCAACAAAGGCTTGTGCTGGCTGGGCTGCCAGGGGAAGAGGTTTTCATCCCACCTCTGCGCTGTAGGATTTCCCTGCTCTCCCCTCCTTTTCCTGCTGTACAAAGAGAAGAAGGCCTATGGTACTCCAGATCCACATCTTATCACGATTTAATCACATGGCCTGAACACAAAGGAAGGTCTGTCTCATCAGAAATGTCACCCCTGTTCCTTGACTTAGCCCAAGAACTGACTCATCAAAACTGCCTCAGAAAAAAACAAAGCAGCTTCTTTTTTTTTCCATGCAAGATTTATTTTTTTTCCACTGGCTTAAGCACAACATTTGTACACACGAGTGTAAGAAGTTTTAGACATCCCCCAGAAAATCCTATTGTCTTTCAGATAAAGCTGATGATTTTCCGCTCTGGACTAATTGAGCCATTCATGGCTGATGTTCTCAATACGAGCCATGATTGACCAGGAAACAGGAGGGGTACAAATCAGCAGACAAGCTCAGAAGTACCCTGTTCTATGATCACCTAATCCAAAAAGAAATGTCAAGTAAGAGCCAAAACAAATTACGCAGTCTCTGGAGGCCTGGTCTGTTTTACTGCTTATGTCATTATAATCAATTGTGCAGAGAAAACAGAAAAGTTACTGTCCTGCTGCCTTATGAGACAGTAAATATATTAACCACATGAGTCATAAAACTAACTCCTCCTATTGGACTGGAAACACTGTTCCGTGACCCTATGTAATCCTAGCAAAAGATGGAACGGCTTCTTTGGATCCTTCTTACTCCCTCCCAAGAGCTGTGTTCAATCGCCTATCTTGAACCAAAAATTTAAGCTGCATCAACTGATCAGACTCTCAGCATGTAGGACAGAACAAGGCAGTTTTCACCCAACAGCTAGTAATTGCTAATTGTGCACAGACTGCTGCTCCCCAGATTATGGAAGGACAAGCTCTTCTTCCACGAGAAGAGATGTAAACCTAATCAGGCTTTTAAACATCAGGATAAAGCCAGGACCACCCATACACCTTGAGTCCTCTCTGGGTATTAGGACAAACATCTCTACTGCTCGTGGAGCTGTGTGAAGACCCAAGAGCAGAGCGGGCTTTCCAAATGTCATCACTGCACAGCTGAGCAGCCCATCCTGGGTTTTTCTGGTGCTCTGCCAACTACAAAGAGTCACCTTCCTCCCTTCTTTGCCTGCAAGAGTCACCATAACTCCAGAAATCTCCAGTAGCTGACAAACATATCAAGATGAGTGGACTAGACCCAGTTCTCCCCCAGAGGAGCTGGTGAAGAGCTACCCCTTGGAAAGGCCTGGCTGAAGCGTGAGCTGCGGTTTACAGCAGGTCAGGATCAGTGTGGGTTGTGTAGCCCACCTCACTTGCCAGATCCCCCTGTTCCTGTTACCTCGCTTTTGTGGAAACACACATTGACTAGGCCCAGAGTTTTCTCTGGCAAAAGGACTACCCTCTAGCCATAGTAATAAAAAGTGAATGTCATAAAATAGCTGTAGTAATAAAGGAGTGAAAAAGATGGGGGAGGGAGAAGTAATACATTAAGATTTTTTTAATTGCACCAGATAAGAATTGCTTTGATTTGCATGATTTCCCCTCAGCTGGTTCCATTATGCAATAAACCTTCCTAGTTTCTCACAGGGAAACAAACCCTTAACTGGGGTTCAGGGAAATCCGAGCAAGCCAAGAGGTATTTCTGCTCCACACACAGGTGCTTGATCACAGCATCCAGCTTCAAAAAGCCTTCACTACTGTTTCCAACAGCCTTCACATACACTTTTCTTTAGTTAGAAGACATGATCTGAATTAAGGACTTCTCTTCCTCATGGGCTATAAGGTAGAGCTGACCTCCAGAAGTGACCCAAAGCACACACCACTGACTGTGCTATGGCCGTGCAGCGAGGGAGACGGAGTGAAACCTGCTGTCTACATACAGCTTCCAGCCAGCTCCGAACAGGAATGAAATCCAGAGTGCTTTCCTACACTACACACCCCCCCCCGCGTTGGATAATCTGCTTTTTGGGCTGCATAGCCAGGCAGCTGGGGGCCCTCCCCTTGCCCCATTACCATTTAAAGTAAAACAGACGCTCCGCTCAGCTTCTCCTCACAGCCACTGAGAGAAGAAATTTGTTTTCTCACACTTAGGCTCTTTTTTTTCGCCTCCATCCCATGCTCCCATGGGAAAGAAATTTCTTTTTTGGGCACCCTAACTCAGGGCAGGCACATGCAGTTCAGTGTTGCATCCACACTCTGCCTTTTTCACTGCCTCGCTGTCTGATATCCCTGTTTTCCAGGGGGTCCCTAATTATACGCATGCATTCTCACTGCTAAACTAGCAAATCTTGTGACTTGCTACCAGAAAGCATGAGGCAGCCCTATTATCCCTGCTGAATTATCCCTTGTGGCAGCGCTTCAGTTTCAGGCTAATTGCTTTCTTAACCATGCCACCTACGAAATCTGAAATTAAGCAAGACAGCTTTCTACCTTATGAGGTAGAATGAGTTTGTACCTTCTATTAGTCCCACCAAGGCAGGCTAAGCCCCCGAAGCCTTTTGCCCTGCAGTCCTATATACACACAACTCAAAGGCTGCTCCGATGCTTTAAACAATTCAGAATACTACCCGCACTGCCAAATATCTCCTCAGTGTTTCATCTCCTGGATGAACTTCTACTGTCCACACTGCCTGTTGCCTACTGGACTTAAATACAACAGGCTGGGCTGCCAAGCATCAGAAGGACTTCGTTAGGAAAAGAAAGAAACTCCACACACAGAAAAATGCTGAAAGCCCACCCCACACACTCCTCAACCCCCTTTTCCGAGTAACTGTCCATTCAGCCATGTTCTTGCAGCTCTCCTACTACTCATGCAGTTATGTCAACACTGCTGCTGTTGTACTGCACCGATGAGGACAATACAAAGTCAAGTCAATGTTTGAACAGGGCTTGGGAAGCACAGAACACCTGTTGGCAGGAAACATGCTACCACTGCTGTAGTCTCATTGCCCTGCACGGTCACCCTCTCCTCAGGAAGCACAGAAATCTGGGAATTTTACAGGAATGTGCCTGAACTAAAAGTAAACACAAATCTACACACCTCCAACTACACAAGATACACAGGGAAGTATTCGAAGGAAAAAAAACAAATATCCAAGCACCAAAACCCAGAAACTGATCTCTAGTTTTTTGACATGAAATGAAATCAGAGCAAGCCAAGAGTAGTTTCTGCTCCACACACGGGTGCTTGGGCACAACATCCAGCTTCCAACAGCCTTCCACTACTGCCTGCTTCCAACAGCCTTCACACACACTCTTCATTAGTTAAAAGCTACGATCTGAACTATGGACTTCTCCTCCCTATAGCTCTATAACGCGCTATAAAGTAGAAACAATGCTGATACAGGGCAGAAACCGCTGCACAGCCTTCTGCGAGAGTTTATCACCCCAATGAGAACTTCAGGGACGTCCGCCTCCCTCCTGCCACCATCNGGCCACGGTCCGGCTCCTTCAATTTCCCACTTCCCGCCCCGTCCCGGCCCCGCCGCTCACCCCCTTGCCCATGGTGCCGGGCTACTGCGTGCGGGTCAAGCGGCGGGGGGCGAGGAGCGGGGCTCAGCGGCGCCACGTGTCCCGGCCGGCGCAGGTGCGGAACAATAGCAGCACCCCGGCCGGCGCTCGNCCACCTACGAAATCTGAAATTAAGCAAGACAGCTTTCTACCTTATGAGGTAGAATGAGTTTGTACCTTCTATTAGTCCCACCAAGGCAGGCTAAGCCCCCGAAGCCTTTTGCCCTGCAGTCCTATATACACACAACTCAAAGGCTGCTCCGATGCTTTAAACAATTCAGAATACTACCCGCACTGCCAAATATCTCCTCAGTGTTTCATCTCCTGGATGAACTTCTACTGTCCACACTGCCTGTTGCCTACTGGACTTAAATACAACAGGCTGGGCTGCCAAGCATCAGAAGGACTTCGTTAGGAAAAGAAAGAAACTCCACACACAGAAAAATGCTGAAAGCCCACCCCACACACTCCTCAACCCCCTTTTCCGAGTAACTGTCCATTCAGCCATGTTCTTGCAGCTCTCCTACTACTCATGCAGTTATGTCAACACTGCTGCTGTTGTACTGCACCGATGAGGACAATACAAAGTCAAGTCAATGTTTGAACAGGGCTTGGGAAGCACAGAACACCTGTTGGCAGGAAACATGCTACCACTGCTGTAGTCTCATTGCCCTGCACGGTCACCCTCTCCTCAGGAAGCACAGAAATCTGGGAATTTTACAGGAATGTGCCTGAACTAAAAGTAAACACAAATCTACACACCTCCAACTACACAAGATACACAGGGAAGTATTCGAAGGAAAAAAAACAAATATCCAAGCACCAAAACCCAGAAACTGATCTCTAGTTTTTTGACATGAAATGAAATCAGAGCAAGCCAAGAGTAGTTTCTGCTCCACACACGGGTGCTTGGGCACAACATCCAGCTTCCAACAGCCTTCCACTACTGCCTGCTTCCAACAGCCTTCACACACACTCTTCATTAGTTAAAAGCTACGATCTGAACTATGGACTTCTCCTCCCTATAGCTCTATAACGCGCTATAAAGTAGAAACAATGCTGATACAGGGCAGAAACCGCTGCACAGCCTTCTGCGAGAGTTTATCACCCCAATGAGAACTTCAGGGACGTCCGCCTCCCTCCTGCCACCATCTCCCATCACCCCCTCACTGCTACCAACAGGCAAATTAGCCCTAATAACGCTGACGGCTCGCTTCTCCCGGCCCCGCCACGCCGGGCCCTCAAGGAAAGTCTAAAGTACTCTCAGGAGCCCGGGGAGCAGCCGCGCTCCCTCCCCAGCTCCGCAAGGCCACCAGATAACACCAGCGCCGGGGGCTGCCGGCGGGCGGGAGGCCCCTCGCCGGGGGGACAGGGCTTCAAGGAGGAGCCGGGGGCTTTGGGACGCCGGCTCCTGGCCCCGGGCTCCGCCACGCCCTCGGCCCGGCTCTTCCTTCCCGCGGGCGGCGGCGGCCGCCCTCACGCGTTGCTGGGGCCGGCGGCACCGGTGCCGCTCGCCAACGGCCGCGGCCGCCCTCGCACCCGACCCGACGTGGCCGCCCCAGCCCGGCACAGACAAAGCGCTGCCCCGTCCAAGGGAAAGGNGCCCCCTTCTGCCCCCGCCCGGGCCGTTCCTCTCCGATGCCGCAACCGCGCGCAGCTCCAGCGGCCGCCGCGTTCCCGCCGCATAAAGAGCCTCGCTCCGGGCCACGCCCAGCCCGTGTGCCTGCCCGCCCCCGTGGCACGGAGACGGCGCGGACGGGGGGCGGTCCTGGGGGAGGGGGCAGCGGCCAGGGCTGGGGGAGGGAGTAGCGCCCGCGGGCCCTTCCGCCGTCCCGGGTGCATCTCGGGATGGAGGTTCACCTGGAGTTTCGCCCGGGCTGCCCCGGCCGCTCCTCGCCGGAGCGACGGCCCCTTCCGCGGCGCCCGCCTTGGCTTGCCAGGCCGGGGCCCCTCGGGCGCCTTGCCCGCCGCCCCTGCAGGGGCTCGGCCCTGTGGCCACCCAGAGCCCCCAGGTGCCGGTTCCCCGCGGGTTTTGTCGCCGCTCGCTCAGAGGCACAGGACCCCCGGTGCTCCCTTTCCACCTAAACGCTTTCTGCCGGGCATGGTCCCTGCCACGCTGCCGACCTGCCGGAGCCTCAGCGCGCTCCATTCCAGGGGAGATCAACTTGCGGTGATTCAGGACTCGGTGAAGAGTTAGGGGACAGCTCTCTGTGCCCTCTGCTGCTCAGGGAGCCTGGCTGGGGGACCAAGTTTGGCTATGATCATCCTTCCCTTATGCTTCAAATTCTGGGAAAGACAGATGCAGAAATTATGACTCTGTGTTAGTTCACTTTGTTTGTTTTGCAGAAGTTTGTTGAGTTTGCTTTTACTTCTATATAGATTCTCTGGCAAAGAAAATGAGCTGATGCTCTTTTTTATTCTCAGCAGCTTAGTAGAAGCCCTGGAACCCTGTATAAACTTGGAAAGGAGAAAGTGTTTCAGGAGGCTTCACCTGCTCAGGGTCCTAAAAATAGCTGTGAACTTTCTTGGGAAGGAGGAACATAGCTACAGCACTTCCTTGCTTAGCATGGCTTGAAACCCTTCTGCAGGAGAAGAGAACTGAATTCAAGCCTTAAGCATCCTGCACAAGAGCTTGCTCATCAAACTGCCCACGAAACCATGTGTGTTGGGGGAAGATCTGCCACTGCAACCATCATGTTTATTTAAACAATCGAGTAGAGGCACCACACCAGTGGGGGGGCTTGGCCCTGTCCACTGCTCCCTAGACCTGCTTTAGAGCTTCTGATGTATCTGCTGTTTGCAGATGTGGGGGATGCTCCATCATTGTGACTCCAGCTGGACTTAAAAACATCTTGACCGTTGAGTTTTGAGGTGCCTCTGCAACAGAACATACTGAACATGAAAGCAAAAACCAGATGCAATTTTAGACAGCAGGCCAGCATTTCAGAGACACTTTTTAGTTGTCTGCATAAGCTCTATTTTGGAGCCTCTCATGGTCTTTATTAGACCTGGCACTGTGTTGACAGACTGGAATACTGAAGCTTTTGGTTTACGTAGAAAATACGTGGAGAGCTGTCTCCCTACAAAGCTGCACCAACCTGACTCCGAGGTGACATTCTCAGGTAGCTTTTATTACTTACCCTTGAGACTTTCCTCAGAGATTTCCCATGAAAGGCTTGGCTCT
The DNA here is from genome assembly GCA_013397175.1 of Platysteira castanea. Classification (NCBI taxonomy): domain Eukaryota; kingdom Metazoa; phylum Chordata; class Aves; order Passeriformes; genus Platysteira; species Platysteira castanea. The sequence goes on from VYXC01006384.1 coordinate 922,941, forward strand.
TGCCAGTGGGTGGGGAAAAGGGGGTAGGCATTAGGAACTGGGTAGAAATTCCAGTGCCTGAAATCACCTATTCGTTTCATTTTCACTCCTTAATGGCATTTTACTCCTGAAGAGCAATACACCATACCAAACTTAGCTTTCTTTCTATGTGGCAGTGAAGAAGCATCATCAATAGGACACTAAAAGAAGACCTCCAGACCACTCCTGCACTATATTGCCCCTTGAAGTGCTACCTAACCAGTGTAGTTGATTTGTCAGGCTATCAGTTTGACCTGTCTTTTCCTTGGAATAGCTGACGCATTGTCATTTCTTCATAACACGACTCTGTAGCGTGCAGCTGTGGTGCTGTAAACCTGGATTAGTGTCTCAGTGTCAATGTCAGTGATTTAAACAGAGAGCAAATCCATACAGATCAAAGGAAATTTTATTACATCAAACCAGGCAGGGATTGTAATGTTCTATATTGGAAATGCTTGTGTTCTCTTGCTGTAATAAGTATCAGTGAGACTAGCTTAAGAAAAATCAGGAGAGCTCTGTTTTCAGTATCTACAAGCAGTTACAAACTCTTGGGAGACCTTGGCAGGGTGACTGAGAGAAGCAGAGATAACATACAGGGAACTTCATTCCTGCTAGCAGGTGAAATCCCAATTGGGCTTTAATACCTGAAAATTCCTGCTCTTTGGCTCTCTCAGGTCATCCCAGGAGTAATCTCGAATCGTTATTTTGCAGATCTGCAACCATACATCTTTTTCCCCTCAGACAGCAGCTGTGGTGTGGTTGTGGGCTGCTGCACAGCAGTCGAATTCCAAGGGTAGGTAGCATGGGATGCATTGAAAGGAGAAGGATGAGCCTTAGCTGAGCAGTGCAGGGCATTGTGTGAATTCCTGCTGCTGTGGACATCACGAGGCCCTCCTGCCACATTTTTTACCTTAAGAAGCAGGAATTGTTTTACAGCAGGGAGTTTTATTATGGCCATTTTCGGAACAGGAAGAATGGTCACAGTGCGGGAAGGCAGGCATGCAGAAAAGCTTTAGCAGGTTCCAGTTAAGAGTCCAAGGGTCTGAAAGCCCTTTGCTCTTGCTGCTAGATATGACAGCCTCCACTCAAGCATATTCCTGCTTCCAGTAATAGACTACGTGTAGCTTGACACAGAGAAGCAAATCTTCTTTATCCCTTCACAACTGCCACAGCCTAGGGCTGCATTTGCTGGGAAAACTAGGATCCCAGCAGTGGATAGTCCCCAGAATAGGAAAGAATGCCATCTCTCATCTGTTTTTTCTTTCTGTGACATCTCCCATGTTGGCCAGCTTTTTGGATGTGTTGCAACGAGAGCCACGCTGCAGCATTCACCTCGAAAACCACAGCAGCTTCTTCACTGGCACTATACATGTTGGAGCAGTTTGCCTATGGACACTACAGCACCCTTACCAGCAGAGAAGAAAAGCTCTTGCAGCTCCTACTTACTCAAAAACCCCCCAAAAAACAGAACGGACTTGAGCCCAAATAAGCTATTTTCTCCCATCCACTTCTACCTTATCTCAAGAGTCTCCAGAGGACAGGGTTACCCACAGCAAACTACAGGAGGCAACAAAAGCAGCAACAGTGCAGATAAAGCGAGATGTGCTCCACCATGAGCTCTGTCAGCATGGTTCAGAGGAGTGGTCAAAATGGGTTCATGCTTTTTTTGAAGACCACCCTCTTCAGAGGGGAAACTGAAAAGACAAGGTGTATGAAATGGTATTTCTGTCGACCTTCCATGTGTAATTACAGGCCTCATACCCTCTGCTGTCTTTTCCCCTGCCTTTAATGAGATCACTTTAAGAGATAAGGCAGTGACTTGATTAAAAGGGGGGCGGGGGGAACAATATCTAACTGGGGTGAGCAAAGATCAAGATCCACTATACCCTGCCAGGCTTGGCTAAGCTTCTGGCACTTTTTTCCCCTCCCCCTGGCTGAGGGATACAAACATTTTGCATTTTTGACAGTATATAGTATTTTCCTGAAGCCTTCCAAGTCATTCAGGTAGTGTTGCAAAAACATGGCAAAGGCTCCTGAAAGGCCTGGTGAAAATGAGGGCTCGAGCCCCTGGCATTGTGTATAAATAGATTCCCCTTCCTGTAGAGCCATGGTGTCACAGGCTGCTGAGGCAAAGGGCACAAATACACAGCATTCCTGTCATTTCAAGTGCCTCAGTGCTATGCCTGGACAAAATTCCTGTGCACTTGGCACTTCCGTAAGTGGGAACTCTGGCCGCTCAGCCTTTCTGTGTACTGAGCTCAAAGTGCCTCAGCCCGAGAACTTAAAAACTGTGGATCTTTTGTGTTTTCCCAGAGAGGAGGTGGATGGAGGCTTACAAGAGTCATGCAGTGAATCAGATCAATGTGTGGGATTTAGAGGAGCGTGGTTCCTGTCCGACTGCTAGGAGATGGGGCTTTACTTCTGGTTCACAGATCCCCAAAGACTACTTGGAGGGGGGCGATGCTGGGAGTGTTGATTTCTGTGGGAGCACAGAAAGCAGAGCCATTGCCAGTAGACTGAAATACACAATTCAAGGATTTGTGCTTATCTGGGAAAAATGCTTAGGAATCCAGAAATCAAAAAACATAGAGGATTAAAATCTTGCTCCGAACAAATCTGTAACATGCATTTCAGCAACACTTCTTTTTCAAAGCCCATACTCATAACCTATCATTCCAGTTTTAGTTACCAACACTGTTATTAATTCACTGTTCTTTGCCAGTGAGTTATCTGGAAGATAAAGCACCTTTGAAATCCCTAGACTCCCTGGAACCACAATGTATATCTGTGTGTGCACTTTGCCATTCCAGAGCAGATAAACTGAGTGCCATGTAACTTATGCCTGCTCTGGAAATCATTTGAGCACTAGTAGCTATATGGGAATAAATCTAAGAGAGCATAAGGTTTAGCCAAAAATGTCTTCATGTACCTTCCCCCCCCCGCCATTTTCCTCCCATTTGCATCTGCCTATATTCCATGGCAGGGAGGTGGGTGCATCCAAGTATAGACAAGCTGGTGAAAAATGCCACATTTCTTTTTTTTTTAATCCATACTTTGACTGTTTTCTGCCTAACTGAGAGAACAAGTGGGTGTATTGATAAGTAAAAGGGAGTTGAAGATTGTTGCTCTAGGGTGGACAAGGAGAAAAAAATAAAGTATGTGTTGCCATACTAGAAACAGCTCTGTTGGCATTTTACTATCTACAGAAATATTTTCAAATATACAAAAGGCATAGATAATGTTCTACTGAAAATTTTCATCAGAAAAAGATGATGTTTCCAAAGAGAAACACCCTGAAGTCAGGATGTGCCAAAGTCCAAGCTCTGCTCTCTCCACCTGCCTGTGGTGCAGCCTTCAGCCACAGCATGCTGCTGCATCCAGCATTTCAGGTGAAACACTGCTCAGCGAAAGCTTTCACAGACTGACATTTGTGTTCACCTGCCCATAACGCCTCATTTTCCAAGGCTGATGTTCTCTGAGTTGGAGAAACCCTTTTAGCAGGACAGGAGGAGGTGTTGGAGTGAGGAGAGCAGCCTGACAGGGACCCTTGCTGGCTGCAGCCTCAGAAACCGAGGTCAGCACGGAGCCCAGTGCCTTGTGTGGGGACTGATGGCCACGTAAGGGTGATGGCACAATATTAAGACTCTTCGAATACCTGATCTGGCCTACAGGAGGCTGTGCCTCCTTTCCCCACACCTGCATAGCGTACTGAAGCTGGGTGTTCCTGGTAGGAAAAGGGATGATACTGGCTGAAATTTGTTGATCTGAAATAGCCTGAATGTGACAAGTTTCTAAGCAAGCTACATAAGCCATCAAATTGACAGGGTGCTGGGGGAGGACTGAGAATATTCTTCCCAGCATGACAGGGATGGATTTTCTGGAGGTGGCTGCTTCTTTTCCCGTACAAATGATTACTTTAAGATAATAAAAAATGAACAATATTGGTTTGGGCACCTAAGGCCTTAAATAGCCATGTCTTTAATTTTCATTTAAGTCTGCATCCATGAATAAAATATTTGATATTGTTCACTAGACAACTGAGTTCTGCACAAGATGTTCAGTTTGGCCCCAGTTCATCAAAACACTTAAGTGCTTTGCTGAATCAGGGACTTGCCTCTCATTAGAGCAGGCACTTTTTATTCAAGGAAGGAGAGAAAGCATGGTGCAACCTTACCTCACTGTGTGGGCTCTCTTGACAAGTGCTGCACACAGTAATTGGTTATGGATTAGGACCCTGTTTTTAGGGACCAGACTCTCATTCTGGATCTTCCACCAGACACATTTTTCAGCTGGTTATCAAACTGTTTTGGCAGTGCTTGAGCTTTGGGACGGCACTGGTTGTTAGACACTGATTTGTTGCAGGATTTCTTTCCCTGAACCAGGGAAATTCTTCTATACAGCCTCAGGATAACAGAGAAAATGTTGATAGTATTGGGCTCTGAAATGGAGTCAGTCGTTATGCAGGTTCACTTTTGTGAGAATCCAGCCCCCATGAAGATTTTTGCAAAAGTTACAAAGCCAACTGTTGTGATAAGGCAAATAACTACAAAGCAGATATTTTAGTAGTGCCTGAAGTGTAATTGTCTAAAAAGCACCTGTGGTAAGAAGAAACCGAAGTGGTAACAGGTGTATCCCCCAGGTACATGTCTCAATAAGATAGAGGAAGGGCAATCTCATCGTTCAGCAGTCTGAGACTGCCTGGATGTCCCCAAAACATCCATCAGTGTTCACAGGGCAAAAGCTTTGTCTCACCGCCACAATCCCTTGGCCTTTCCTTTTGCTGCCCTGGCACTTCCCATCTCTCCCAGCAGCTATGTTGGCTCAAGTGCTGTGGGCAAACACTGAAGCAGGCTGGAGAACCGGTCCCACTTGAAACAAACATGCAGAAAGCATCCCCCATTTTGTTTCCATGGAGTCTTTTATTTGGAGATCTGCTCTTACACCAGCTCCACACAAGCAGCACTGCCAGCACAAGGCAGCATTGCCTTAGACTGGTATTGCCACCAGTGTGGGAGACAGGAGCCCCCAGATTTGCTGGTAATCAGATATAGTTCCTATAGCTTATAGTGGCCAAGTCTTTCACTGTTAGGAAAAGCATCCTGCCCACCTGGAATTACTAAGGAAATGCTCTTGTCTTCCTAAGGAACAGAGGCAGGGCCGCAAGTAGGATCCCCCTGTGGTCCTGCAGAAGTGACAGAGCCAGGGAAGGGGCTATGAAACACACAAGTCTCACCCCAGTCTGAGTTTGGGACAGTCTGAGTATGGTCCTAATCTCTGACACTCAGAAGTACTCCTTACTCCTGGAATTTATGTGCAGATAAATTGGTTGTTATCTTAGCTGAGATGCACAAGAATCTAGGAAAGAGCAAGAATGTCACCTACACGAGCCACAGCCAGCCAAGTTGGTGGTTAGAAGGTGCAGGCTCACAGTAATTCTCCTACACTGTGTTTGCAGAGGGAATTTTGTACCCTGGGAAACACGAAGCACATATGCATGATTGATGTTTATATACAGGGCTATTTCAGGACAATGTAACTTGGGGAAAAGGATGATTAAAAAGAGGTTTTGAAATGGACAAGATAGCTCCATAAAATCTTCCACTGCCTGAGATGGAAAGCCAGCAAAAATAAGCTTCACCAACAAATACATTTCACTCCAGCTCTTGCGGTGGGAAAATAAAACAAGAGAACTGCCAGAACAGTGGGTTGCAGTCCATGGCATGAGTGCATTGGTATCATTATAGCCTCGAGATGAGCAGTTACCCTTATTAAGAAGTGCATATTCAGCAGCAAAATTGTTCTGTGAAGATGGGCTGCAGCCCAAGGATGTGTTATATTCCCCGTACTTACTGCCCAGAGCAACTCAAAGAGGCATGAGCAAGCAAAGTGCTGACCAGCTATAGATTTTTGCTTCAAGTCTTCCTCATCTGCAACAGAATTTTAATTCAGTAACAAGTCCTGCTTGCAGAAAATCTTTCTCTTCAAGGTTTTTAAAACCTCGCTATTGGCAGTGATCACTGTTCTGGGGCAAAAGAAAAGAGCTGCTCATCAACACAATGTAATATTACCCCATGGAAAAAAATAAGAAAATTAATTAGAAGAAGAGCATTGCTGAGTGAGGGAGAGAACTCAGATGACAGGCATAGTTGACAAGGTCACTGGCTTCTACAGAAATGTAATTTAAAAAATTTTGTGCCTACATGTTCAGAACCCAAACAAGAGACCTTAAAAAGTAGCCTCAACTAGCAGTAATTGAGAAAGAACCTGCAGTTTCACCTGTACTGTGGATGAAGTTCACTAGATCTGTAAAAATTAGAGCAAAGTCCCAGCAAGTGTTGTCTCTATTGCTGCTTACTCTGCGTAAAGACCAGAGGACACAGAGGCTCTCACACTTTAATCAGCTTCAGCATGTGTTGCAAAGAGAGGGCTTGAATGGGCCATAGGCACTGGGGTATGACACTCCCAGGAGCACGTCTGGACACTGCCAGCCCAGCACCCCTTCGTGGCCATGTGCTGAGCACAGCCGTGGTCTGAGTGCAGAGCAGAGCAGTCGTTGCCTTTCCAAAAGTTCCTGCAGATGGCTCAGGCTAAAACCAGGGAAGGACCTGCATTATCTCCTCTGGGCGTGCAGCTCACATTGTCCATGTTGGCAGGGCAGAGCCAGCTGCCAAGAGCAAGCGCTGGGGAGGATGCTGCTCCACTGCTTCCTCCACCCTCTCTGACCCTGGGGGACCTTGCAGGCCAAAGGGATTTACAGCCCTGTGCTGAGATGGCTAGAAGGCCACTCCAAGTGACATATCCTGATGTGCTGGTGCGTTATACCTTTCAGGAGCTCCCCTGCACCACCAATCCACCTCGGCGGTCCCTCTGTATCTGAGGGGAACAGGGTGCCAAGTCCTTTCTTCCTGACTGGGGCCAGCCATTGTACCAGGCAGACTATCATGCAGCTGTCACACTCTTCTGGCTGCCCTAGATAAAAGAGTTGCACATAGACCAGAGGCAGTGATAGCTCCGTCTGAGGGATTACACCCAGATTAGGAAAAATTGGTCCTGTGTTTGATCAAATTAGCAAAAGTATGAGCTGGCAGCTGATAGGGGCACATACCACGCACATGGGAACAAGTTATTGCCAGGGAAGATCATGTGGGTTATAATGCATCCGTTCCTGTGGCTGCCCAAGGCTGAGGACAGGATGCTGCCCATTTGCCATGAGTAAGAAGAGGTGCACGTGGTACACCCTTCTGAGAGCTCACTTGTGCTCTCCTTGCTGCTTTGATGCACTTTGATGCATTAGCCACTTGTGGATTTATCCAGCTGGCAAACTCTCCAGTTGTAATCCCATACTAAAAGCCTCATCATGTCATTATCTACATAGAACAGGAGTGAGAGAGAAACACAGCACAACGGGGCCAGGGTTGAATTAGTGCTCTTGCCAAACTCACTAGAGAGCACCTCTCCAAAGAGCAACTCATTCTATTGACATACACCACTGATCCTAGAGTGAGGCGACACTCTGGAAGACCCCGTGTTTCCCCACTAACTTTGGTCCTGTTCAAAGATCTAAACTTTTCAATAAGCTAAAGTTAGGAGCAGTGAATTGCACAAAAACTTGTCTTGGCTCAGCTCTTTGGAAAGCTCACGACAAAGATCTGCCCATATTCCGATTAGGATCACACAGTTCCAGGCAAACCTGAAAGCCCGGCCTCTGCGCAGTGGGGTATCATCAGCTCTTCACCAGAATGCTGATGCTTCTTTTCTATGTTCTTCTGGCACTGGCTGCTTTTGGGCAAGTGCAGATTTACTTTCATGAAATACATATGTGTATTTCAAGGCCTTACCGTTGTGTTAACAGCACCTGAAATTGCAGTAAACTTGCTGACTTGGAGCTTGGGTTTTCCCCTGATGAAGTGCGAGATGTCTCCCCGTGTGCTTTGCTCCAGGCGCTCTGTTGTTGTCCTCTTTGTTCTTTCCCACAGGCTGCTGGAAAAGCAGCATTCCCTGGGGCCATAGCGTTAACATCTAGCACTCCAAGAGGCAATTACAGTGGAGACGGCGGAGCGGGGGAGCAGCTCTGAGGAATGGCAGGTCCCAGGAGGACGTGCTTCGCTCCTCCGGTGACACTGCTCTGCACAGCGCACAGGTATCTGCCAAGCACATGCAGTACAGAAGCCCAGTTCCCCATAGCCCAGTGTGGTTTTTTAAATGATTATATGGTATTTAGATACATTTAGACCTCGGCTTGCCAGGACATAGCTATTGTCTGCATGGGCATGTCCTCAAGAAACGATGCAAACAGCCCATTATGATTAGAGACAGACCTGGGCTGGGTAATTGAGATCCACCCTTAAGCCTCAAGATCTTCTGATCTAGTGCTCAAATCCAGCAGATTCCTCTCTTGCAGATAAAAGAAAAAAAAAAAAACCACAAAAAACCCCCCCAAAAACAACCAAACCCCCAACCTGACCCAACATTTTCTAAGCTGAATTTTCTCACTTCTAAAAAGCCTGAGGAATTTATTTTGGTTTGAGGGCTGTGTCAGAGTTCAGATCTTGTTCTCATATATATATGACTGTTCAGACAGACTGCTGCACTATCTTATTTCAAGCCTGGTCTCCACTTAAATTGAAAGTGCTTAGTGGGAGAGGATAATAATGAGTTCAGTGAATATCTGGGAAAATTAATTTTGAGGCATGTCTGTGATAGTCTTTTTTGTGCCAGAATAACAATATTGTTAAGGAACAGCTTTTTTTTTCAGTTCACCTTTTTTTTTTTCCTTTGGCAGAGAAGCTGAAGTTACCATAATGATAAGAACCTTAGTGCAATGCAGTTGAATCCACTTAAAAGTCTTTTTACCAATATGTAATCATTTTTGTTTCACTTATTGAAATCAGCTAAACCAAGAGAACTCTCTTGTGACAGCAAAACAGTATTCCCACAAGAAGGGTTTGCTTGGATAGCTCTTCTGGAATATCTACACCTGGAAATTTTAAGACTAAGACATCACTGAAGTAAATACATAGAAATATATACATATTGTAAAGAGGTGGTGAAGAAAACATCCTGAGTAATCTCCAGTCTATCCCAATGGACAGATGAGAAAGCTCCCAGTTCCTACATAACCAGAGGGAGCTTCCGGGCTCTTATTTATGCCCCCGTGAGTAGGAAGACAACAGTAACAAACACTGCCAGCCTTGTCTTCATTCCTTGAAGCTTATTTCCTTACAGTGTGCACACAAACTTCTCCAAGGGCATTGCCTAACTCACCAGACAGCCTCCCCGAGGTATGTTCTGAAGAGTTAATGCATGTCACACCCATGCAATCCTCTTTTCCTGCATCTCCAGGCAAGGGCACGCACCGCCCATAAAAGTATGCAAATCATGCGCTAAGTGTTGTACCAAGGCGTAAAAGAAAGTATTTCCTTGCCCTGAGGAAGTCACCAGCAATAAAGAGATGGAAAAGACTGGGGAATAACTAGAGGGGGTCAGCTCTTCCCTAGCTGAAGTAACAGGGGGCTGACCTTGAACGTTGTCTGCAGTTTTGGTCACTGCAATAAAGGAACACTGATCTCTTCTCTGCGGTGACCAGTGACAGAGCCCGAGGGAATGGCCTGAAGCCGAGTCAGGGGAGGTTTAGGTTGGATATCAGGAAAAGGTTCTTCACCCAGAGGGTGGTTGGGCACTGGAACAGGCTCCCCAGGGAAGTGGGCACAGCACCAAGCCTGACAGAGTTCAAGAAGTGTTTGGCACTGCACCTGCCCAGCACTGGCCACTCAGCTTGAGCTCATCTGGCTCTCTTGGCCATCGTGGAGGGAGCTTAGAGAAATACGTGACTTCTGGGGGCTGATGTAGTGCCCAGGGCACTGCAGAAAAACATTATTTCTGCTGACTGACCGAAGGAGCTGTGATGGACACGGAGGGGATTGCTTGCAAGTGGTTTGTGCTCTGCTGCTGGCCTTTATAGGCTGGAGCTCTTGCAGAAAGGGCCTCTCAAATGATACAGGTATTTTTTTAATCTTGCTTAGCCGCTTGAAGAAATAGCCTTTTTCCTCTTCCTTAATTTTTGGGGCAACATTTTTTGGGTAACATTTTCCAGGTATAATTCCAAAGTCAAAACAGGCTTCCTGATCTAGGCTGCGCCTATAGAACAAGAAGCTGGCATTAATAAAAATTGGAGCAGTACCACCTCCCGGAGAACCACAGCGGAGAAGTTTCTGCAAACCTAATCACCTAGTCCTGAAGGAAGTCACGGGACCAGCTCCTCTCAAGCCAAAGCACTGCATGCTTAAACAACAAATTGAGATGTTGACTGAAACAGGAAAAGCCTTTTAAATCTATATTGACCAATGCAGTTCAAAAGGGAGGTTTATTGTTGCAAGTGTATATACTATAAATAAGGGAGTTATTTGATGTTCTAAGAGTTGCGTAACAGATTGTTTAATGTGATCTTTCAAGAAATGGTTTTAGCATGAGTGAGGTGGGTGGTTCTCTGAGGTATAGGATTTCACCAGCGTGCTGAGGCTTTTGGGAGAGCTTCCACTGTAAGAAAGATGGATTTGTCATGCTGGGGTTTTTACCTTTCCCAGGAGACAGAGAACAGACATGGTGATGAAAGGACATAACCCCCTAAGAAGTAGGAGGGGGGAAAAAAAGAAAAAAAAAATTGTGTGGGTGAAAAAGGAGGTGAGATTTTTTTTTTTCTCTTCCAATCAGGGAATTGGCTCTGCATTTCAGTTTTGGAAATAAATTTTTGTTAATATTGCCAACACAGGCAGCAGTGGGGTGGGGGGGGGTGGGGGTCAGCTAGATTGTAGCAGCACTTCCAGAGTCCTTGACAGCAAAACACAGGTGCCTTCATGCTCCGTGGACATCTAGCAATCCTGAAATCAGCCTATAAAATGGCAAAGAAAAAAAAAAAGATCACGGGACAAGGAAGGGTGTGTCATCAGATATGGAGAGGGTGCCACCAGGCAGGCTGCCATGAGGCAGGTGTGGCAGGCTGGAGCACAGTTAAAAGATGTCAGCTTCCTTTCTTCACCTGAAGGTCTTCAGGACTGCAGAGGGACCTGGCCATGACTGGTATTCAGTCTCATGCTGTTAACTCTTTACATTTCCACTCTCCTGTTGTGCCATGTGGAGCCTCGTTTCTCTGCTCAGGAACAGGGCAGCAGATTACAAAGTGTCTCTTGCAGATGCAATGCCATTAGCAAATGTAATGGTCAGGGAAAGCTGGGGTGGAAAACAACCATGCAAGTGGGTGCAGGTTACACCTCTGGTTCCTGTTGGCACTTCGTGCTCATGTCTCTGTTGATGCAGGATTATTTTTTGTTTGTTTGATGTGGTTAGGGCAGGAAAGCCAAGCTCCTTGCTGTCAGTCCATCTGAGTTAATAAGCATGAACTGGGTTTGCCTCTATAAAAGGGAATGCCTTGAAGGAACATTGTAGTGTAATAAAAAAGATAATCCAAGTACTGCACCTAATTCTGTGCTTAGCACTGTGTAGCTGAAGTGTTACTCACTCTTACTAGACCTTTACACCAGTCTGATTGCAAGACTAGATTTCTACCCAAAGTCTGAAAGAGAAAGAGAAGTTTGATCCAAAGGGTAGGGTTTAGGCCTGAAGGAGATCAAGCTGTAAACTTCACAGGCATTGCCCTGCTTCTAGCCATACTTAAGTCTCAAACACCATATACTACTTGGTGAGGATTCATCACGGAGCCTAGGAAACTCCAGCTATATCCTAAGTGGAAAACTGTAGTTCCCCACTGCACCATGCACTTGTAGACGAGGTGCCCTCCACATTTTCTCCTGCAGTTTAGCCGTGAGATCTCTGGCTCCTGTCACCCAGCCCCACCCAGATGAATGAAGGGGATGCTGATTGAATGCATTCCTAAAAGCCTTCTTCCAAAAAGGCCGTGGGCCATGCCCAATTGCCTCACCGATTAGCTCATGGTGATCTCAGCCTCCCGTTGCTCTGAGACAGGATCCAGGATACCTCACCCTCTCCCAACTGTGGAGACAGGTTTTTAAGGGTGGATAGGTGGTAGCCCAGCAGCACTGCCTGTGGGTACTTACTGGAAAACTAGCAATCCTTAAAAACTTGAAAATATTGCCCCTATGCCTACCATAAATCATCCTTACTGTAAATCAAGTCAGGCCTGCCTTGGATCCATGGACATGGAGAATAATGCATCACAGCTTTTACAGTTGTTGTGTCTAGAAGAAAACATGCCAGAATCTACCACATCTTCCTCAGAGGTCATGTTTTCTGAGCCCTCTGCCCAGCTTGCTGCTTTCTCTTAAAACTTTTGCTCACCTCTCCAAGCCTTTATCCTGATAAAGTGCAAACATAAGTTTGAATCCTGGCCCCTCCATAAAAATCGCTGTGGCCCTAAGTGAACAATTTCCCTGGTGAGGGAATAGAAACAAAATCAAAGAGGATACTTGTCATCGGGTCATTACTTCATAGAGTCTTTTTTTAAAAAAGACTGAGCCAAAATCCTGCTTTTAGCCGTCTCTGAACTCTGGATAAGCTTGCACTTGAAATGCACACATGGGCCCATAAGCCTGGCCCACATTAATTCCCGAACAAGACATTAATAATGCAGGAGAATTAGAGACTTGGGACACTCAGCTTGATTTACCAAAAGGTCATGTCCACAGATTGAGTTGCAGGTCTCAGCACCACGGCCTGCGTGACTTCTCTATGACAGCAGAGGTGGAGGAGCCTTTCCAGGTGGCATTCCTTCTCCCTGTCCCATCAGCATGGACAGCAGAAGGCATGGTGTGCATTACTGCTCTGGGTTTCAGCACATCTACCTGTGGTAACCAGAGAAGCCGTGGCAGAGCCATGAGGAAGGCAAGCTGAAATTGATCCAATAAATGTGCAGTCCACCAGCCTATCCTGTTGCAAATCCCACTGAGAGGATGTCAGTACTGCTGTATCAGAGATTATTGAAGAACAGGCCTTTCACATTTTATAATTATAAATACAAAAATAAATGCAAATGAAATAAGTTTCCATATTCTGTGTCCCTGTCTTAGTCACTGAGAACATGAGAGGGCATGTGTAAGGAAGTGACAGCAAGAGCTGGATCTCACAGCTTGACTTCTGAAGTTTAGCATCCAGGAGGAAGACTGACACGTCTGGAGTGCCAGGTAATACACAGAGGAGGCCACTCCTGTCAAGCAGCCAGTCTGGATCTCAGCTGCCAGGAGGCTTTGCCTGGCTCGGGTGCATCTGTGCATTTATCTCTCAGGACAGGGAGGAGGGCGTTAACAGCCTTGTAGCTTCCTACCCCAGCCTGAAGGCACAGGATGTGCCCAGGCAGAGCCAGGGTGGATTGATGGGCCCTCAGGCTGCATACAGAAAGGGAGGGTTGCAGGGTGTCTGGGGTGACCTGTGGAAGCGAAGGGCTCTCAGGCTGCACACAGGAGCACTGGTGCATTTTGTACCACGGCAGTAAAAGCCGCCCCAGGTGCGCAGGCAAAGCAGACTGGGCTGGTAGTGTTTGGAGAAAGCAATACCTGCCAGGCATCCTGCTTGTCTGAGGTCTGTGTGTCCTTCCACCCCTGGCTGAGCTGGCTAAGGGCATGGAGCCACCAGGACATGCGATACCTTGCAACTGTGCACCTGCTCCAGGAGCCGGGGCACTTGGTGCTTCACCCAGCATGCAGGTGTCTGCATCAGCACCCTCCTCAGAGGGCTTCTGGCCAGCCTGCCCCAGCCACAGGTGCTCAGGGCTCAACTCCATCCTCCAGAGCTGGGTGTGGCTCAAACCTCGTACAGGGCTTGTGAAATCCACATCTCTGCACTCATCTGTCTCTCCAGCTGTGCTACAGGGCTGTCAGAAGTGCTCCCAGTGCTGGAGCTTATCTGTAATTCCCAGTGCCCCTCAGCTGTGGGCCCCTTAATCAGAAAAAGCCACAGGTGCTCAGAAGGAGTCTGCTGCCAGGGCTGACGTGGAGCCCATCCCACAGCGAGCTTGCAGGAGGAGAGGGAAAGGTGGACCCTGAACAGTGAGCTGACTTGGGGTGATGGAGTGAGGGGCTGCCCCTCATGCTTGCTAGCACTGGGGCTTCACTGAGGGGCTGCTCTGTTTGTAAAATCCATCACTGGCAGAGCTGCTCTGGGAGCAGTGGTTTTCCAGTTGCCTGTCACACGGGCTGCATCCTCTCAAAACATGCCTCCTGTCCCCTTTGCAACACACCAAAGTAAGGAGGTGAGGAACAGATAAGGCTGAGATGCCTCAAGTCCCTCATCTGGGGTGCCTGAAAAGCAGTACCCAGATGGCAATTCCTGCTGCTGAGATGGGAGTTTTCTGTCTGACTTCTATATTTGCTCCCATTCTCCTCTGCTTTACCTCTTCTCTGCCTCTTCAAATGACAATAATCAATCTCCTTATTCTCCCTAAATCAGGCAAAAGTCCAGCTGAGCATGGAGAGGGAGAAAGGAAAAGAGATTGTTAGCAGCCTTAGAATAGCATAAAAGAAATCATGGGCTGCATCCACTGCTCAGCTCCACCACGGAGATTTGGAACGGATTGACGCTGTTTTCCCACTTGTAAAAGAAAGATAATCAGTCTTCCTAAAATTGTTGCTGGGAGAAAGTTTGGCTTTGCTCATTATGCACTTTGAGGTTGTTAAAGAGCCAGCTAGCTGGTCTATCACCCGGCTGGAAGGCACTCTGTGACTTGAAATACAACAGCTCTTTGCAGGGGGGAGGATCATAAATTCCACAGGGCACCAGATAAACTGGAGGAGGTGAAAAGACAAAGGGGCAGTTGAAGTTTCAAATCCCTTCCCCCCATCCCCTGCCTCCTTCCTCCCACCTTTGCCATGCCAACACAACAATAACATTGACAGCCCCCTCCATCACCACTGGGCTCGAAACCTGCTGCATCAGGTCCTTGCTGCCCATGGGTCGTGTCTCTCCTTAATCCCTGCTCCTCCTCCTTGGTCAGCAGGTGGACAGCTTGAGCGGCCTCTCACCTGGGAAAAACAAAAGAGGAACGGTGATAGAGGGGAGGACAAGGTTGGAGGAAGGCAGGGGGAATGGAGGGTTGCAGCAGGGGGTGGGATGGAAAACCTGGAACTGAGCAGAAGGAGAAAATGGAGGTCTGAGGTAAAAGCTGGAAGGGGAGAAAGGAGCACACAGACATGCTTGCAAAAGAAAGGCAACAGGTGGAAGCATGGAGGAGGGCCTGTCAATAGGAGCTGGTGTTGCACACATTTCCTGGCAAGTGGGAAAAGATGAGAGGTCACAGAGAGCCTTTTTCTCAGCACGTAGACCTCCAGGCAGGTGCCTGCTAGCACTGATCACACAGTTAGCAACCATCTTCACCTGACACCGCTGGAGCAGCTTTGGGATGAGGCCAGAGATCCACAAAGGTATCACCAGCTTCATTTGGTGCAAACAGTGCCCACTTTGCCCAGCTCCAGCCCCGACTGTTTGTCTTCCCCGCGGCAGGGTGGTGATCAGTCACACAGTGGTCACCCAACTTGTTCTGCTGCTTTGGTTGGACAACACGGAACAGTTACAGGAGAGTTCCCATGAGGATGAAGACAAGGAAAACAAGGCTGTATTTAAAAGTGTTACCGGTGTAATCATTTTGGAAGGGGGTTGGGAAGGGGAGGGAAGACAGCACTCTGTCAGAGCAGTAACAACCCAAGTATGGGTACAGTTTTACTGCAAAGGAGCACTTTTAATAGGAAAGCTGATTTCACTTTTCCAAGGAAAGCTAATTTCACTTGGAAATTCCTGTAAACAACACCAACAACTGTTTTGTGTGGAAATGTATACAAGAGCCTAGATGTGCACCCAGGTTGCTGTGGTATGGCCAACTCCTGCTCATCAGCTGCCTGTCTAACTTAGTGGAACATCTGAGTTCACAACACATGCAGGGTCATTGCAGATAGACAAGCAAGGTACAATCACTATTTATTAGTAGTTTGTTACCATTCCTAGACAGTGTGTCTGAGCACTAAAATGTGTCCTGTGCAAGGAAAATGAGGGAGCAGGCTACATGCAACTTTGGGAATAGCATGTAACTATTGACAAACCTCTTTGGGGAAGACAGAATCTTTCATTGCATAGAAGAGTAACTTCAGCAGCTACGCAGAAAAAGACGTGTCCACATGTCTTCCCACTGCTGGGAGACTTCTCTGCTACAGACTCCCAGGGCAGGTACAGCCACAGAAAGGGGACAAAGCCAGAGAGGCTACAACAGCAAGATTGACTGACTTCAGCGTGGCTCCGTATGCTCTTGGACTCACCTCCAAACTCTCCTTCATCCAGAAACATTAACCCCAAGCCCTCGCTGACTGCATCTATTTTTCAGCAGTGATGCACGCTCAGGCTTGGAAAAACACTGGTCATTAATGGATCCTGCACAGAAAGGGATTGCAGGGTACTTGCAGGCCTTAGGCTGAAAAACACATTCCCCCAAATGAAGGGTAAAAGAATTTGCCTCTTTGTTTTAGGGATTGTTCTTCCCAACCCTAAGCACAAGCTGAATATTCATGAACCTCCTATATGAATTGGTTATCTCCTGAAAGAAAATACAAAGTCCCCATTCTGCATGAGGTGCCCAGGCACTGGACAAAGCCAAGTGTCTGCTCTAGCCGTGGGTTTCCCAGGGACTCTGTGTGCTGCTTTAAACCAGTTACTCTTGCCTATTAAAACAGGATCAAAACTGAACAAAGAGAAAAAGATCCTTCCAGAGCTGTTTGAGGCAGCTGCAGCTAGTTCAGACTTCTACATCTCTTGACCTAACATGACTCCCAGGCTGCCACATTGTCTGGATGGGAAGCCAGAAGGGAAGGTAACATGATTTTTATTGCAAGAGCTGCTCACCAGTGCAGTCAGCCTAATTTATGTTAAGAGTTCACGTTGCTAAGTAGCTTGCCAGCACAGAGGTTCATGTCGGAGCTGTATTTGTGGTAGGAACAAATGGGTGTGCATGAGCACAGAGCTGTGTAATGGCCCGTTTGCAGGTGTTTGTGGTAACATGCACAGGGGAAATGGGCATTTGTGGGTGGGAGCACTCCTGAGGTTGTTGAGGATATCGGAGAATGGTTCATTGTTGAATAGATGATGGAGCTGACATGATGGCATTTAAGAACTGGGTACCACTTGGGAAGCAGACGCAGGTCCAAGTGAGATAGCAAGAGTGTGAAAAATAAAAAAAAGGTGAGCAACTGCACGGTGTGTACAAAAGAGACAAGACATGTCTACTGTCACTGCTGGATCTGTCAGGAATGGAGTTAGGAAGCTAACTTTTTTCACAGCAGCCTGTGTACTGCATCTACCTCCCAAAGGGAAGTGGTGAATGAATTCCTCGTTTTGCTTTGCTTCCATGTGCAGCTATTGCTTTTCTTAGTAAACTGTAATTATCATGACCACAAGGGGATTTTTTTCATCTAACTTTCTCCCCCTGACCTGTTGGGGTGGGGGGAACGAGAGTGGCTGAGTGGGCATGTGGCAGCTGGTTGTGGTCAGCCCACCACTGACCTGTCATTCAGGTGGCCTGTATCCTCCCCAAGACCCTGTGTGCAGACAGTGGAGATTTTTAGGGACTTGTTAGGGATTTTTTAGATTCTTTGGAGGCTGGTAAGCAATTCAGAGGGCCTGTGTGGGGAACTGCCTGGGGCTGCGCAATAGGAAGGAGTACCAGGGTCAGACTGACCTTGTGTCTGAGTGCCTGGGAACTCAGCTGTCATTGCCCCTGAAAATACCACCCAGTACTGGTGCTATATCCCAGTACAGCAAGTGCCTCTGGGCTGGCCGTGAGAAAGATCCAGACTGGGATTTCTGAGTTGCCAGGGACCACTGCCTCTCTGTGCAGCGAGGTGAGGGGGCTGCAGAGAGGGGGGCTTGGAGGTGCTGCTACCTGCATGTAATGAAGAGCAGAGCTGGGGCACGTGGAGACCTCCAGGGCAGCCTCCCCTGCACACATCAGTGCAGCTCAGAGCACCAGCCACGTGTGTCCCTTTGCCTGTGCTCTGTGTTATCCTGGGACACCGGGGTGCCCAGGAGTGTCTCTGCTACTGATTTCTTTCCAGCTCAGAGCAACCAGGTCTCCTGCAACCACCAAGGGGCAGAGGGGGGATGCCCTTGGTCAGTCCCCACTGTTTATCTTCCGTATCTTGTGTGCAAGTGGCAGAGAGACCCAAGTGCTCCAGAGAACAGTCTTGGCAGGTGTCAGCAAAATTGGAGCTTTTCTGAGCTACAGGTGATTAGACTCCACTTGCTTCCTTTTTCCAACCCCTAAGTGGAGTAAACCCTTACCCTCAGAAGATGTTGAAGGACACCAGCAGGACTGATAGTTCCACGGGGCAACTCCACACCCTGCAGAAGCAGCAGGTACAGGCATGGTCACAGCACAGTTTATGGGGTTCCTGGACACAAATCCTTCTGCAGCATGAGAGAGAACCTGGCACATGTGCACCTGGCATGCCCCAGCACCTCTCCCATCTTCCCCAAGGGCTGAGTGTTTTTCTCACTGCCTTTCTACCAGTACCTTCTCCACCTCCAGGCCCACTATGCCACAAGACCTTGGCAGCCTTCTCTTTGCCCTGGTTAGACTGACCACCTGCAGCCCCAGGAGGAGGAGGATGAAGAGAGGGGACCACAGTGGCTACTTCTCTCTCTGCACTTTTTGTGCTTGTAGGGAGAGGTGGACAGAAATGGTGAGGTTCTGCTCTGTGTCCCCTCCTGGCTCCCTGTTCTTGCACTTTTAACCTCTGACCTTCATCCTTTTTCTCTCATGATTGTTCCCATTTCTGCTGTTTTCCTTTATGCCCTCTCCCCGCTCCAAGAGCCATATGTTTTAGTTAGGATCAGCTGACACCCAAACTAAGGGGTAGGGTTTTCCCCAGCAGTCCTTGGCTGGTGGCCACATAATTAAAAGCAGCGGGGGAACGGCAGCAGGAACCCAATCTGGCATTAATGAGAGGGAGAGGTTGTTGCGTGACCGGCTGAGCTGCAGGAGCCTGGCCAAACAGCGGCGCAACAAATGGTACCGTGTGTGCAGAGCTCTGTGTTAGCATAACGTGGATCTCCATTACACCTGGGCTGCTCAGCCTCCCCGCTTTGCCCTTTCCTAATCATCCCTCTTGCATAAGCAAATGATAAAGCCTGGAGTCTACTTGTTCACTGCAGAAAAAAAGCAGATGTCTGACATTTCTACTTTAGTGTGTTTCTGTCTTGCCCATCTCCAGAGCTGTCAGGATCCTGACGGGGCTGGTCAGGCTAGGTGACCTGGGGCTGAGCAGGGTGGAAGAGGACTATCTCGATTCTCTTTGCTGGGAGCCTTCCCCCAGCACGTAGTGAAGCTGGCAAGGTGTCCATAGGCGGGGAGGACCAGGCAGGATACAAAGAACTGTTAGGCTTTGCTGTAGTCACTGCATGGATCTGAGCACTGCCTGGATTTGTGGGATGCAGTTGCTTTGGGACCTATTGCCCTTCAGACCCCCAAACCCTTGTCCTTTGTTCATGCAGACTGATTACAGGCTGCCAGCTTCAAAATTCTCTTGGCTGGCCACTCTCTCGCAAAGTCTGTATTAAGAAACTCCTTCTCAATGTAGCTCACTGCTGTGTTGTACAGCAAAACATGAGGGGCTTTACAGCAGCTACCAGTTGTAGTTTATTTCAGCTCCTCCACGTACAACACAGCAGGGGCTTGCTGACACAGCTCAGTACCCAAAAGATCCATCCTGCTTTTGCATAGCCCTAACTGGTAGCAGATGTAGCGAAGGTCCTGAAGTCCCTGACGTGAATGTGATCAGATATAACACTATAGTTTAGCTATTACTACACCCCTGCACACAGCAGTGGTCCCAAACTGGAACTTTGGAGGCAGTCCATAACCTTTGTGCAATCTTGGGAACTGACTGCAGTCTGAGGAAGCCACAGTCTATGCAGGCCAGAGACATCAAAACAGGGTATTGCCCACAATGGGCAATCTTTGCGTGGTATTAGCTAAGGAATGACATGTCATAGGTGGTCTTATCTATCATCTGTTTACCTACACCAGCATAATTCACACAGTCAGAGAAGTTATGTCCCTAAAATTTCCCAAGTGGGCAGTCTTCATCATAGTTTTCTGACATTCACATAATACTACATTTTCATGCTGCTTAGAGCACTTAAGCAAGCACCAAACCTGGCTTTCAATGTAAGAAACTCTTTGAACAAAAGCAGCGCCATAAAGGCTGGGTCAGCATCCAAGAGTTTTTCAGCCTTTACTGCAATAAGAGAATGCATGAACAGTTTCTGCCCTCTTAGAATATGAATTCTGAATAAATTCTGCCGGGAGCTTCAAAATTCATCATTTGGAGCTGGGAGCCTAACAAGACAGTGTTTGGTCTGTGTGCATCAGGAGAGTTTGGAGTGGCATCTGCATTTCTGCAGTAGCAGTGTGACTTACAAGATGTGGCTTTTTCCACCCCATGTAGAAAGCAAACCCAGGACAGACCCTACCTCTTTGCACAGATCTCCACTGGAAAACTCCCATCTCAGGGCAGGGACTCTGAGTCGTACCCTCAACAGAAGGAATATATGATCATTTATGATTTTGAGGATGTTTCCTTTGCATGGAGCCTGAGTGGGGACCTGTGAGGTTGACTTGACCACATCTTCAAGGTCAGTGACAGAGCTGCTCTGGGGATGGAGATGAAGCCATTCAGAGCTGAGCACAGTAAGGCTGAGCTGCCAGAGGCACTGCTGTGCTGGTTGCTGAGGTCATGGGGTGGTCCCCGCATCAGTGAACAACCCAAAACTCCCTTTCGGGGATGGGTCCCAGCACCAACACGATGTGCACCCTGGTCTGCAGCACGCATTTGCTGTGGTTGTGTAAAATGCTCACCTGCTCTCGAAAGCCTCTATGAGCACATTCACTGGGGTGAATCACAAAGTTCTCCTGTGCAATGACAACTGTGTCCCAGCAAAAGCCCCAGTGCAGGGGCCTCGTAGTAGCTTTGTAGGGCCTTCCACAGGCAGAACCTCCCCAGCACCTAAAACTGCCCTGGGCTTCAGCTCTAAGGAGAGCTGTTGAAATGTTACCTGCAAATGTGATTTTGTCTTGCTGAACACAGCAAGACAATATTGCACTCCACTGCGATATTGTTGGGGTGACCTGGGTTTTAAGTGTAAGAGGGTTAGACAATAACTCGAAAGATAGGTTAGATATGGAGCAATGCCCTGTCATAAACAGTTTGGCCTCACCTACACAGAAGGGATCAGCCTAAGTTTACCATATCACAGCCTTGCAGAAATCATGGACCAAATCCTGACATTTCAGTAGCTTCATGGTGGTGACTCAGAAAATACTTAAATGCAGTTCTAGTTCTCTGTGGATGAAAATGATTGATTTTCCAGTATCACAAGGGGAATATTGTACCTGGCTGCTTCAGGGCTGTGGTGTTTGCAACAGGGATGGGACTTGGGCAGGCCAAGGAGTAGGAGGCAAGAACAAGCCATGAACTGTATCTGTGAGGCCACAACAACAGATGGGGCTGGAGGAAAACCCTCCAAATGAAACTTGTTCATGGGTGAAGCAAAGACCGGCTTGCGAAAACCTGCCTCTGAACTTGCCCATGCAGAATGGGTGTTTGGGTCTCAGTCCCAGCCTTCCTGGAAGCTCAGTGGTGTAAGAGGTTAAGAGTCAGAGCAGAAGAGATCTAGGGTTCATATCAGCAGAGGGTTCAGACCAGGTAACAGAGTCCAAAGTCCAGCAGCTCCTTTGTCCAGTGACTCATGAGGATGAGGGCAGTTTTGCAGAATCACAGCTTCAGGCCTTTGAATGGTTTGAGGAAGGCACCTCAGTGCTGATGCACAGGAACTGCTCTCAGCTGAGCTCTGTGAGTACAGAGCATGGATGGCATTTGACCAATCCTAGTTTTATCCACTCCCTCTGTATCACCACCATCACAGACACTGCAAGAATTGCACAAAGGGTTGCTCAGCTGCCTCCCCCACTCTGACTGTGATGGGAGGTGAGAAAGCATGGGCTGTGTTTTCATCCAGCCTGGAGGAGACTGAGGAGCCACTGCAACAGGCTTTGGTCAGGTGAAAGGTCACTGCAAAAGGCAAGGGGAAAAAAAAAGAACCCGTTCTTCTTTCCCACAGGGGAAAAATTAAACTCACATGCCTTGAACACAGTAAGAAGACCCACATCAATGCCATCAACATTCTCTCAATAATAAAGTGAGTGAATAGTGATTCCTGGGTAGGCTGGAGGGTTGCAGGGCTGTTAAATACGTGTCAAAAAGCATCTGTCAGGCATGGGCTAAGTTTAGTTAATCCTGCCTTGGAGAGGAGGATGGGTTAGCTGATCCCAAGGTCTTATTCTGTGTTCAGTGATTTCCCCATTTCTCATGGTACCGAGGGACCAAATACAGCTATTAAAAGCTTTGTAAGATCCCTATTGGTTTGTGTTTCTTCCATTAAAAAAATCAACAACAAGAAAACAAAAACTCAAAAAACCCAAACAGACTCACCCATGGTTTATTTAGGAAGGAAATAGATATTCAGGGAAGGAAAACATCCTCTATTTATTCCGTAGTCAATGCTTAAGGGAGGACTGTGAGAGGAACCAGGTCCTGCAGTGCTTTCTAAATGCAGGCAAAACTTGTCCTGTGGGAACTAAAAGATAAACCACAGCCAGCACAGCAATCTCTCCTGTAAGTGCCTCCAGTTTCTTGGGCTAGTGGCTTTCAACTTCTCTGATTATAGATCTTCCCATGATTTTCTCCCTTTGAAGATGCAGGCCCCAAACAGTGAATTTAAAGTGGCCAGCAAAGGGCTTGCTCTACTTAATTACCTTTCAGAATAGAAGGTCTGCAGGCCACAGGTCAAAGGGCACTTTGCTGAAGGGAATTCAGAGTTAGTCTCTTCAAAACCAACTGCAAGGGATCAGGCATCTGAACATGATTTTGCCTGGGGCTCTGCCTTGGATTACGCTCCCAGGGAGCATTTTGTATTTTGGAGCTCTTCTTTGGGACAGACCTAAAAACAAGCAGTTCAGTGTCAAGGGGGCTGTGGACAGATGGAGGGAAAAAAAAAATCCTTTTGATTAACAATGACAGACTGGTCTACAGCCCCCGTGGGGCTTGTCAGCAACCTCATCACAGGCTGCCCTGCCATTTCTCACGCACTCGGGGAAGTAGCTGGGCCTCCACTCAGACATGGGACATGGTGTCTTTCTAAGCCATTTGCAACCCTCACAGAGTTCCCTCACACACACATCTCAGGACAGTGACACAGCACAGCTTTCGTGTCAGGATAGGAGTCTTGTGGAGGTTATATGAGTTCCTCACTGCACTTCCTGGGGGCTGCCAGGAGTTTCTCTTTCAGTTCATGCCCCAGAGGGCTGGAACACGCCATAGTGCAGCACAGAGCATTGTCAGCAGAGACCGAAATGGGTTGTGCTTGGCAAGCACAGTGGAAAGGAAAAAGAGGGTGACCTGGGAGGATTGCTGTTCTCACTTCATTTTTCCATTGCATCTGCTGTTTGGCTTTTTTTTTTTTTTTTTTTACTATCAAGCCCAAAGAGAGACACAGAACAGAAACAAAATATAAATGGGTTCTCTCACCATAAGTGCTACAGGAGGGGAGCATTGTTGAAAAGACAAAAGCAAGAAGGTCTGGGTTATAGCCTCCACCCTTCCACTCACCTCCTTCCCTGTCTTTTCCCTCTCTGTCTCGCTTTCTCTCCAGCATCCCACCACCACTGCCTCTCAGTGTGCTGAGGTGATGTTTGTGCTGGTGCTTTGACAGGGTACCAAGGAATTATGTCACTCACAGGTTGGCCCTGAAGAGACATTTTTGAAAGCACCTCAGCTCTCCCCACAGCATATTGTCAACAGATGCAACGGCTCAAATATGACAGCAATTGAAGGTGACAGGAATATTACTGCTATCTGAGCTGCTGGGAGCAGCCTCTGAGCTTTGAGGTCAATACTTCACCAGGACACCTGGTGCCTCTAAGCAGCCAAACTGTGTAGAAGGTGCTGGCCTCCTGCAGTACCACCTCCAAACCACCTCTGGCAGAAGCTGAATCTCATTGGCATCTCCCTTCCCTAGAGAAACCCGGCCCTTGCCACCCAGTTCAACGTAGCCCCTCTTCTGGCTGGCTCAGCTGAATGTCCAAGGACGGAGTGGTCCAGACCGGTCTGACTGTCCTGCAAAGGAACTGGCATGGGGAAGGGTTGTTCTGCCACCCTCTGGGCTGTGCCCTTCCCTCCCAAGGCAGTGCATGCAGTGCTGGGCTCAGGGACACCATGTGTCCCTCAGGAAACCTGCTTCACCCTTCCCTACTGGCATGTCTCCCGCACCACCTGCCTCCATCCATCCCCAGGCAGCAGGAGAGCCAGAGGACAGGGGTTATCCGTGCTCCACACCAGCAGTCTGGCAACTTCAATTGCCCATTTCCATGGCAGTGTCACGGGCTGCAGAGAAAGGTTTACAGAGGGCACAATGCCAGGAAAGTCCCTGGAGAAGGTCTACGTAGAGAAGATTCCCTTTTAAACCACAATCTCACCCACAGGACCCAGGACAACTGATCTGTCCTAGAACTGAATACAGGGAAAAGGTATTTATTTTAATGCCTTTGACTGGCAAAGGGCACAAGGTAGACCCCTGAACTTGGCTCTCCCTTCACTGGCAGAGCTGCAGGGGCTGACGGAATTGCAGCTCCCAAAGCCTCAGAGCAATCATGTGTGCACTTGCTTGCAAGAAGAGTTTTGAAGCTGGAGGAGCCTTTACTCAGACCTGGAAACAGAAAAGCCAACATTTCTTCACTCCATAGCACGGTCTCTGAGAACCGTAGTTATCACAAACTGCCTTAAAACCAGACTGCAGCCAAAAGCAGGCTCCTAAAGTTAGGTCTTCCTAGTGCTGGGGAGGAGGCTGTGTGTACACCCTGCCTCTGAGTGTAGCCTCAGGCAAGGCACTGCCTTGGTTGCCTGCACCTCAAACCTGCTAAAAGTAGCCTTTCCTGGTCTTGCTTTAACTCTCCAAGAACATGAATTCCTCTGCAAGCCCAGCACATACCAGTCTCCACATTTAGCCGGCCAAGTAGACCCTCTGGAGCTGCAGCTTGGGCCCTTTAAATGCCGCTCCTGTATTTCAAATGGCTCTTGCAAACCTCCTGTAACCTGAGCAGACAAAATTGGTGCTGGCACTGGAAAGCAGTTATGCAATATGCAGGAGGTAAAACCCTTTTGGCAGGGGCACGTGAAAGGAGATACAAGTGGGAGGCTCCAGTTGCTGAGGTGAACACCATGTCCCACGAGAAGCCTGGGAGAGGAGATACACGTGTCATAGAATAATGGAATGGTTTGGATTGGAAGGGACCTTAAAGATCATCTCATTCCAACCCCCACTCCCGTGACTGTCTCCCTCCTTGCTGTTGTTCTCCCAGACCATCTCTGCCATGAAGGGTGGACAAATGTGGACAACAAGGTGAAGACACTGGTGGAAAAAGAAACAAGCCAGACTGTCTGAGTCTGAAAAGCCAATAGACAGCAGGCCTGTGCAGATGCTGTTCACCCTTGTGAACATGTTTCAAGTATCACCCTTTTGTGTCCAAAGCTGTCAAGTCAGCCATGTGTTCATGGAATTGTATCCTGTTTTCCCCTCCCAATGCTACCCTGGAGCGTGCAAACACAGGGAGCTCCCAAGGCAGAGCTGGGAAGGTGCCGGGCACCCCCACAGCATGCAGCCTGCCACCCGTGGCCCTGGTTAGTGTGCTGTGCTGTGCCATGCCATGCCATGCCAGGTACGTGTGCCATGCCATGCCTGGCTCCTCCGCCAGCCGGGCCCTGCTGCTCCCAAGGGCAGCGTTTGCTGAGGCAGGGCTGCTTTGGCACGTGTGAGCAGCAGGGCATGGATCCTGTTTCCTTGCACTGGCAAGTGCTGCACTGTGTGGTGGGACTGTACAGGCTCGAGCCATCCTGCCTCCTCAGCTGAGGTCTGAGGCTGCTCCCACCCCTGCTGCCAGGGCAGCTGCTCCAACTTGTAAAGGCAGGATTTTGCCCACAGCATGTTTTTCTCCAGCCATGCAAATTAATTTGCTGGTAACCAGGAAGTGGGATCTGCACCAGCTACCTGTGTTGGAGCTGCTGGTATTCCTGTCCTCCTTTTCTCCCTGCTGAAAGCCCCCCCCATTTACCAGCTCCATGTAGCTGGACTCCCACCCTCAGCCAGAGACCCAGCTTCCAACACTGCCAGTTCAGCTGTGAACAAATGTCCACCAGTTTCTTGCTGCATTCTCCTGCATGAGCCATGCAAAATATTTGGATCCTGGCTGCAGAAGGTCCTGCACCATGCTCCTTTCTAGCCCTTGCAAGAAGCTGCCTTGCTTTCCCCTGCCTGATTAAGCACATTCCTTCCTCTCTCCCTTCACTCTGCCCTGCAGCAACTTCCAAAGCATTTTTGTGGCATCCAAGACCCGGAGGAAAATTCATGAGCTGTGGAGATGTGGTTTCTGTCATGTGCTCTAAGCTCTGAGTCCTGGCTAGTGCAGGGGTGGTGGATCCACAACCATGAGGGCACCCACTGTGCTCCTTTACTGAGGGTCAAGGTTATTATTTCACAGCTGGCTTCTTCTAGGTGAAATCAAATAGCTCACTGTGAGCTGATTGGGAAAATATCGTGTCTGTGCATTCTCTCCCAGGTTCCTGACTCTCAGAATAATAACAATTATGTGGCCTGGAAAAAATTATTATTAACCATAAGCCTGGGAACTGCTTCTATTATTCAGCTTTATGGGAATCCATACAGCTCCCATGGAAGGGGATTATTTACCCAGGCCCTGAGAAAACGTGGAGGAGCCTGCATGCTCCTTCTGGCTATTGTATTGCCAAATCCCACAGCAAGGCGTCCGGAGAGCCGTTTCCTCTAGCTGTCAGTAATCCTTGCCGGCTTGACGACCTCAGCACACGGCATCCTTTGGGTCACCGGCTGCTGGGAAGCCAGACTATTGTTTCAGGGCTTTGGTCCCAGACAGAGGAGCTGAGGAACCAGGCTTTTCAGGTGTCCCCATCACAAAGTGACTGGCTTGCAGCCTGGCAGTGGCTCAGGCCTCTCCTAGCTTTGCTGCTGGGGAGCCAGCTGGATTTGGACCCATTTCAACGAGGCCAAGGGAAAGACTGGTCCAGGGATGTCCCAGTATGAGCCGTGCTCACCCTACAGGAGAAAGCTTCCCTGCGTGCCTGTGGCTGCTAGGGGATGGCTCCACCACAGCCTCCATGGATAGGATGGAACATCCAGGACCCCCCACTTCCTCCTGGTCCCTAACTCCCATCCTGATCTTCTAGTCCCTGCAGGGGAGAAGAAGGAAGGCCCAGTTTCAATTCAGTGCATGAATTGAAGCAAATGAAATGTCCTCTTTCTGTAAGAGATAAAAGAAATCTTGCAGGGAGGCTTTCTAATAGGGATGTTGCCCATGGCATGTATGTGCACAAAAGTGCGTGGAAGGAATTGTGGCATGGAGGGAAACCCAAACAGGTCCTTCATTCTTGCCATGGGCTTGCAGACCCCATATGGTTCTTTTTATGGTGACAGCCTTAGAGGAAGAAACAGAAATCTGGGTGTTTTTCAAGCCAAGGTTCAAAGGGGATTTATAGCTCTGATGGGAAAGTTTCTGTTCAAGGTTGCACCTGTCTCAGTACAAACTACACTTTAGAGACAGCTCAGAAGGAAGCAAGCTGTGATTTCTTCCCCACTGATGCTGGCTGGCAGGGCACTGGAAAGCTTGGAAAGAGCTGCCTTCTCTGTCTCTAGGTGAGGCATATAGCAATGCCTTCATGTGGGCATTGCTCCCCACTCCTGTCCCTCTCATGGCTTCAGGAAGGCCATGGAGCAAAGCAGCTGGCCCCTACTGCCACCACATTGTGACTGAAAGCTTTCCTCTCTGGCTTGCAGCTGGAGCTCCCTCTTCCTGCCCTCTTCAGGGGTGCTGTGTGCCACTGTGGCTTTGCCAGTGGCAGCAGTATTATTTTGATGCTGCAATCACTCCTTTTTGGTAACTCATTGCTTTGTGAGGTACTGCTGATGGATTACGACATGGATGAGAAATCACTTTTTACAGAAGCCCAGCAGTGATGCCAGAAGTGCATCCAGGATCTGAAGAAGATCTGTCTAGTGGCCCCCATAAGCAGCTGCTGTCCCCCCACTGCCACCTGGACAAGGGACACAGGGATAGTCTGTGGGTCTTCCCAATCCACACAGCATGGGGCTGCCCCAGAGACCCCTGAGCTGGTGCATCCCATGGCCCTGTGTGCAGTGCTGGTCTGGGGCTGGGGGCACACCAATGTGGCTCCATGCCTGGGCTCCCAGCCACACCTGGAGCGTGGAGCTGCAGGGACCCAGCTGTGCAGCTGGCCTGGGCAGCCTCCGTGCCTTGCAGGGATCACAAAGCACCAGTGTGGCCCAAGGGACTCGCCCAAGGTTCCCCTGAGAGTCTGCAGCAGAGCAAAGGTCCAAGCTCTGTGTGACCCAGCCAGTGCCTGGTGAATGCAGAGCCACCCTAGTCCCTCCATGAGCCCTCACAGTGCGTGGGGGAGCGGGGTGACGCTGCTCTCTGGCATCAGCCCCTCCATCTTCTCCCTGATTTTGCCCAGCGAGCTGCGTGCAGGGGCGTGGAGGGACACCCTTCCCCTCCCCTGTGCTCAGCGGATGTGGAGCACGGTGGCAGCTGGACAGAGCTGCTTTCTCCAGCACAGTGCTGCCATTGTCCAGCTGGGCTCTGGGCCCTCTCATCCCCACCGGGCAGGCACAGCCAGGACCTCTTTGGCCCAGCAGCCCAGACAACAAGGTGAAGGAGATGGATGCAAACCTCTGGAGCAGGCAGCCTACCTTTGTGTCCTCACCATGCAACCCCACTGCTTTTTGGACTTCCGTGCAAAAGATGATATAAGGTGGTGGCTAAAAAAAGGAAAACTGAATGAATAGGAGGGGGAAGGGAGAGCAGATGACACTGAGATGCGAGGGGCAAGATAGAGCCAGTGAGACAGAGCTGGGCTGCGAGCCGGAGAGGAAAAGCCGTGAGCCCCGTGGGAGCTGGGCTGTGGGAAGAGACAATGCGATGGAGGGGAAGGAGCCAGCTCCCACTCTGGGACACGCACAAGGCTGCAATTAGAGAGAGGAGACAGCGTGTCTGCCCAGGCTGGGAAGTCTCCTTCTGCCATGGACACAGGGTCGTGCAGGGGCTGGGGCAGAAACCCACTGCCTGCCCTGTGCCCCTACACACAGCTCCCCTTTGACTTGCACCTCTGAGAGGGGCAGAAGCCCCAAGGGCAGACACTAGCAGTACCTGTGGCTCCAAGGTGCAGGGGCTTTGCTCACCAGTGCTGGCATGAGATGTCTGGGTTGCTTTGTGCTTGCACTGCAGTGGCATAGTCATACCAGGCCCCCTTCCTGGATCAGCCCTCCTCCCCTAGCTCCCCTGGGCAGCCCCCTCCTGCCTCCTAAACCAGCTGATCAAATACCAATGTCCTCCAGGCAAGCAGGTTGCTTGACTGCCCACCTCTCACAGCTAGTACCCCTCAATAGGCTTCTGGAATTTTCCTGGGTGAAGGATGCTTTGGAAACATGCAACTCCAGAGCATAAGCTCTGGTTTTAGTGTCCTCCTCTGCACTGCAATTATCTAGCTCCCAATGGAAAATTCAAGTTTGTTTGGAAACAAAGTCTCTGGGTTTGGCTTGGAAAGGCTCAGAAAATACCATGCAAGGGTCACAAACTTTTAACACAAGCCATGTTTGGCTGGGGCTGTAAAAGAGGAGGGAGGTAGAGGAGGAATATGAGCACACACCATTTTTGCTACCACAAACTTGGCCAGGAAACTCTTTGTGCTTTGCTCTGTCTGGACATAAAGGTCCAAGAAAAGAGTTAGGTGCTCTAAAAAGAAAACAAACGAGTCATGCAGCCAGAGAACTGATTTCCAAATTTGCTTTTTACGGCTCATTTTCACTACCCAGCCAAGAAGCAGATGAAGCAGAGCTCCTGCAAACTTCTGCTGGAGTGACAGCAAAGGGAGATGCTTGAAAAAAGCCAGCAACTCCTGGCAGGGACAGAAGAAAGAGGAGAGCCCTGGCGAACCAACAGTGGGTTTTTTAAAACATAAAATAATATACTTCAGACTTGCAGTGGTTTTTGCTTCCTGATCAACAGTTTTAAGCCAACCGAACTGCTGTCCTCTTTTTCTGGTCGTTTTAAGATCTTTTCACTGAGGTGAAATTAAATACGAGGCGCGGGAGGAGACCTGGCGGTTTTCCTGTCATTCTCACCTGCGTGGAAGCGGCAGGAGCTGGGAGTTAAGGCAGCCCCGTGTATTCACAGACCAGGCATTCACAGAGAAGTGTGGAAGATCACCACAGCGTATTCAGAGCTGTGCAGCAATAACAGCTAATTTGTTCTTGCCTAAAGAGCGGGTAGGATTGGTGTTGTTTTATTTTAAATAAAGACATTTGGACTCCAAAGGTCATTTCCGTGGAATAACAATGCTCCTTTCAGAAAGGGGCACCGGCAGGGTCTCCGTTACTCCCAGTGCTCCCAGTCTGGTTTGAAAGCCCAGCTGCAGCTCAGCTGGGTGAGCATCCCCCGGGCTGCCCTCTACACATTGCAGCCGCTGCTGTCCCAGTGCCCTCACCACGGGAAGTGCAAGAGCACAGGAAGGAGTGCTGGCTTCTCTGCTGGGGTGTTCACCAGCACCCAGTGCCTATTTGACAGTAAAATGAGGATGGTGCCCAGTTCCTCTCCCCCCTCTCCCCAGCCTCGGCAGCACCCCTATGCCTTCTGGGGCAGAGATGCATCCCCAGAAGGCAACATACGGCTGTAGGTTTTCCTCATCCTCATCAGGTATGGCATGAGGATCAGATATGATCAAAAATTCTGATTTTAAAATAGGTCATTTGCAGTGTGGGAAGGTTTTCCATGAGCTGCTGCCTTTAAATGGCAGGTGAATGTGTCTCACTGACTTCAGTGAAATTGGTACCATGATCTGTATCCGTGCAAGTACATTGAAGCTAGGCAATGCAGGAAGCATTCAGCAGAGCTGGGTGAAAAAGCAGGCACCTTGGTTCCCAGATCCAGTTACATCATATACTTATTTTCCTATCTGCTTCCTAAATAGCTACTCTCTCAGGCTTTAAGCAGGCAGAAAGCATTGGAGCTGTGAAAAAGTAAACTTGTGGCTCAGGCTATTCTCTGTCTTGCAGGCATTTATTTGCCAAAAATTTCCTCTCTGCTGCAGTGCAGCCCCCAGCATCACTTCCTATCAGTCAGTCTTCAAGTTACAGGGCACTTTGCTTTAGAAGTACCTTATCTTTTATTCTATGTGGGGAAAGGATCTTCAGAAAGAAAAAGCCATTGAGTTAAAAAGAGCTCCCCTCCTTAGCGACCACTGCTGTTTGTCACCCTCTCGGAAATTTGTAAACCCTTTTCTCTGTATTTATCTAACTCCGCTATTTTGGGATTTGCCGTAACTGTCTGCACCAATGAGGTGTGTGTGGAAGGGAGAGCGTCTGTGCTGCTTGGCTGATATTTTTGGCCAGTGCAGTACTCGTTTCTGGGAACTTGGGTACCATGGGAAGATGCAGCTCTGATCCCCTCATCTCTCTGCCTCCTCTTTCTCGTCAGAGAGCATTGATGCCCGCAGTGGCTCAGCAGTCCCCAGTGTAGATACCTCCGGGTGTGCCGAGGGCTGGAGGAGAGGGGAGAAGGAGACTGGGATGGATGGCACAACTGGCTGCAGTTGGACCTCTTCTCCTATGCCAGCACTCTTGTAACTATAGGAAAATTCACCATGGCACTCTGGCACAGTTTTGCCTCCCCAGGGGCATGGTGAGACTGTCATGTTCCTTAAGAGAAGGCAGTTTACTTCCTCTGCTCTTCCCAAAGCTGCCCTGGCAACTCCCAGACAGCCAGCTCCTGTGTGGGAAAGAGCAGCATGGGCCAAACGTGGCCAACCACGAACAGAAAGGAAAGGACTTTGTCAGCCCACAGCCCTCCCCAGGGAGGTGTGAGTGCACACATACTGTATGCATACACGTGTGCGTATGTACCTTAATACCCTACAGCTTACAAAACACTCATAATTTTAATTTTCTTGTCTGCCTTTCCAAACCAGCTCCAGACACAGTTAACCCTGTCTGCCCTATGCTGCTCTCTTGTGCTGTCAACAGAGGGATGTGTCCTGGCCTAACTGAAGTTGTGCTCAGAGCCATTGTACATCTACTGATCACACACAAAGGTCTTCCAGATTTCTTGGAAGCTTGCGGGAAGAATTTTTTTCAGTTCCAGAGTTTTGATTAGGGCTTGTCTTCCAGTAGCCAGGAGGTCACAGGGTCTGCACAGATCACAACCTGAACATCTGCATCCTATTACACAGCATGGTAATTATTTTTCAACATTCCCCAGGTCTTCTAGCAGTGACAGTGGTGATTAAAGCCTGGAGTGGATTCCTGAGTAGCATTTCAGCTTCCTTTACTTTCGCATCCTGACCGTAAACAGGAGAAGATGGCTTTCCTTGGGCACTAGGTCAGGAAGCCCGCGTGCCTTAGAGTGATGCTGACGCACTGATGAAAGCCCGGAGATGTCAACTGGTACAAAGCAGCTGAACAAACCTGCCAAGGGGTGCCAACAATAGCAGGATGTCACTGCAGCTCGCAGGGAGGAGATTTCCATTCACTGATTTGGCTCCCATGCCAAAAGCCGTCCAGTGGTCCAAGGAATAAAGCCATTGTCTCCAGGAAGTGACCTGCAGCAGACTCTGATGGCTCAGAGCGAGTGACGGGGATTTGGTTTCCCATCCGCAGTGCCAGAGCAGCAAGAGGAGGAGGAGGAGGAGGAGGAGGAGGAGGAGGGGGAGGAGTAGGCAGGCTCTGAGCAGGGCACCTCTGGGAAGCCCCCCTCACACCTCTCACATCTGGAGCCCCTGCTACAAGGGGGCTCCATAAACCATCTTGTTGAAGATAGAGATTTTGTTGTTCTCCGTGGTGGAGGGAGGGGAGACAGGTCAGGGAGATCAAGGAGCCAAGAGGAAAAGGATTATTCGTGTCAAGTCTATAGCAAGAGGCTGGAGTTGCCAAGCAAGTATTCCAGCCAGGAGACAGTCTCAAAATTTCCTGACTGAGAAGGGATTTTACTTTCTCTGCTCATTATGCACGGTGGCATTAATAAGCCCACATTTCTGGGCTGTTGGGTTTGACCTTGTGCAGGTCAGCATTCAACATTCAAAAAACTTCCTTCACCATAATTTTTCCTACAAGTCTGTAAAGCAGCCAAGGGCAGGAAACTGTCTATAAATGAGGGCAACTGCTTCGGGTGGGGTCCCAGCACTGAAAGCAGCTGCTGTCTACGGTCTGGATCCAGCCAGAGAGGAGAGAGGAGAGAGAAGGCCAGACTCATCCAGCCCTTCACCCCTTCTCCTGGGAAGAGGGGCTGTGGCACACAGCAGCTCCTGCTGCTTCCCCTCACCACAGGCCTCTGCAGCTCCTCCTGTCCTGGTCCCTCATTACCTGCCTGGTATTTCTCTGCTTGTCTGTCTGTCTGTCTGTCCGTCTGTCTCCTCGGCGTGTGCCAGTGTCCCGTCCCCATGTGCCTGCCTGCACGTGCAGCCCTGTCTGCGTGTCTCCCGTAGCCCCAGCGCGTGTCCTGCTCTCAGGAATGGCTCAGGTTGCCCGGGGCTGCCTGCACAGCTACGTCCATCTGTGTTTTTCTGCTCAGTTACGCTCGTGTGCCTCTCCCTGCGTCCGCCTTCCAGCGCCTGCCTGCGTCTCTGCTTGCTTGTACATCTGCCTCCACTGGCCCTTTTTATCCTGGTAAACAGGACAGGCACGTGCATCCAAGCCCCGTGCGCCCAAGTTGGCTGGAATTGCGCCGGCTGAGAGCCAAGACAAAGGGCAGGGAAGAGGAGGAGGGGCGGGGGAAGTGAAGGGGAGCGAAAGGGCTATTGGAAAAGGCCTAGGGGACAACCCAGCTTCTCGTTGCCTTTGCACTGCTCTCATGGAAAAGATCCTCAGATAAGCCTGCTCGTTAAGATAACGACCTAGTGCCTGCAAGCCACCAAGCTGGAGGTGAAGAGAAGCTCTCCTTCACCCTCCAAGACAAGAAAGGATGAGGATGAACCAAGGCAGCTGCCTCTTGGGCTAACGGGTGTCAAGGGTGGCGGGCACAGATGCACCTCAGAGTTCAGGCAAAAGGGAAGGGCTGCAAGGGGGTTGTAAAATGCAGACTCAAAGCAAAAATCCTCCAATTTCAGAAAAATGCAGGTTATGCAATTAAGCCTGTTTAAAATAGGAGTAACATTACACCCCTCCCTCACAGAGAAAGGGCAGCTGGCACTGCATGACATAGCTTGGAAATACCTGCTCAGAGCTTTGGTGAAAAATCTGTCCCCTACACACTGGCCACCACATCGCACACCAGATGAACTGCCACCTGCATAAGGAGCTTCTGTGCTGAGCCCACAGGTGTGGTGGTGCAGGGGGAGGATGCTGCAGCAAAGGCATGTTGGGACTTTCCAAAAGAGTTTGCAAAGGGCGGGGGAGCTGTGGCTGCTGTGGGCTTTGAAGAGTGCAGAGGACTCTGATGGGCCAAATTACAAGAAGCAGAGAGGTCAGGTGAGAAACCCTGGAAGAGGAGGGACTGGGAAGGTTTCTGGAGATATAGCTGGGAGGAGGGATGGGGCAGGTTGGCTCTTGATTCTTGGAAGGCATGTGCCACGCAAGTGGTCAGAGCCACCCTGGAGCACCGGCAATGCTGGCAGCGTACACATGTGCAGGGAGACGCAGGGGTGGGGAGACAGGAAGAGGCACAGAGGCAGGCACAAGATGAGTCAGCTGTACCAGTGATGACTAGGGGGGGTCCTGGAAGATGTCAATGTTTCTGTCTCACTTTCTGGAAAATACCCAGCCTCAATGGAAAACTACTGCAGCAGAAGTTACCAACGCAAGTCCTGCTTTGAATACCAGGCCAAAACCAACACAGCAGTGCTTGCTTTCTCAAATTTTAATGACTCCTTTGGTCATATGTGAAGCCAAAGAAGCCTTAATGAAGCAGCTGACACAATTGAAGCAAGGGATGCCATCCAGACAACCTGGGCAAACTTAAGAACGGGGCAAATTCGAGGTCGAGTTGTTGCGCCTTGGGCGATTGCGCTTATAAACACTTAATCCAATTTCAATCTCAGCGATGTCTTCTGGGAGATCCGGGCAGAAGACTCTAACCGATTGAGGAGATGCTTGAAGCTTCCTTCTTTGCCTGGCCCGCCAGTAGATGACAGCAAGCACGACCAGGGCAACTACAGTGGTCCAAAACAGCCACCCAGAAAAGAGCCTGGTTTCCTCTGCATCCTTGCTATTCTCAATCTCCTTCAGCAGATCCATCAACTCCTGGTGCAGATGCACCTCACGCTCCAGCATCTCTTTGGCTGTAGCTCTGCTGATGTGTGGATGCTGCTTCTGGCCAGGCTGGATGAGGATTCTGGCCAGTGAAGCTAGGAAGTGAGAAGTTGCAGCCATGGCCTGGAGGAGGTGGGAGGAAAGGGGGCTCATCAGGTCTGGGTGGGAGAGAGTAGGGAGCTGGCGGCACCCAGCACATTCCCAAAGCCTC
This sequence comes from Platysteira castanea, assembly GCA_013397175.1. Lineage (NCBI taxonomy): Eukaryota > Metazoa > Chordata > Aves > Passeriformes > Platysteira > Platysteira castanea. The sequence goes on from VYXC01006384.1 coordinate 958,573, forward strand.
TCTGGGTACCTGCCATCTCTGGGAGCCCCGAGCCTCTCTCCCCCAGACCCAAGGGCAGTACTGTGCCCTGTCCTAGGGGCTTGGCTCTCTCTGTTTCAGAACCCTCTGGCATCTCCCTGTCTTCAATCCAGCCCGGCCTTCTCCCTGCAAGAGCACTCACCATCACCTGAGTCCTGCATGAGTCCAGCTGTGGTGGAACTGGGGCTGCCTACTGATGCCCCTGGTGACACATCCTCCATGATGTCACAGTCACCAGCTTGATGTCACCGCCAGCCAGCCCAGGCTTCGTCCCCAGTCCCCAGCTCAGTGAGGCCTGGCAACCACACCAAGAGCAAACCCCACCAGCAGAAGTGAGCTCCCAGGAATGCTCTCGACAAAGAGACTCCCCTCCAAAGCCGTAATTGAAATGAAAATGGGGACTGCAGGTGGATGTCCCTGACATAGCGGTGCAATGTTTCCTGGGCCAGGTAGTCTGACTACAAGTTACTTTGCAAAGAAGAGCTGTAAGCCCTTGGGCAGAGACAACTCTTTCCTCTCATCCTCTTGGCTTCTTTCTGCTGGGGCAGGGCATATGGATGGCAGTTAATTTAAGAGAAATTTTTAAAAAATCAGTGCAGGCACAGCTAAAGGTCTAGAGAGGGATGCCCGCAGCTGTCAGTGCACTCAGGTACAGCAGCAGGAGGGGACATCTTCACTGCCCATGGGAGAAGGCTAAAAAAAAAAAAACGAGCACAACTCATTACTTTTCTTTCCCTCAACCACCCATTTAACTCCCCATGCCTTCCGCTTGTTCCTTGCTGTGTAATTAAATTTCCTCAGATGACCGTGTTTCGAGGCAGAAGGCTGGTGTGGGGGGTGTGCAGGTCTCCCTTGGCCAACTGCAGGGAAGGAGTCGGGGTGTGTGCACCCTCATGTTCCCTGTGTCCAGGCTCTGTCCCTGGCCGCTTTGTACAGCTGGATGGAGACATAACAGAGGGCACACTGCAATCACCACTGCAGGTTAGGAGATAAGCAGCCCTCTCTTAATGAGGACATGATATACCTGGCAAGACTATATCCCTTGTGGGGAACAACAGGCTCTTTCACTCCAGGCCCTGGCACAGCCAGGAGCAGCTGTGGGACAGAGGGAACAACACCTGATAAATCAGCTCAGCACCACCAGCCATAGGAAGCCCAGGGTAACAGCACAGCCCCACATCAGCTGTTGTTGGGAAGCCCTGGGATGTCCTATGTTGGATTCCACCAGCAATCACAGCAAGGCGGCAGTTCTGGAGGGCTACAGCTTTGCTAAAATTGGCTTTTCCAGGAAGGCAGATGGGCATGGCAGCTCTCCAGCGCCAAGGGAAAGCTGCATTTCTGCCGCTGGTATCTGCTGAGGGAAGCCAATCCCAGAGGGAAAAGGGCAGCATTACACTGAGAGACCTCTGCTTGCTGCTTGGGAGGTAAAATCCCCACTGAAAGGAGCCAAATTGTTATTGTGTGTATCTAAAGGCACTGAATTATTAAGGAGAAGAGATCTCTTAAGGCTGCAGGTGAAGCAGAGAGCTTTACAGATGGATGATATTAAATGTAATGGACCTCTAATGGAAAACCACCTGATTGGCACAGAATGGTTTCTCAGCTGTGGAGCAAACCCAAGCAGCTGGAGTGAGTGTGGTACATTATTGCCCCAGGGAACTACTGGGTTTGGTAGTCCTTTGCAGCATTTTGGAGTATTGCAGTGAGCCTGTGATGGAGAGATACTCCCTCCCACCCCATTCTCTGAGAACACTCACAACCCAGCCTTTGCTTTTTCTGGATGAGCCCAAAACAGCCTTTCCCTGTCTCACCACTGCATGCTTACACGTGATTAAGGTCATGTAAGAGCTGGCTGTTGTTTCCAAGTGTCCTGAATTTGTAAAAATTTGGCTGGATTTGTGAAATATGTCTTCCTGAGACCTCGGGCACTTCTTGGAATACCAGGCCAAACACAACACAGCAATGCTTGCTCTCCCAAATTTTAATATGACTCTTTAACTCTCACATGGAACCACAAATTACAAAATTCATTTATCTGAGTGTCAGAGAGGAACCGTGAGACACCAACACTTTAGGAAGCAGCAGGGAAATACCTGTAAATCATCCCAAAGGAGTTAGAGAGGGTTCTTCCCAAAAGGTAAGGAGGGTGATAGCCCAGCTGAAGTGTCTTTACACCAATAACACAGCATGGGAAACAAGCAAGAGAAGCTGGAAACCATGGTGCAATCAGAAAACAATGACCTGATTGCTATCCCAGGTTGAGAGCTGATGAGTAGCACAACTGGAACACTACAGCTGAGGGCTACAAGCTTTCCAGAAGAGACAGGCTGGGAAGGAGGGAGGGTTGTTGTGCTCTAGATTAAGGAATGGATGGATTGTGGAGAGTTGCTTCTGAGAAACAGCCACAAACAGGTTGAGAACTTGTGGATGAAAATCGAGGATGGGACCACCAAAGGACAGCTTTTGGGTGGGGTCTTCTTCAGGTGCCTGACCATTTGATAAGGCTTCTTGCTTTGGCTACAGAAGCCTCACACCCACACGCTTTCCTCCAGATGGAGGATTTCAACCATCCAGACATCTGCTGGGAAAGTAGTACAGCTGGCTGAGAGCAATCCAGGAGACTCCTGGAGTGCCTAGAGGACAACCCACTGGTCCAGGTATTGGACAAACCAGCCAGAGAAGTGCTGCTGGACTTGGTGCTCACATGTGCTGATGAGCTCATCAGAGAAGTTAAGTGGAGGCTGTCTGAGCTGTAGCAGCCAGGCCCTGGGTGAGTCCATGATCTTGAGGAACACTGCTCTGCAGAGTGAACTTTGGAAGTGTGAACTTCAGAAGAATGAACTTCTATCTGTTTAAAGAATTGGTGGATGAGATCCCCTGGCAAACTGCCCTTAGGGACAGAGGAGCTGGCCAGAGCTGGTAAGTCTTTCAGGCCACTGTTCTTAGCTCTCCATCCACGTGAGTCAGGAATCAAGCACCAAGTAACTCTCTAAGTGACCTGAGGAGGAGAAAAGGCCATTACAGCTGACTACTCTACTCTGCTGTGACAAGGAAGCCTTTGCTCCAAAACCTCATAATCAAATGTAAGACAAACAAGAAAGGTGGAATAACCAGGGTGGAGAGGAAGTCAAAGGCTAGTGGAAAGTGTGATGTGTACCAGAGCTGTAGGGACTGAGGCTTTCTATTCCTAATTAACAGACTCACTTGTCTTATTTTCTGCTCTGACCACCATATGAGCCTTTTAAATATAGAAGGCTCCTCCCTGGCTATGTACACAGCCAGCCCGGCACCACCGTCCATCTCAGCTACATGGCCACAGGTCACATTTTCAGAACCACTTGATGGGTGGATTAATGGCTGCCTTTTTATTGCCAGCTTCCCAGCTTTCGGGGTGGGGTGGAGGTGGGAAGGAGAAAAATAACTAATAAAATACCCCCATATGTGAAGTTTTGAAGTGCCATGAAAGTGGATAAAAAAAGTAGAGATTTTATTTTAAAATTAATCTGTAGGGGGTGTGTTTGCTGCTTAGTATGAAAAATGTGAGGCTTGTAGGTACATTTTTCACACTTTCCCCCACACACAGCCCAGGCCTGGAAAGTTACTTTATTATTTTTAAATGAAAATATGGAGCTTTACTGGAATAACTTCTAACTGTGGGTGTTCTTCAGTGCTGCCCAGTGCAGCCACCCGCGCAGAAAAATCAAGGTTTCTATTACATATAAGATGAAGAGCAGGGTCTCTCATCTTCTCTTTCAGGCTTTGAGAGGTAATATTTATTATGAAAACCCTGGAAGTGATTTACAAATAATTGTGATGGTTGATACAGGTTTGATGTACTAAACAGCTGAAATGGAAGAGTTTTGGGTTGTTTTGTCCTTTTAAACTATTACCATCAAGAGGGAAACTACCCAGATTTAAAAGCTGCCCTGTATGTAACGCAAAGAAAACCTCAGGAGGATGCAGAAGAAGGTCTGGGTGTGGAGTAAGGGGAAGTCAGCAAATGGCTGAAATACACAGAGCCTGGGCTCAGAAGGGGGGGTGGGAAATAAATCATCGTGGCTCGCCCTCTCCATAGCCTATGGAACTGCGGCAAAGCAGCACTTCAGTCAGAAATCTCCCGTCCAAGCCGATGTTTCTCACAGTGGAAATCCAACCCCCCCGAAGGACAGGGAGGGATTGTTTTAACCTCTCGGGCAGAGCCAAGTCTCCAGCCGCGCTGCAACAGGCAGCACGCTGCTGCGATGCTGCTCCTGCTGCGGCGCGGCTCCCGCCCCTGCTCCCGCTCCCACCCAGCCCACGGCCGCAGGGATTTGACTGCGGCAGCGCTCCTGCTGCGAACGGATCCGAGATCCCTGCTGCACTTTGCCTGCGGCTGCTCTGGCCACAGTGATTCAGCCTCACCCTGGCTGGCCAATGCCGCCTGTTATTCTTCAGAAAACCAGGGTGACATGAGTCATCTGGTCGCACCAGGACAAGGCCAAACGCTTCGGGCTCCCCCCAGCTGGCTCAGCTGCACAGACCATCCTCAGCCCGCTGGGTGCAGTGGGGTCATGCTTATCCTCTGTGGTCTGCATGGCTGCAGCTGAAAGCACCTGCCCATGACATGGGGACACGTAGAATCACAGAATGGTTTGGGTTGGAAGGCACCCTAAAGGTCATCTTGCTCCAACCCCTGTGCTGTGGCCAAGGACACCTTCCACTAGACCAGTTGGCTCAAAACCCTGTCCGGCCTGGCCTTGAACATTTCCAGGGATGGGGCATCCACAACTTCTCTGGGCAACCTGTTCCAGTGCCCCACCACCATCAGAGGAAAGAATTTCTTCCTAATATCTAATCTCAACCTACCCTGCTTCAGTTTGAAGCCATTCCCCCTTGTCCTATCACTAGGTGCACTTGCAAATAGTCTCGCTTCCTCTTTCCTCTAGGCCCCCTTTAAGTACTGGAAATCTGCCTCGTGGGACAGAAGATGCATGTACCAGGGGCACACCATCATGCTCGCAAAAGGTCCTCTCCGAAGCAGGGGAACATGACTTTTACTGTGACTCTTTTGACCGGGAGGCACTTGGAGGGGCCAGGCCCGCTTGGCATCCTATTTCCCACACCCCATCACCTTACACACTGGGCAGGGCTGGCTGCTGTGCTGCAAGGGTGCGTGGGAGGAGAGGTATCCCTGCAGGGACCACCCCTTTCCAGCTGCACCCAGGGGCTGCTGCAGGTTGGGGGATGGTGGCAGGGCGAGGGATTGCTGACAGGGCACAGGTGCTGTCCCCAGGGCTGAGCCAAGCTGTGCTGAGTGCCAGCAGGGAGTCACACCAACAGCCCAATGCTCTTTGCGCCCTCGCTGCCTGTCCCAGGAAGCGCTGTCTTCAAAAATCATGTAACCCAGGGTAGGGCTGATTTGCTGACACAGGGCATGCCCTTGCCCAGCAATTAATTTGAATGCAAGTGGTATTTGCATGATAATTACTCTGCCTAAGTAATGCCACGTGTGGCAAAAAGCATGAGTGCTTTTCCCCTGCTCTGAAATAACTCCATTTAGAGACAAGCTTTTTGAGGTGGATGAAGCTCAAAGCAGATCCAAGGTACTGCCTACAGTTTTCACACTGCATCATCCTGACTTTGTTGGACTGCTCTGTGTGACCAGGGGAGCCATGAGGTGCCCCAAATCAGAGCGGGAGAGTAGAAGCACCATGCAAAGCAATTAAAGGACACCCCTCATTCCCCTATGCCAGCTACCTTTGTGCCTGGACTTTCCTTCAGGCTGGCACAGCACTCACCGCCTTCCTGAGCTGGTATCTGGGCAGGTGGGAGAGAATTCGGACCCATTGGATCTGATTGCCAGCACTCTTAAGGAGGCACGTGCAGCCATCACGGGCTGGAAGCCTGGCTGTAGGACTAGCGACTACATCCAAAGTGCCTGGCTGCATCTGGACCCGGTGCTGGCTCAGGGAACCTCGATCACAGCAAGGAGGGCTGCTGTGCTCAGCAACCTGGAGTCTGCACCGTGGTCTGGTGAAGCAGAGGGCAGTGAGTGGTCTCAGTTAATCTGTGGATGCCCTTCCAGAAAAAATGAACGTGAGGGAGCTGTGTAAAGGGCTGATGAGAAATATTTAAATATTTCAGTTTCCAGTGTAACTTGAGTCATTTGGAATGGAAAGTTTCCATTGCTCAATAAATCTAGTGCATTCATTTAAAAGGGGAAAAAAAAAAAAAAAAAAAGGACAACTTT
>VYXC01006384.1:964874-1024602 GCA_013397175.1 Platysteira castanea
TGAATTAAAAGGGAAAAAAAAAAAAAAAAAAAAGGACAACTTTTGGTGTTGGCTTGAGGAACATAACAGTGCAGCAGAGTCACTGATGAGCACCACCCACCAGCAGGTACGTGATGTTCTTGGCCCAGGCTAGGGCCAAGGAGGGACATGGGGCAGGCATGGAGCAATGGGCACATTTACTGCCCAGGGAGGGCCTGCCCAGTCATGCTGCCATAGCTAATGCAGAGAAAAAATTAGGCTTGGATCAGAGCAGGTGGGAAAAAAAGCCCAAACCTGTGCACCTTCAGATGAAATTAAATTGTGTGCTAACTTTTTAGGAAGATTTATGTGGAGATGCCCATGTCTGAAGCAATGCTCTGCACTACCTGACTGTGAAAGCAAACTCTGCCCAGGGGTGCAGACATGATCACCCCTGGCTTTTGCCCAGGAAGGGCAAGTACCTACTGCCTTGCCAGGTGCTGGACTGTCCCAAATCCAGGAGCCCCCTGCTTAAAACGGGATGGAAGATTAGCTCTACCAGCCCCAGCTCCTTCTGCCGCTCCCCACGAGTGGTGCTTGTTCCTAAGGCACGCTTCACAGAGGGCCACGCTCCCCACATCAGATTTTGGGGGGAAAGGAGGAGGTTTATATGTGCCCGGACTGCTATTCTCAAGCACCCGATGGTTTGAGAGGGAGGACCCGAGGCGGGAAGCGCCGCGGGCACTCGCGGCCCCAGGCGGTGCCGGAGCCCGGCCGCGGGCGGAGGGCGGACGGCGGGGCTGCACTGCACCCCAGCGGCCGCAGAGCTGCCGCACACAGAATTCCCGGTGGGAAAAGGGAACCCCCGGGCTCCCTACACATCCCCCAGACCATCCTCAGCCTTCCCACTGCCACAGCTCCTAGCCCTCCCCAGAGCCTCTCTGTCACAAAGACGTTTTTAGTATTACAGCCACTTTAGTGCGTCCCGTTATCCTGCTTCCCCTCTGTCCCAGTCTTCCTCCAGCAACACTGCAGCCAGAGGAAAAGCTCGCACAAGGACTGCGGCACAGGGTTTGGGGAGCTGGGGGCTGCTGGCAGCAGATACAGGAACACAGGAGTAAAGTAAATAAACAGAGCAGGACCCTCGGCGGCACCTTCTTCCCCAACACACCGAAGGGACACGGAGCACAAAGGAGAACACAACCAAGGCAACCTGGAGCCTCCCAGCCCCTTCTCCCCAGTGCTCGCAGCTCTTCCAGGGGAAGAAGAGGGGGATGGCACTGTGACACCCTAGAGCGGACCAGCTGACATGCGTTAGATGTAGGGCATGGCCTGCGCCCTCCCCAGCTCGCACACACCAGACCCTACAAGCTCAGGAGCACGGGAGGAGAGCGAGAAGGGCTCTCCCTGGGAGGCTGTGAACAGAGCTTGAGGCTGTGCACCACCGTCACCCCAGTGGGCACCAGAGCACCCAGCTGCCGGCAGCAGGGCCGGAGTGATGCCCTGCCCCCGACAGGGGAGAAATAAATACCCCCTTCACCTGGAGGTGCAGCTGCAGTGAAGAACCTGTCCCCAAATACAGCTGGTGTTTTTCTGGAGCTGAGACACAGACAACACATGGCAGGGCTCCCACCTGAGCTGGCTGGATCAGGCAGCAGAAGGGAGGGCTGAGAAGTGTCGCCTCCCTGCAGCAGGAGAGTGTGATAGCATCCATTGACATCCTGCCCCTGTGTTTCTGGGCAGATAGTGACAGTAGTCCAGGTAGTTGTACAGCTTCCTGCCCAAGCCAGAGGGACAGAATTACTGCAAGTACTGCTATTTCTGGTCAGTCTGAGGAATACAACCTTGCCAGTCAGTCCTGCCCTGTTGTAGGGACCATTTTTGAAACAGAGGTCAAGGCAGTGGCATAAAAAATGCTCTCCTCATGACAATTCTGCATTTACAGGCAGAAACTATTGTAAATAGTATTTACATCCAAGGCACAAAAAATGTGCAGACAGAGCACTTCAATTTGGCAAGAGATGGCTCTATAATCACCAAGAAGGATTTAAACAAGCAAACAAGCAGAAAGGAAACCATATCATTAACGGCAGCAAATATCAACACAGAGAAAAACAACACAGCCTCACTAGCAGCAGCAGCAGCAGCAGCAGCAGCTTTTCTGTCTACAGAGCAGCCAGGCAGTCACAGATGACTTTCACAGCTCAGCACACGTTAAGGAGTCAGGCCAGAAGGCTGGGAGAGCTGGGTCCAGGTCTCTGTACCACCTTGGACAAGTCACAGGCCATCCTGTTGCCCTATGCACCAATACAAGTAATGAGAAGCCTGGAATATGCAACACCAAGATCACACCTCCCTCCCTCCTCCCAAAATGGTGCGCAGTTCTACCAGTGCCGAATGGTCATGCTTGGAAGGAAAAACTACAGATCCCTCACCTTAAAAATCCTGCTAAATCCAGCTCAAGTTTTACCCAGTTCTTCCAGGTTCTCAAGATGGGCTGATGTGGGTTCAGTTCCTGTCTTGCCCAGGCCAGGGAGAGGGTCTGAAGATGCCTTTGAGGATGCTGTAGTAATAAATTGAAGGGTGAAAAAGAGGGAGTCCTGTTGATTTTAATGATCATCTTTCAAAACACTACCATGTGTCTGTCTTCCAAGTGTTTCAAATGAGATCCCAGGCCCTGCACCTCATTCGACCAGGCTTTGTTATATGGCTTTTCCAGCTTGTAAGAGCAGACTACTGGAAAAAAAAAAATCAATAAAAGCTAAGTTTGAACTGCAGCCTCTAACAGAATGAGGTTTAGATTGAGCTGTTGTCCAGTGTATGTAGGTAAGAACAATTGTACTGTTCCCACATAGCCCTGCTGTCAGCATTCCAAGATGCTTGCTGGGCTGACACGGGTGCTTCTGCCTGTTAAGCCCTGGACTCTGGCACATATTACAGATTTCCTTTATTATTGGTCACAGACCAGATCAGCCTGTGAACTGAGAAAGGGATGCACCTGTGCACCCACGAGTCTTGTGTGAAATTTCAGTGAAGGTTTAGCACAGCAAGTTTGTGGGTACTCGACCAGCCTCTCAAGGAGCTATTCCTGAAGTGCCCTAGGTAAAACAGAAATGAGTACTAGGGCTCTCCCAGACGGCCTTAGGCTGTATTTCAACAACTACTGAGTATTGTCCAAGCTTCTATTTGTTTTCTGAGATGTTTCCTGTTTAGAAAGACACTGCAAGCCCCCAGTGTCCTCCTATTCACTAACCAGGTGCTACACAGAGCTCAGGAAGAAAACTCTGGGTTTGGATGCTAGCATGTTTTTCATAAATTACATATATTTTGGATGTAAACAGTGACTTTTTGTTGAAAGGTCGTTTTCTATTTTCTTGTTTTGACTGTAGGTTGAAGGTTCAAAGACATTAAATTTTAGAACACCAGGAGTAGCCTTTGCTGTGGTTTCCTGAGCAAAAGGGGAAAGATACTGGAACACAAACAGGGAAGTGGTCCTCCACTTTGAATGGAAAAACTTTGCCCTTGTTAAATCCTAACAAATGAAAGCAACCAGTTGCTACAGCCTCTCTGTGCTGGGATCACATTAAGGGCTTTGCCCAGGCTGCATGATGAGGCTGCTGCCACTTCCAAATCCCAGCCATACCCACATCCTGACCTCTGTCACATCCCAACCTCCATCAGTCCAGTTTGCCATGTGGCTGTTTCACATGCAGCAGGAAGAGCAGTGATCATCTTAGGTCTTTGATCATGTTTTGGGGTTTCTTTAGCAGCTCTTGAAGTATTTCAATTTGCCAGAGGGTTGGTACCCATGTGTTCAGGTGTTCCCTTGCCATGGGTCCCAAATCCATGTGTATCATGTGGTTTGACTTTATCAGCTCTGATGTCTCACCACTGTGCCTCAGATTCCCCTCTCTCAGTGCCTGGAGTAACCTAATTGAAAGCACTTCCAAGGAAGTTCTCGTGCTGCAGCAGCTCCAAGAGGCACAATAAGGACTAGGGCCTCTCTGCGTGGGGGCTCAAGCAGCATCACTGCATTTAGGAGCCTTTAACACAAGGACAGCGCCTGAGCACAGGCTACCTTAGCTGACAAGGTCACCAGGGTGACAGGAGGACAACATTTGACCGGTCTGCTCTGCTGTGCAGTTCATTTTGCACTGTACTTACAGGAACTGCCTTCAGTTCCAGCTGGAAGCACAGGCAGAGAGAGCTTGGGCTCTGCCCCAAATTCATGCTGCCTGTGTACCTCTAGAGAGTGATGAAGGAAAATACAGTCCAGGTCAGGCTAGATTGGTGCATACATTATAGAATATCTATTGTATGCATATTGCATATGATCATCACCACTTATTAAAATCTTCATCAAGACTTGAGGTGCCATTGCTGGAAGCAGCCTCCTTCATCATCAGGGATGCTTTTGGGAGCATGCAGTGACAGAGGGGGAGCAGCTCCTGGGGGCACACAGTTGCTCTCATCCTGTAGAACACTTCTCAGGCTTCCACTACACCTAAGATGGGCTTGGCCAGTCAGAGCAGGATTTCTGCCCCTGCTCCACTCCCATCATGGCTGTAGGCTGAGTAGAAAAACCTCCAAGTATCATCAAAAGGCTCTGCCTCCTGAGCAGCTTTCCTGGCTCCTTATGGGTCTAAGAGCTTGCCCAAAGTTACCATGCTGTGCAGAAGTCCCAGGAACAGCCCAGGACTACGTCTGTCCCGGAGGAAGCAGAGAGAATCACTCCACCCTGCTGCAAGCCTGAGGAGTGTCACAGCTAGGTGTGTGCTTTCCCACTGTGCGAGTGCCCTTCTGCAGTCTCTGTCAGGCACCAGGAGGGGAAGACAGTCTGCTGCCATCTTTTTTTGGTTGTCAATGTCAGGTGTGAGTTCCCCAAAGCCATATACCGAGCAGCTGGCACTGCCATCCCCTGCATGCTGCCACTTCATCATCCTAAACCAGGGAATGTCATTAGCGATCTGCATGGCTGCGGCACTCCCCAAGTACCCCAGGAGTTATCTTGGGTGGCTGGAAAGGCTCTGTTGTCTTTCCAGCCGTTCAGATCAGGATGTCCTGTGTTACTCTGAGGTTTTGCTAAGGGTTTGCACTGTGTTAAGTTTCAGGAAGCACACAATGAAACCGAAGATCTTTGTATGCCAGGCTCCTGCCCTAAAGTACTTAGTCTCTGGGGAATGGAGAGCAGACAAAAGAGAAGAAAGAGGGTACAATATCTGAGCAAAAGATCAAGCCAGTGAGATAATATATTATTCATTAAGTATATCTCTAGAACAAGTAACAGAGGGAGTGCAGGAAGAGAACTTACAATGGTCTTAGGTACAGTTGTAAAAAATTCACATTCCCATTTTTTTCTCCTCTTTTTTGACATCTGTTTACTTCATTTGGGATAGGACTCTGCCTAGCCACCATTTTTGAAAATGAGCATATTTATATATTCCCACTGCTTTCACTGGTGTTGATGGGATGTGCATGGGATCATGTGAGTAGATAATGTCCATGGATAGAACTGCAGAGCTCTGTGTTTGATTCTAAAGCTGGTGGTAGCTAGGGTCTTTCCTGAGACCTGTCTGTTAAATGGGCTCACAACAGAGACCAAGCTGCTCCGATCTGTGGTCATTTCTCTCTGGTGGCACAGATGCCAGAAATCCATCTGTATGCTGCCTTTCCCAACCTGCCAACTTTTCTCTTACTGCTACTTCTAATACTACCCAAACCAGCTCAGAGGAGATCACAAGAAGACCTCCTAGATGTATATTCTCACTGTGAGGCTCCTGCTGACTTTTGGAGGGTGTCTCCTGTCCCCTGATTGCTGGAGGACTCATAGGATGCTGTGCTAAATGCACTGGAACAGGAAGGAACTGGGGAACAGCAGTTCAAGTCAAGGACCTGGGCCTACAGCACAGAGATAATGATAATTAAGTGGCTATTGCCAAGGGCAACCCCCTCCCAAAAGTACCAGCTTCAGTGCACGTGCAGCTTTGGCTTCTGGCATCATTTATACCTTCTGAGCTTTCCCTCCCCATGCAAGCCCCCTGTTCAGGCCCTCATCTGGGAAGGAAATCAGTGAGGGGCTGGTGGCTGCAGAGCTACTCCCTATTTCAAAGTGGGTGCTAAAACCCTTCTGCTCAAAACTGAGCAGGGAGACATCAAAACAAATCCCCTCAGGCTTGAGCTCCACGATCACTTTTTACCCTCCTTACCACCCCAAGCAGAGGCAACTCTGCACTGTCAAACAAAATTAAACTTTCTCTTTATTCTCCAGTGTAATCTCTATCTCCAAAATATGATCCTGAGGTTTAATCTGATTATGATCCTTCATATCACACTATAACAAATGGCCCCAGCTGCCAAGCTAAGCAGTTTAATGAGATACTGTGTCAGCTATCAAACGGAAGGCAGAGGAGACACTGCAAACAAAGGCATTGCTTGTTCAGTCCCACCCCCAGGACGTGGGGCATGGGCTACAAGGAAACACGCATGCAACTTAAGTGCTTCTTCTCTAAGAGGAGAAGACCTGCCTTTCTGCAAGAGTTTTGATGGAGAACTGGGTTCTGTCAGGTAGGGTGGCAGATGCTCTGTGACTGGCAGCTGTGAGATGTGACCACAACGTTGTCTGGCCATGAGGGTCTGAATACAAGATATTGAAAATACAGTTTGTCTTTGGTCAGATGTTATTACATCTGATCTAAACATAAAAGCCCAAGATGTATCACATGGCAAATCAATATAGTTGTTTGTTAATCCAAATGCAATCAGACACTTCTTTTCTTCCTGCCTAGATAAGACCCACCCTTCCCTCTCAGAACTGCAACCAAAACATAATTCCCTCTCAGTGGCTAATGGCATTCATAAATTACGCTCAAGATCTATTGTTCATTTAATCCTTTTTGCTGCTATTAGCTCTGGTCACTGATCTGTTGCCTCTCCAGTCTATGGCATTTTAATGACACTGCTAGAAAACAGCCAAACTCTTCAGCTTAGAGGTTAAAGCTGGGTACGTGTTACAAGGAGGAATGGTGTCTACCACTAACTCAAGGGGAAGAAGTGTGGGAGAATTACACAGAGACAGTGGTTGCCTGAGGAAGGCAGAGAGGAACAGGCTGGAGCAGATTCATTGATTCTGGCCTGAGCTCAGGTCTTATGGAGATGATGAAGCTGTCGGCCCATGGCCTCAGGAATATGGTTCACTTCAAAGACAACCAGCCCACAGCAAACCTTTCAACCAGCCTAACCTGGTTTGCTAAAGGAAATAATTGATAATAGTCTCTCCTCCTTTGAAGTTGCAGTTGTTCTTTAAGGGAACTTGACCTTTGTGTGTTCTTTCCTCTTCAGCACAGAGGATATACTGCATGGATTAGTATTATCAATGTGACATGCCATTACAGGAGATAGTGATGAGACTCCATCTGGAAGGCTGCAAACCACCCTGGTTATCTGTGCAGAGATGAATTACACTCAGTGTAGAGCAGGACTGGAACAGAGGTTTTATCAGAGAAAGAGAGACCACAGAGCTTGGCACATCGAGTCACGCTCAGCTAAAGGCAAGGGAGCTTATGATTACCCTTGTGATGGTTGCACAGACAGCAAACCCTACGGAGGGTGAGCAGCAGCTTGATCTGTAGGGGTACAAACCAGACTGCACTGGCTGTGAACACATCTAGGCTGAAAGTTCAAAGAAGGCTCCTAATGATCTGTGTGGGTCTGAAATAATCTGCCTGCCTCGGGAGCCAGGGGCAAAGTATCTACCTACCTTTTAAACAGCTCTTGGTTAATTTGGGGGAAAGGACCAGGAAGAGCAGCAGATGGATTTGGTGGCTGATGACATTCCTCCCAGCTACATGTCCTCAGCCTTTTAAAATGGGATCCCAGGAATTGAACACTGATGTTCATTTCCTTATCCATTTTTACCATGGATTTTTAAAAATTTCCTCTGAGCTGCATTCTTGTTTTGGTTCACTACTAGCTTGGAACTGGACTTTCTCAAGCTCTCCTGAATTAACCAAACTTCTTCCCTGGCTGCAGTGAATGCAGGCTTGCCCTTCAGGTCCCCCAGCTGTGTTGGTGACAATACTGGCACCAGATGGGGCTGTGGCCTGCCCTCTGCTGCTGGGATGTGCTGCAGAAGCAGATGGGTGCCTGCAGTTGTGGCAGAAGAGGTTTGGCTGTTCGAGTTGCTGGATAACAAATGATATCCATCTCCTCCAAGGCAACAGGAAAAATGTGCTGGGCGAGATGCAACTGAGCCATGGCTTGGGATCAGGCTCTGGACCACCCTGCACATAAAGTGGTGCCCTCCCAGGCTGAAGCAGGCTCAGTTCATGCTTCTCACTGCTGTTGGCCTGTGTTGCTGCCTGATTCCAAGAGTGGCTTCTCTAAGAATGGAAACAAAAAGATATTAAGTCCAGAAATCTTTTAAGTGGCACAAGCCACAGTCGTGCAGCTGGTAATTACCACCACCCAGGGGAGCCTAGGAAGATGCCATTCTTTTTTCTAATTACTACAAAGCCTTTCAATCTGATTAATTCTTTCCTTAATGCATTTCCTTGTAATTTGTATTTGTGAAGATGCTAATGGTAAATTAGAGAATCTTTCCTGTGAAAAATACATTCTGCACTCTCCATAGGCTTGGTCTCTGGTGGCATCTGTGCATTTTTCATCACCCATCCAGGAGATGCTTTCAAAGCCAGGTGCTGATCCTGTCTTTTCTTTCAGTTCAAAGACGTTGCTTGGAGCAGAGCTGACAAGTACCTGTAACATGATGAAAGTGTTGTCCATTTCTTTGTGCTGCAATGGTTTGGGTCAGAACAGGCTAAAACACGTTTGCTACCTGGTGCTGTTTAATTTCCTTTGAAATTGTGCATGTTATTCCAGCCAGAGAAGTCAGATCCCAAAGAGGTCAAGGGCACCACACACCTCCTACAGTAATGGCACAGGTTGGCCTGATAGGGCGAGTGGGATCTCTTACCATGATTTGAGCACTGTGTCGCTATCTCACGTGATATTGCAAGGACCTCAGAGGAGTGGGGGTGGAGTATAGTAATGATAGTAGCCACCTAGAAACAGAGACTAGACAAGAGTAAGGGAATAAAGGTAGGTATTTATTTGAAGGGCCTTCAAGGTACACCCTGGGGAGCCAGAGGCTGCTTCCATGAAATGGACCCCAAGATGGACAACTAGTCACGAGTTCTTTACACTTTTATAGGTTTGGTCCATTTGCGTATCAGCATAAATTCACCAATTAAAGCTTTAAAAGCTCTCTTTGATTTCTCCACCTCTCTCATGGTCCTAGTTTATACTTTTTGGGCCTAGGACAGCCCGAGTGTCCTTGAATAGCAAACTCAGAGGAGCTTTGTTGTGTCTATCTGGCCTAAGAGAGCAGCTAATGAGCTACAAGAAACTTTAGAGTTACACACTAGGCAGTACAGGATCTGAAAAACATAGAAGTTAAAACTTAAGGCATCAGTAATAAAAAGTATGTTTCTCCTCAAACCCAGAAATCCTAGCACTGGTAAGCAGAAAAATATTTAGTGTGAAGACAGAATTATCCTGTTATCTATCACTGTCCATGTCCCATCTTTGGTCAGAGAGGCTCCCAGGTGGCTCCCACTGGGAACACAGTGTGCAAGGTGCTCTAACTTCATTGCTGAGCACCATTTCAAACTAGACATGGAGTATAAGTGAGGGTGAATAGATGGTCTGTAATGGCCTCTGTGCACACCTGGGTTCCATGAACTAAAAGAGAGTTGATGTGCACCGAGAAATGACCGTTCCCACCAGAGCCAAAGGAGTGTTCAGAGAAAAAAAAATTTTTTTTTCTTTTTTCCCTTTTTTTTTTTTTCTGGAGGAGGGAGAAAAAAGGAGGGAGACAGAGCCTGAGGGGTAGGCACACAGGGGAGTCATGGACTAGCCCCATGGAGAGAGGGCAGGACCCTAATGGAGCAGGGCAGTGGCTACTCCTGCAAGTTCCCTCCTTCCCAGAACCCTGCCTGCACTTTGCTTGTTGGTGCTTTCCCAATCGAAGGCTGCTGGGAATTACTGCAAGACCATCACAAACCATAAATCCATATTCCAGCTCTTAGAGTGGCTTCCAGAGTTTAGAGACTTTTTACCCAAGTCTTGCTATTTATTAGAAAGCTCTCTCATGGTCTCTTCTCTCCTTTTTGGCAACAGAATTCAGCATTAAATTAATCGAGCTCATTTGTCTCAGCTCAATGATAATAACAAGACGCTGATTTTAAGAGCGAGAGTCTGGGTCCATGTTTGTGCTTCAGAGAGACATTGCCCTCTAGTGAGCAGAAGGCAGGCTGTGTAAAAAGACTAAAACATCGTCAGTTTTGTATGGTTTTATACGGCAGAGCAATACATTCAACTGAAATTTCTGACAGACGGAGCGATGCTGACTGTGGTGAGGGCTGAGAATGCAGCAAATACTCACAAAAGCAATGAAAAAGAGAGGGAGAGAAAATGGTCATCACATTCCTTCCAGATGCTCTGAACAAAGATAGAACTTTCGATTAAACCTATTCCAAGAAAGTCTGTATTTGTCCAGATGCTCACTTTTTAAAAATAAAAATTATAAATATGAAACATAAAACTTATTCTATAGCCAAAACACAACATAGTATCTCTTTCTGGAGGAAAATCTTGGGATTAGGCCATGATTTTGCAATCAGGCTTGGTGTATAAGTGAAAAGCTATCTGCAGAAAATTTAATGTGGTAAGAAATGTGATAAATATATTTGGAAGTTTGGTTTTTTTAATAAGAGACCTCCTGCACAACTCTCTCACAACCACAAAACCCCGCCCACACCCAAGGAGACCTGCACGAGATGATACAAGATAGTATCTCACAGATGTCTCTGAGAGGAATTAATTCTTGTATTCCAGTGCTTCCATGAACACGTTAGTCCTTTCCTCAAAGCCTTTTCCCTTTGCTAGTGGCCAGCTGCATCACATCTTGCTGTTCTGGAGAAAAAGCCGGGGGATTGTTCCTGTGTCTTTGTGGTCAGTAGTAATGTACCTTCCATGTTTCAATAGTGACAAGGATATTTTCTGCAGCAGCATATGCTAGCTGATGCACTTGCTTGTGTAAACAAGAAGAAAACAGAGCACAAACTGATCAGACTTGGCTCAAAGCAGGGGTCCATCACATTCTGTGCTTATTTCCCGGCTTTGCTGAGTCATTCCTGGCTGTAAGAGGCTGCCACTCTGGCAGAGCAACATTCTGTGTCATGGCTGTGCAGCACACGGTGCATGCCCATGATTTGGCTTCACAGCAGGCTGTGAACCACAGCAGCTGAGGACTCTGATACACAGCTGCCTCCAAGTCAAGGTATCACCACTGAAACACTTTTTTCACCCAGCTATAAAGGGGGATAAATTCTTCAATAGCCACAACTAAATCCCAAAAGGATCATACATCAGAGCACTAAAATATCAAATTTGGGATTAATAGCTCTGAATGTTTTTCACTGTCCTTGAACAGTCTGAACTGTTTTTGCCCTCCTCTAACTTTGGAAGCCAGCCCTTCAACCACAAGACAAAACCAAGACGAAACAGGAGACATTACTTCATTGCCACAGCTGCCTGACTCTGCCTGGCAGATTGGCATCTCCTTGCACTTTACCAAAACAGCTCCGCTCACAGGAAACAGGAAAGCCACACTTTACCAGGAGGTGTCATCATGAAACGGACACTTGTGTCCCATTTAGGGAGCCTGGAGAACAAAGGTTTAGCAAGAGAAGTTAACTGTTCAAAACAGTTCCACACAACGCAGCTACCCATGTGGAAAGATAACCTGGAGAGTATTCCGAGGATCTGAGCAGAGGGTGCTGGTTTACATGGTAGGATCAGGTCTATACATGGTGGGATCTGATGCAGGAGACCAGGGCCACTCAATTGGGATCCTTCCTGACTCGTATCTACTCTGCTCAAGAACTGTAGAAGAAAGCCTACTCCTATACTTGGGTGAAGGAAAGGATAGGATAGAATAGATTAGGACAGAACAGAACAGAACAGAACAGACTATTTGAGTTGGAAGGGACCTACAATGTTTACATAGTCCATCTGCCCTTCTGAGCTGACCAAAAGTTAAAACATGTTGTCGAAATGCCTCTTAAACATGCTTGGAGCATCGACTACCTTACTTGAAAGTGTTGAGCCATTTCTATGTGTTCTATCACTGGATCCCAGGGAGAAGGGATCAGACATCTCACTTGCCTCTTCTCCTCAGGGTGCTGTAGCGGGCCACGAGGTCCCTGCTCACCTTCCATCTCTCTGAACTTGACAAGCCCAAAGTTCGCAGCCGCTCCTCACAGGACACGCCTGCCAGCCCTCCCGGCAGCTCTGTTACGCCCTGGACTCCCTGCAGGACGCTCCCGCCCCCGGGGAGCGGCGAGGCCCAGCGCTGCCCGCGGCACGGAACAATCCAGGGGCCGAGGCTGCGCTGCCGCCGCGCGGTTGTACCGCAGCCTGCCACGAGGGGGCGACGCCGCGCCGCGGACGCGCCTCGTGCAGCTCCCTGGAGCGCGGGATGCAAATCCCATCTCCGCCACCCCTCTCGGCAAAGGACTTCTTTACTTTCCTGCACCGGTGTGACAAAAGAACCCCACCAAACCAAACCCCAACAAACCCCGATTTTGGTTTCGTTTCAATGATTTAATAACATTAAAACCAGCATTCTTTAAATTAATTCTAAAGCTCTGTTCTTTTGAAATACTAAAATTCATTTTCTTTTGAAACATCCACAAAATTAAAAGCACTGGGGGTCTTGGAGCTAAGAGCCTTTGAAAAATATTCTCCTTCTGCACGGCACCCAAAAATACGTGGGTGCTAACAACTAGGGAAAGATCTGCTTCTCCTCCAGCCTGCTGGATGGAGCCAGGGATGGGAATGAAATCAGCCCTGCCAAAGCCCCCTGATTGTACGGCACTAACACAACCGGCAAAGGCAAACAAAAAGACATGTTTGAAGCAATTGGAAGAAAAACAGAAATACAGGAGAGAAAAATGAAGAGGCAAAACCCACTGTTCCTCCTCTCGCATCCACTGAGCTCTTCAACACTACCAGCATGGTTCTATTCCTACTGGATCCTACGGGAGCGGGATTTCACTGAACTGGAGATGGAGGCATCAAAGTGCCTCTGAGAAAGCTTCCAGCTTCAGAACACCTCAGAAATGTTCCTCTGCCCTTCTGCAGAGCTGGCCTGTGAGGTAAGCGGGCAATTAAACCCGCTGTCCTTGTGAGAAAGGCGATTGCAGCAACAATACATGTGCTAGGTTACAGAGGCAGCAGAGCGAGACTCCTTCACACTGCCTTTCAGCTTAGGTGCTGCAAGACTAGAGACACAGAACAAGGCGGTTGCCTGCTCTGACTGACACAAAAAGTTGGGTTTCACTGGCTGTAGCTTCCAGGCAGGCTGTCACTGTTGAAAGCAAATTAGATCAGCTGAGCATCAAGTGATACCTCCCATCAGTTTTCACCGCCCACTGCTGCCAGCTCGACACTTCTCTTTCGCGCTGCATGTGCCAACTGTCTTACAAAGCCAGCTGCAACAGCTACTGGAAGGACACGGAGAGCGACCACAGGTGGGGAGAGGAGCTGGGGGATCGGCTTGGGGTTGGGGCGAGACTTTTGCCTGCCTTAGTCCAGGCAGAAAACAGGGTTCTCCAAGAAGACTGCGAGCTTGCTGGCCACCAGGTCCAGGTCACTCGTGTTGGCATATTTGAGCAGATTGGTGTTCTTGAGAAAGTAATGCTTGAGGAAGTGCTGGCTTACACACTTGTGCAGCTTCTGTACCAGCCTCAGAAAGGCTTCAGGGAAGCAGCGCCAATCCTTGGTGCGTGGGTATTTTTCACACGTCCAGAATAGCACTGTCTGCAAGAAGCAGATGGGAGAGAAGATGTGTTAGAGGTTCTGTCGAGGGCTCACACAGCTTAGTAAGGCAGTTTTAGTGCTGGTAAATGGCTGACAGCCTTGGAAATCACAGAGACTCACGCTGCTACCTCCCTGTGTTAACGTCTCTGCAATGGAGGGATCCCAACTAAAGTCTCCTCTGGGGACCAGGCAGAGCAGCTCAGAGGTGCCTGGTTAGGATCTCTCCCAAGAGGAGCCACTCTCCACTGACTGAGCCAGGAGCCCAAGGAAAATGATCTTGCTAAAATAATCTCAGCCTATTTGCCATCCTCCAGGAGGAGCCTCTGTAGAAACAGCAGGCGTTTTAGGCTGTAGAAAATGGCCTATTATGCAAGTGTAGAAGCCAGTAGGTGCAAGGAGAGACAGAGCATAATGAGATTAACATAATTATTTATTATGTTAACATAATTAACATAATAAATGTTAGCTGTATTTGTGCTGAAGACGCACAAAGATCTGCATCCTAAACAGGCCGAGATTCCAAGAATCTATTGCAGGTGCAAGACTTGCTTTCTGGTCAGATGCTGCCTGTTTTTTTCTGATATATGATACTTACTTCATGTCTTATGTTCTATTCCCCCAAGAGTATTTTATGCAATCTAATGTTTGAGAAATACATAGTTAAAATAAGAAAATGCATATGATTATTGGTCTTATAGTACTATTTTTACAGAGCCCACGTTGCATTTTCTCAGACTTTCCCATGACTGAGAAGAATTTTCTCAAGGAACCTAGACTTATTGTACCAAAAAAGCCATACTGACTGCCTTGATAAACCTGAAATCACTTTTTGAAATACAAAATCACCTGTCATGGGTTCAATAATTCTGCTAAGTCCCTTAACTGTCATCTGAATCCCAATTTTATTTTGCAAATTCAGCTGCCCAAAAAGAGACTCACAGACATTGTGAGAGGTGGCGGAACCACAGCCTTCAACTTGTCTGTTTCTACAGAGGTAGAATTTCATCTATAGTTGTACTGCTGACAAATTTCTTCTCAAACAGTTTTTCAAATGTGAAAAATTTTTTGTTCACAGCTTGAATAACCACAAAGGTTTTTTTTGAATGTCACCAGGGAACAAAGACACAGTGAGGAATTCAAGCTGTAACTCTCTGAGAGCTGCTTCTTGAAGACTTGCAGAGCAGTTACCTTCTGACACACTAAAACTACTTCAGCAGGATCCAGGAGCAGCAGTTGCAATGAAGTTTCTGGGGGCAAGGAAAACAGCGCTGCTTTTTCAGTCAGGTGCCCAAACAGGTGATTTCTCCCCAGCATTTATCTCCCTAACTGCCAGCTGTCTACCAACAGCACAGAGTTGGCTTTCAGAATGTACTTAGATCTTTTTGAACTTTCAGATCTTGAACTTCATTCCTATGCAGGTAAAGCAAAAGAAGTGCAGTTACTTGCTCCTCTCTGGCTTTCACAGCTTCTGGGAGGCAGAGTTCCTCTGTCACAGAGGGTCTTTCTCATGTGGAGTCTTGTTTAATCCTAATTGTTGGATACCTCTGACAGGCGGAACCTGAGAATGTGAAGAAACCTAACACTAAGCCTCTGCTCAGCTGCTGGTTTATCCACTGACTGCTTCTTTCATTTTTCTTTTTTCCCCATTTTTCTTTTTAATGTGAGTAATTTTGAAAAATTCTTTCTGTCTGGTATACCAATCCTCTCTTGGAATAAAAGCCTGAAGTACAGTTACAGGAAAGAACTGAAGAGCTTCCAAATAGTTTTTTACTTTGATCAAGAGTCCATGCAACAGCACTTCCTGCACATCTGCTCCTTCAGCCAGGGGAAAAAAAGTGTTACTAATGGTTAAATGGTTTTCCACTTTGTCTTACGTATGACAGTTGTCTCACCAGGTTGTTCTTACAGGCACTGAGGAGTTTTGCATTCAGCTAAGCTATAGTCACCCTCATATTTTTTTTTTTTTTTTGACTCCATCTTGACTTAGAGTAGTGCCATGACTCTAACAGCATTTGATGGTCACCAGCTCTTTCTTCATGAGAAATCTTAGCATTGCATCTGGTTTTAGACACCAAAAGATCAGTAACTCCTGTGGGAACCCGGTGGCTTGAGGCTTCAAGGTGGGAAAAGTACAGCCTCTCCCTGGGAACTCCAGGAGGTTGAAGTCCCAGAAAACAGGATTGCTCTACAGTCTGACAAATGGTGCTGCCTGTGGCCCATCAGTGTCTGCAGCTGTCAGATGTGGGGACACACTCATAGCAGAGTCTTCTCTCTCTTCTTCACAAATCTTGTTTGAAGCCATCTTGAACCCTGAAGCCGGTGCAGGGAGGATGCCACCACCCTTTTACCTCTTTCTTCCCTTCCTACCTCAGGGGAAACACCATCAGAACTGTAGTTCGCACCTAATTCATTAATAACGCTCACCTAAGACAGTTTTGTTTGGTGCATATCCACAAAGAAAAAAAGCCCCATCTTCCACCAGAGAGACAGATGGCTACAGATGCCTGGGATAGTCAAGAAGCAGGAAGTAAGTGTGCAATTACAGACAACAGTACAACGTGAAGTCAAAACAGAGCAGGGGTCTCAACTCTAGCATTATTTATGTTGCTGCAATCATGATGTTCCTACAGGTCTTAGTTTCTTATTGAAGTTTGGAACACATCTTTAGTGCACTCCTTGCCTCCGTAAAGCAATGAAAAGGTACAGCAGTTTTGACAGTTACCTTAGAAGTGACACAGATGCTACGCTGATTTACACCACAACATTCTGACATTACTGGATGGAAGCCACTGCAACAGATCCCGCGACTGTATGTTGGTATCAAGGTGACGCCTACCTGAAGGTGATAAGCTGTGATGACAGGCTTATTTCCAGCACACCAGACATCTTCCTTCATCTGCCTCATGACCCTGAAGCACTTCATGCGACAACCACCATCTTCATCAAGTCCCTCCATGAGGATGTGCTCAGCACGGGAGAAGCACAGCTGCCAGTGATAATTAGAGCGGGCCAGGAGGTCGAAACCCAGCGACTGTGAACAACAGGGGAAGTGTGACAGCAGATCAGAGGCAAACTTCTCCCAGCGATGCAGAGAGAGGTTACAAAAGCCATGTGCGACATCTCTCCAAGCCTAAGCAGGGTTAGCAGAGGCAGCAAACAGGATGCATGCTCCCATCTTAATTCTTAGTTGAATAAACACACATTTTATATTGTTTCCTTGTGTGCTGGTATCACCAGTTACTGCCTGGAGATCGTGTTCTACAGCCATCAGTGCAGGACCAGCAGTGCCACTAAAGCAGAGGTGCAGCTCTGCAGGCACTTTCCTGTGGAGCAGCAGGTTGTGCATAAGTGGGGAGCAGAACTGCAAGGCGGGATGAGACCTGCAGGAACGTGGCAACTGCGGCTGAGCTGAAGTGCCAGAATCCAGCCGTGAGTGTTGTAGGGAAAGATGGGATTGAGCTGGAGGGAAAACTGCAAGACAGCGGCCCGTTTGCTGAAGGCTTACATGAGGCAGAGCAGAACAGCAAGAATGATGCAGGTCAGAGCTGCGTGATGCAGGCAGAACTATTTGCTAGAGACTCGTGCAATAAAAAGTTAACTCAGATTTTTTCTATAGCATTCGCCACTGTCAGGGGTGGAAAACAAAATCCAAATAAAATCTGACAGAATGTTTTGAAACATCTTCTAACCCTACTGCCATCACCATGCAGTTCTCCCTTTGGGAAAACACTATCAGACACCTGACAGGTAAATTCCATCCCAGAGTTACGGGTGTTCTTTACACTGTTTACCTTGATGCATTGCACTTTTTCCTGAGAAGGCCAACGCTTAAGGCAACGAGGCCACCGGGCTTTCTCGGGCCAGCAAGTTGGAATCTCCACAGCAGGGACCAGCTCCACCTCAACCTGCGATTCTGATGTCTCCACAGCTACCCGGACCACTGAGCTGAAGCTCTCCAGCACTGTCACTTTACCTGTGAAAGAACAACAAGAGAAGATAATACAGGTAAAAAGGTCCTTTTCCACAAGCCAGGCAAGAGGCTGTCTAGGACCTTGCAGTTCTATTGGTCTGCCTTAACACTTGCTCTTCAGTGCCATAAGCAGAATATAAGAAAAACCTAAATCCATCTAAATCTATCCCAGGGAATGAGAACAGGAAGAAGATGAAAGAACAACTAAGTTCTCAACTTTATACTCAATTACCATGCTTTTTCTTCCCCTTTGTGGGTCCTCTTAAATTCTAGGATTAGCTTCTTAATAATAAAGCTAGACAAGTGGTGCAACCTAACATTTCTAATGGTACAGTACAAAATCACTGCTGGTTAGTGAGGACCAGATGAACGCTTCCTATCTAAAGATATTCTTCCTTCGGAGAACCTGAGATCAGACCCTTGCCAGATCACACCACTGCCAGCCATTCAGAATGTTTTGTGGGGTATCTGTAAGTGCATCTGGAGATGCACAGAAGACAATAGCAGCAATTATGGTCTGTTGTGCAGAGCAGTCA
This sequence comes from Platysteira castanea, assembly GCA_013397175.1. Taxonomy (NCBI): domain Eukaryota; kingdom Metazoa; phylum Chordata; class Aves; order Passeriformes; genus Platysteira; species Platysteira castanea. Next base: position 983,220 of record VYXC01006384.1, read on the forward strand.
CACAGAAAAGGCTAACTGCTACATCACTGCGTGTGCTGAGTGTTAGGAAGAGTTAGTTCCAAGGTAATTTGGAGGAAAGAAGTTTCCTCAGTGTGAAAGAAGAGTGGGTCATCTCCAGGATCAACACGATCTAAGAGTACAGAAAGAGAAGAAAGCTGCAACTAATGGACTTTGTGAGATGCTTCCTGTTGGTCCAGTTGTGTTCATGGAAGAAGTTTCTGTCCCAGTCACTCTGGCAGGATCACTGTCCCTTCAGCTCTGCCATCTAAGCCAATTGTGTGTTCATTCTCTAACCCACTGAAGTAAAAGCCTGAGCAGATGAACATAAGCAGTTTAAAGGGCAGTGTGTTATTCCACCTCATGCTGATTGGCATGGGCTAAGGAGCAAATCATGGAGTGAATTACCTTGCAAAGCATAGAGTCCATCCCAACCAGAACTTCATAAACCTCAGAAAATCTACGTGCTATTTCCCTGCTGAGCCAAGCCTGACATCAAAACAGGAACTGTCCTGCTCCCAAGTTCCCAACAAGGACCCATAGCAGCTGAAAAGTGTTAAGAGCAACCGCTGTGTCAGCATGTAAATATGTTCATGGTATTTCCAAAAGCATTGCAATGCTTATACCTATTTTTTCACTAATGAAAAGTGAGACACTTCAAAAACTGATTTTGCTGGTGCTCAAAGAATTAAAAAACAGTGAAGCAATGAAATCAGTGAAGTTCTTCTGTAACTTTAGCCATACTGTGGGACGAAGAAAGTCTGTTCTTCACAGAAACAAACAAAAATGGTAATTGCTTCTCCTGAGCATCTTAGCTCATCTCCTCCCAGGAGACCTTAAAAAAAAAGCATCAGAATCATCAACCCAAACATCATTCTCTGGGGTCCATGCAAGTACCCTTCCTGACTCAACAACTTGATGTGACTGCTGCTCAACCCAGTAACTTTCGCATAAGTAAAGCCTCAGAAGCAAGCCCATTCCAGCTGGTCTTTCTTGTAAGCCTCAATGGTGAAATTTCATTCCTATCCACTTTTCCATTGCTACAATAACATGTATTTTCTGAAAAAAATGCCATTATCTAGTAGGGCTTGACTTTAACATTTTTTTTCCTGTGACTACAATTCAGAGTGCGATCAGATGAGGGGAAATGGCTGCTGTTGCTCTAAAATACAGAAGACTCATTAGGTTGCTGCTGAGTAAAGTCATCCTGGAAACATGCTGTGGGAAGAGGCACCACAGGAGTAGCCTGGACACTGGGGAAAAGAGCACTTGTCCAACATACTTTGCTTCAGAAGAAGTCCTTCTACTTAGTTCCTACCATCCCATGCTGGAAAGCTGTGGGCAGCTAAGGTTTCCCAAGAGCATTATGTGCCCTATAAATATCTTAAAATATGTTCTCCTCAGACTTATGCACCTTCCTGTATCCAATTTTCCTATTCTACCTTCCTTGATAATCTAAATATATTGCAGGTGCTGTAGCACAGAAAGATTTTTTCCCAAACAAACTCCTAAATGTTCTAAAAATCTGGGCTGCGTCTTAGTTGAACTGTGAGGGTGATGTTGCTGGAGACCCTACCCAAATTCCTAAGAAAAGAGTAACATCTTGGGTACGAAGAACCCAAGAACTACATAATTCTATTTTCAATCCATGTCTATGTACGTCACTGCAATCACTTGAAGGCTTCCTGATTTTGGAGGGCTTCGCTCAGCTTCTGACCATGCAAGCCAAACACTTTGTGTGTGTGGTGGTTTCCCTTACACGTGTCCCCACCAAACTCACTGGAGAGGTTACAGGAGACAATCGACTTCTCCACCAGCTCCCGGAAGACGATAAGGACTTTGGCTGGGACCAGATCACCTTCGATGTTCACATCCTCCTCATGCCACTGCTGAAGGCTTTTTGAGAACTGCTCCACCTCTAGCCACTGATGCAGCTCCTCAGGGTCCCGTACAGAGGAGAGGAGCTTGGTCCCATTCACGGTGTAATAGCGCCAGTGCCGTACCTGGCATTCCCTGTACCCGGTCAGGCCACGCAGAGGAACTGTGATGAGGAACTGGCTGGGTGCTAAGACCTAGGAGAGTTCAGAGAGATTGAGAGAGGAGACAAGGGCAGATCCATGAGCTAAAGTAAGGAAAACAGGGTTGAGGAAGTAATATGTAAAACTGGGGCTTTGAAAAGAAGGAAAACATATGATGGGACCAATTGAACACAGCCAAGACCTGTCTAAGGGTTACCTTGGAGGCATGCAGACTAAAATGAAATTGTCTTAAAAGGAGTTTGATGTGAAGCTCTTTGAAGACAAGAGCTCACAGGCTGATTTGCCACCATGCCTGCCATGGTTTCCCCCTTTTCTTGTTATTTCTAGTCTGCAATTGCATGAGATGTAATAACCAGTAGTTTCCAAGGCGCAGGAAGGCATCAGAGAGTATGTTCTGCGATCCAGCCAAAGGAAACCCAAATAGTGCTAGTTATTATCTCAGAATTGTTACTTGAGATAAGCCTAGAGTCCAATACTAGTAATAACTATGGCAAAAAGTGCACCTTTCTGATCTCTTTCAAAGTCCACTACAGACGTTAGCAAAATAAGGCTATGGCCCATTAATTTTACAAGTGTTTCACTCTGTTTGACTGGCCTTTAAGGGGACAGAGACACAAGGCAAGTGACATGCCTGAGCCTACACAGGCAGTGGCACTCTCAGAAGTAAGTCCAGCTCTTGGCCAGCTGTAATGTATGGAACTGCATCTCCTTTTGAGCATGACAGAAACAGTGTAAGGATAGAGGCAGCAAGGCTTCCTTGTCCTTCCACTGGACACGGAAGCCTTAAACAGGCTTGTTTTCAAGCCAGTTAATGTGCCTCACTTGGGGAACAACCCATAAAAACCCGTTCTGAGACAGTTCTTCCAAGGGAAGAATAAGGTGACTCAAATACTACAAAACATCATACTGGCCCAGGGCATAGCCAGACATGTCCAAGTGCTACTTTGGAAGCATCTCGCAGTTGTGGCTCCAGAAGGGGTGTTCAAATTCCTTTCGATTTTTACCATGTTGGCTTAGAAGCTTTTCAAGTCCACTTGCTACCAAGCCTAACTTACTCTGGCATAAGTAAAGTGAAGCTGATGCATGAGCAGGATGTGAAGTGACAGATGCTGCTGCAAGGTGGTTACACCCACGGTGAACGAAACACACTTGTCACTCTCCTGTAATAATCCAAAACACTCTGGTAGCCTTCCTTGTAGCTCAGCTGATTTAAAGTATTACCACAGAGGTGCCAGGGCCCCGAGGGCACTAACAGGCTTTAATGTCCCTAAGTAGCCTTTCTGGGACTTCTACCCACACCTTCTGCCCACAGGTCTGGGACCTCCATTTCAGGTCAGTCCTGGGCTATATCACAGGAGTGCTGATCTCCAACTCTGTGACAGCTGTGCCTGTGCCTGGCCATAGACCCTGTTGTCCTACCTGCAGAATGCCTTCCTAGCCTGGCCTCAGACCTATCTGGCCACCCTGGACTTGCCTGGAATCAACAGAGCACGTCTGACCCTGGTTATTGTTGAGGCTGATTCTGACCCCAGTGAGCGGGGGAGTGGCTTGACCTCAGACCTGACTTATCAGCAGACTTGCCTGATGATCCTGACTCTTGGCTGACCCAGCTGCCCTCCCTGTGTCTGTCTCACTCAAGGACCATAGAGCAGGGGCTGCCTTGCTACGCTCACCTCCTGTCTCTCTCTCCCACAGGGAGCAGCTCGTCTTCTCTACTCCCTGGCAAGAGATTTGGAATACAAAAGATGGCCAGCAAGAAGCACAGGAATAGCAAAGAAAACACCAGGAAGCTGCTCTTTTGTCAAATATAAACCATAAAGGCACAAGGATGCTGAAAGGATGACACTGCAGATCAAGCTAACCTGCATACACCAGGTTTGGTGGGGCTGAGAAATCCTGTGAGTGGCTCAGAAACAGAGTACTGGGCTCCGTAAGGAAAAAATACAATGGCTGCCACGCAGTTACTGCTCCTCTCACTGCCTCAGCCACATCTGCAGGTAAACAACCATTCCCCCCCACACCAAAATGCTGTCTTGTATGCACTGGCACCCAACAGATTGTAAAGGGAAGAGCTGCAGGTGTTATGTGAGTGCCTGCAAATCCAAGTCACAAGGGTCCTCCACCTGGGGCTTACCAGAAAACAACAGAATACACAAGGCTGGGAACAGCCATGTAAAGCTGGGCAGTTGGTGTCTTCCTGGCCTAAACAAATCCCAGTTCCACACCTGTGCTCTGTCACACAATGGTCTCACACGCTATGTGCAGACCATGGGCCCCAGCAAGTCACAGGCTTGAGCAAGAGCCTCCAGTCCTGGGGGGTGTAAATTGTGGCCCATTCTGCTGTATTAAAATCCTGTCTAAAGTATGCTGGGGAAATTAAATACAACCTCATTCTTGTGAACCTGGCCAGGCTGTTCCAGGGAGGCAGAAACTTTAGAAAGGAAATAATTATGCTTTGAGGAAAAAAAACCAAACAAGTTTCTTGTGCAGAGGATGACATAGTCACAGAAGGATCAGTTTGGTGGGTGAAGTTGTCTGGAGAAGAGGGCGGGTGAGGAGGAAGCAAGCACAGGGATTGTCAGGCACCAGGTGGCAGGAAGGCTTTGTACCTGGATGGATGGGTGGAATGGGCGCTTCCTCCGAAGCATAGCTGACCACTTGGCCAGCAAAGCTGGCTGATCCTGAGAGAAGCAGAAAGGAAAACAAGAAGTACAGAGAACAGAGAGAAAGTATGTGCTAGGTCATTCATTCACAGAGCAAAGCTGCAAGCTTCCTTGGACGCTTGGAGTTTGTTAAAGGAAAATCCCCCTCTTGCCCCCACCTTGATTAAAACCTTGGAAATGCTATTGGGCAGTGCAGTACCAGTGATTAGTCTGGACCTCTTCATTATAACTACTGAAGCCTCCACAGCTTTTGCATCAGCCCTGCACAGTTGACAGCTCCAAAAATGGTGGGCCGCAACAAAAACAAACACTTAAAACTTTAAAAAATTAAATAATCTGTTTTGTTCATCTGAATTTTAATTCAGGTTTTTTATTAAAGTGTGACTTTTTGTTACGTGAGTTACAGAAAAACATTGAATACCTAAAGACTTTTCTTAACTATTCTCCACTCAGCCCTTTGTATTTAGAAGGGAGCTTGAGGCTTCTCAACAAATCTGTATCTCTCACCATGCTAAATTGATTCCTTTTAACCAGAAATAGAAAATTCTGAAAAGTTACTTTAGATTTAACTGTCAGAAAAGAAAGATGTTGCAAAATTAAACACAAAGTAATGAATACATTGACTTTCCCTTGACACAAGTCTCCTCTATGCTGAATTATGTCAGCAATGATATTAAAGTTTCCAGGTTTTGAAAGTAGACAGCCCAAACCAAAATAATTTCTCATCAACCCATTCTTTGATGCCCCATATATACGGGACAGTTAGTCAGGTCCTCCTAGTGTTACTTCCACTGATTTATAACACTGGGTTCTGTTAAGCATGAACAACAAATCTGCCACTTTCAAGGAAATGTATTTTGAGGATTTCTTTCAAGCAGAATTTGTTCATATCAGCCTACTGTAACACTACGTTACTGCTCTTAATAGATTGCCGTGGTGGTTTTGTTCTGTTTCGCTTTCCAGAGCAACAATTTTACCCTGACCCTGGTCCTGTCAGACCTCATTAGCCAAGCAGGTTTGCTCCAGCACAAGAGGTGGCTGGCAGACTCTGGCACTAAGGAACACGTGGACCAGGATGTGGCACTGTTTTACGTCACTGTGGCCATACTTACTGACAAGGCCACATGCTCTGGGATACACAAAATTCCAGAAAAACTACGAATCTGAATGTCCTTTTTCCCCAGGGCAATAGCCACATTTCAGACTGGGTGATTATATTTTGTCTCCACATCCATACCCTTCCAGCAGCTTGATACAAAGACTTCATCCCTTTCAGTCCTACAGAGCTGCAAAAGTTGCCTCATGCTTTTACGTATTCACTGTGTTTTGATCTGTAACTGGCTGTGGTTTAGTATAATGGCTGACATTAGAGTACTTAAACTAGTTCAGATGAAAAAGATTGTTTTCATCTGAAGTTGCCATTGCTGTGATTGTTTCTTGTGTCTTTTCTTGTGTCTTGTTTTACAAAGTCACAAGAAATAAGCAGCCTTCTGTCACAGCTGGGACAGGACATTATTATTTTCATGTTTGAAGGTCTAAAATGGGGAGGCATTTCACCTCTCCCACTAATAAGCATTTTTTTTCCCCAATAAAAAAGAAATTCCGATTGATGACAGAGAAAAAACATATTTTTCTGAAGGAGCTTTCTAATGTTCATAGCAGAAGAAGGACTTTTGATTTTACTTTCTTTTTTTTCAGTGAGTTGACAGCTTTTCCACCTGTGAAAAATATGAGTCATAGCTCATGGAAGCATGAGCACTTTTTCTTATGTTACTGCTGCCTAAGTTTCTCTTTTTGTCTCACAAAGAGCTTTGGCTTCTGCTTGCAGATTGACAGCTCTGGCTGTAGATGCTCTTTGTAAACACAGCAGCTGTAAAAAGAGGCTCTGCCCGATTTACCCATCTCTCTTTGATGCTCCTCTGGCTGTGAGATATCCATGAGTAAGAGCCAGTGACCCAGTCACTAGAACTCCACAGTGAAGTGTCAGCACATTGTCTGTGGTGTTTTGGGTGAGGTACCTGCCCATACAAACGCTTACATAATGGAGAAATCACTTACTGGTTGCCTACAGGCTGCCAGAGAGTACGTCAGAGCTCTTGCCCATACCTTAATGTTCTCATTGTGAATGCCAGAGTTGGAGATGGCCTGGAATCGCACGGCCTTGTAGCTGATTTCGGCAGTCAGCTGCTGGATGATTTTCTGCACCTCCTCCACTGCTTTGGAAACCAGGTAATGTCGCCGTTCCACCTGTCAGTTCCAGGAAAGACACTTCATGTTACAGGTAACTGCAGTCTTTGTCTCCAGTGGGAAGCAGACAAATCAGCTTAAAGCATCCTGAAACATGTGTGCCTGTGCTGCTCTGGGAAGAAAAATTGTTCCCTGTGTATTGCAACTGATTTACCATGAACAGAGCTGTGAACACCAAAGGGTCAATATCCAAACTACTGAGCATTAATTGATATTTCCATGCCAACACCACGGGATGGAAGGAAAAGGGTTCATTACATGGATTAATTTGTTATCAACTACAGTCTCAATTCTTTATCCATTTCATGCAGAATACCAGCTACTCCCCTGCATACAGTAGCCATTCTCAAAGCCATATGTTTCATTCCAAGAACTGACAGGACAGCAAGAGTTACAGATTTGTTCATTAGTCAGGTGGTAGATGTATGTGGCATCGTTTAGATGCCTGCCTCATACACTGAAAGTATCCACACTGTCTTTATGGCTGAAGTACAGATGAGAGTCTACTCCTAGATAGTGAGAAAGCATCTTTCCAAAGCTGGTCTCGTTGGAAACTAGGTGTTTGTGTGGCTTAAAGGATAGTTCTTCAAGAAGTAGTAGCATAATTAATTATTGAAAATTATTTCAGTAACATGTCTGAGTCTTGGAAGGACTGAGGTGAGGGGTGGACAACTCAGAAAAATATAAGACGAACCTCAACTTTCCTTTATGACTAAAAATGAAGGGAGCATAAGGGGATGGAGACAATCTGAACAAGGAGATTCAACAGGAGGAACATGAAGGAACCTTGTTAGGGTCCCTGTAAGAGGCATTTAATATTTCCCAAATATCCTTACACATTTACCAAAGTGAGGAGATTCAGCTAATTTTAATGACATTCATTAACATATTTGTCATTACTTATAGAATCAGAATTACTTATGCAGAGTGAAATACTAAGACTGTTTACTGGGGTTTTTTTTGATCCCATGCTTCATCTCATTTGGTTGCAGCTTTTGCTTTCTTCTTGATGTTTCTTTTTCCTCACCATAATCTTACCATAATCACTAAATCTTATTGTTTGCAGGCAAGAAAAAAAAATCAGAAACAGAGATCATCACTTGGCTAAAGTGAACGATAAAGCATAATTGCCACAGTCAAACATAATTGCTACAGTCCTGTGTTATTATCAAAGACCAAAAGGAAGCAAAAGCAGAAGTTAAAAAGTCTGTACTGTGAGGGTGGTGAGGCACTGGCACAGGCTGCCCAGAGAAGCTGTGGATGCCCCATCCCTGGAAGAGTTCAAGGCGAGGCTGGATGGGGCTTTGAGCTCTGGTCTAGCAGAAGGTGTCACTGTCCACAGAGAGAGATTACACTATATGATCTTTAAAGGTCCCTTCCAACCCAAACCAGCCTATGACTTCCTAAAATTCTTGTGTCCTGTTTACCCAGCATCTTCTTCAGCATCTAAACAACTCTCTTTTCTCTTTTAAAAAATATCTTTGACAAGCACTTCTTCAAAAGTCCTTTTGGACACCTTTATGTCAAATGTTGAACCACCAGCCAAAAACACTCAGGTGTGTTGAAATGTGTCCCCAGGCCCTGGAAGGGGACAAATAGATTCACTTCTTCACAACAAGGGACCATTCAATGGACTAAAGTGGACTAGTGCTTGCCTCACATCTGTTAACAAACAAACAGCAATTGACTAATACTGAACTTGAAGATGAGCAGAGTTTGAATACTTTCCTCCCTCAGACAACAAAGTTAACAGTACCTTTACTAAGCCTGAATAGCTTTTGGAAGTGGGAAATACATCAGACAGTAGCACCATATTCCCTTCACTGGGCTCTCACCCACCCTTGACATCCTGCTTCTTTGGTACCTTAACACCACGCAGTCCTTTAGGTTTATATAATACTCGTTAATTTCCCTAGTAATTCACCCTCCTCCTCATTCCAATTCATCCTTTTCTCTACGAACAGTTTTAGCTAGCTTACATGTACTTTTTTTTTTTAAATTAACACTGAAAGATTTTAGCCGATGTTCATTTTCACCACCTCATCTCAGCTTTCATTTATGGTACTTCTCCATCTGTATCTATAGCTATTTTCTCCACCTTATTTTTGTTCATCCAGAACACCTCCTTAGAACAGTCCAATGAGCTTGTCTTGCTCAACAAGATAGCTAATGGTTTCTCCAGCAAGCGAATGGTGAGTGGCAGAAAAAGTTGTCCATCTCTAAGAGCTTTTAGACAAAAAATAGATTTTTATTTTACTGAAAAGCGTAGAAAGTATAAAATCTCTCAGTGGGTCATCTCAAATGGAGACCTAGAGTGCCCTCTGTATGCACTGCTCATGCTATGTTCTCTCTAGGGGGCACCTGTTGGAAACATTTTTTGCCACCTCCAGTATCCTGGGAGAATCCATCCAACCCAGCCTGGCCTAATTTAATTGTGCCTTCACCCACTGGCTAGGCTACAGCAGTTGTCATGAATTCTTTATAAGAGCACACACCCAAAAAACCCATCGAGGGAGCACCACTGAACACCTCTTTCAATTTATACTCCTCATCAGTGAAGCAGGAATAAAAGAACAATGGGCATGTGACTGACAGAGGGTGCTCAGTATAATTAGCTAACCATAATTAGCTCTCTAATCATGCTGTTGGAAAATACAACCTTCCTACAGAAGGGAGGGCAAAAAATCAGAAAACAGAACATGATTCTGAAGAGCCAAGGCATTTATCTCAGATGCTTCTAGCACCAGCACAGGCACACCAGGAGAAGAGACATCGTAAGGTCTTTGCTGGACAGTCACTCCTATGATTTACTGGCATTCCCCTTACCAGGTCTCAACTTGGGGAATCGTGCCAAAACAAATGCACAAACCCTAAACAACAAGGTCAATTAAGGTTTTATTAAGGAGGAAGGAAGCAGGACTGGGATTTATTAGGAACTGTTAAGAATATTTGGGTTTTCTCTTATTTACCCAGCCACATCAGCTCCATATGCATTTGAATTTTTCCTTTGATGACTGGCTTCAGGGTGAAATCTCTGGTATTATAGAAATTCATTGCACCAGGTGGTTGACCTGTTTCCAAAAACAGGCAGCATTTGACAAGCTGAACTGCCTGAAGGTTAGGCATCACTTGGACAAGAGACTCAGGAGCAGGCAGAAACTAGGAATCCATCAGAGCTGGAGGGCTGCTAGAAAACAGACTTTCAGTATAACCTAAAATATTGGCAACTATGAGCCTCACTTAACTAAACTCTGCTTCTGTTCCTTGTACTTATGGCTGTCATATGAGCATCTTCCTGTGCATGGCTTCCCTCTGTTCCCTCCTTTGTAGCTCTGCTTTTTAAATCTTCAGAGAAGCATTCACTGTTATAGCTCACTGAACAGATTCTCATGGAATGATTTTCCTGTGCACAACACCGCACAGCTGAAGAAGGTGTATTTCTGTGAGAACTTTCATACTTGTCACCAAAACATTTCCATAGAGAAAACAAACTTTTCTGACCAGCCCCTTCATCGTACTAGAATATGTAATCCTTTACAGAAGATAAAGCCTTACACTTTTCCATTTTGAAATTATTTGTCACTTTGGTATCTTTCATTTTGTTGGGGAAAGCAGACTATAAAACAGGATCTAGATAAGTACTGCCATGAAACATGTCAGCTTTAAAAAAATGTTATGGCTCACTTAGAGCTTTTATTAAACAGTACTGTTTCACAGAGGATTTTATTCTGTTTTATTTCATTTCATAATGGGGGAAAAATTGAGTGCTGAAATATCTCATAAAATAGAAAATGTGATTCCAGTCTGCATGTGGTAATGAGACATGTTATTTTAATCATGGTATATAGAGAAGTATCCTAAGCTGAGGTGACAGACTGATGACTGAATTCTGACAATATCTGTCTGTCTTTGCAGTTCCTACACGATTCTTTCTTAGAGGCAATGCCTGGTGTCGGTCTTGTTTCGGTCAAGCCAAGACCACCAGACAGGGAGAGAGGAAAGGACCTTTCCTTAGATTTAAAAGCTGGAAATTACAGCTAGTCTCACATCTGGAATTTCAGATCAGGAACAAAAAATTCAGGACACCTAGAAGAAGAAGAGGACAAGCACCTTGAGAAATGAGGCTACCAGCTGATTAGATTCTGCACCAGAAACCTAGAAATCTCATTAGAAATACAGTTCTCATGAAACTTCACCCAATCTTGTCTCAGAAATGAAGACAGCAGGCGAGCAACTAACTGTCAAATTTGGCACCCTTCAGAATCAACACCTAGTGTGGGAGACAGAAAATCTGGTCAGATAAAGTCTTACCTTGCTCTGGATGTAGATTTCTACATCTTCATCTGTGAATGGTTTCATGGCAAGATGGTCTTCGCTGCTCTTTGAAGTGTGAATTCACTCTTCACTCATTCACCTGCCTCTGGAAGTAGAGGAACACTCAGAGAGAGCTGCCCAGAGCCTTCTTGCCCTGTGTAGCTCAGGTCATCTAATATCTCTGTGGATGAATAAGAGGAGAGAGACGCAAGGAAGTATTCCTATTTTTAATAATTTTCTTTTTCTGGTCTGAGCTACAATGGTGACATCCAGCTGCTTTGGAAAACTAGCTCCAAATATTATTCTCTTAAGTTCAATTGTTATTATTCATCTTATTACTTTTAAATGGTGGATCTTGCATGCAGGCATGCACAAAAATATCCCAGCTGCTGCTCTGTCTCAGGGCAGATCTGAAAGTGCTTTTCAGATTGCAGTGCAGCTTCAGTACACTTGTGCACAGCATTATTACTCTGCATGCATGCCACTGGTACGTTCCTGCCTCGCTAGACCTTCACTACACCCTTTCTTAAATGGTCTCAGTTATCCCTTGCTGACTTTAATCCACTCTCTTTCCATCTGAAAACACATGGGTATTTTTACACTCGGATCATTCACTGGGGTTGCAGGCTGCAGCCCCTGCTCCCCTCTCCTCCCCTCTCCTTATATTTCCTCTCTCTCTCCGGCTGTATTGACAGTAAATATTGTGCAGCCTGTCCCCTCCTGTAGCTTGCTTCGTTTTCTTTACAGTAAACAGACAGAAAGCTGCCTCTCATTTTCTGCCAGCAGCTCAGCTAACAACCCCATATGGATGATTCAGAGGCAAAAACAATTGATCAGGCTTCATTGATCCAGTGAGGCTTGGTGGCTTTTAGAAAGAAGGGTACATCAGCACATGGAAGGGAGTGACAGAGTATAGAGATGAGATCCCATGCTGCTAAGCATTCCTTATTAAGGAAGGCACATTCCACTTTTGAGTAAAATCGCTATTTCCCCCTGGAAAATGAACTTTGACATCCCTTGACTGATTTATTGCCTCTGCAGCAGCTGGCAAAAGGCAGCACTTGAGTGGGCACTGGGTGCTACCTCAGGACAGGCACTGTTGTTGCTAGTTATCCTTCATTATGTCCTTCATTAACAGCCAAATACTACGTACACGAATTTAAGTAATTAACTGGAGCACCAGTATCTGCAGGACATCTGCTTCCCCAGCACCTTCAAAGCAAACCTTCCTCTGCCAGACATCTGCCACTGTGTTTTTGCTGAGGGACTTGAGGACTCCTTCACGGAGACATGTAGGCATTTACTTCCCAAGCCAGCTTCCATGCGATTGGGCACTAAAAAAGATCTTCTTAGTTCCCCGGTGTTTAGGGACTCATACCACATTTTTGCCCAGTTCAGGACCTACTGGCTGTCTTTCCCCTGAGGGGCCAGCAGTTTATGCCTGCTCTGCTAGGGAAGCCAGAAAAAAGGCAGGGTCTGAAAGAAGTAGGTGGAACAATAGGTTGGAAAGGACCTTGTAGGGGCAGGCTGGATGGGATTAAATATGAGCAGAGTGTACAAAGGAGGAGACTTAGTCTTTAAATGATCAGATTCCATTAAAAGCATGCCCCTACAACATTAACTCCCTCATGCCCCCTCAGACAGCCAGCTGCACATACAGCAGACAACTTCCTTAACATTCTTGAGACGACCACACATTACTTTAATACGCAGAACCTCAGACATGTATTATGAAGCAAGGAGAGATTAAGAGTCTCTGTGGCACCTATAAGGTCTCTCCTCACAACAGCTGTCCAGAGACATGGTGCTGGCAGAGAGACAAAGAGGTTTTGGTCATTTTTCTTTTATATAATAACATATCTTATGTTCATAATCCTTACTATTATAATCCATCCATTATTTCCATCCGATAAGTAGCACTTATAGGATGGAAATAATTATGCTACTTATAGGATGGGAAGAGTGCTATTTGGCTGACAGAAAATACTACAACTGATAAAGGCCCTTACACCACCAGCAAAATACAGATTTGGGTGGTGTGGGAGGCAGCAGCCAGTCTTGGCCTCACTGAGGAAAATACACATCACAAGATGTGCATTTGTCACATGAGGACTGGTTAGCACAGAACACAGAGGAAAAGTAGAGGCAGATGGCCGTGTGAGGAGGGAACATTACTGTGGGAAAAACCTGCATCAGAAGGAAAGAGTAAAGAGAAAGGGGAGTGCAGAAATCCAAACATCTGCATAGATAAAAGAGGACGTAGACACAAAGTGGGAAGAATCCAGGCTTCTCCAGTGAGGTCTACTGCGCTGATGTAGTGTTACTGCAGTGAAACCTCCATCAGAGTGCTCCTTCTCAGGAACCTTCTATCATGACACTGCTTGTATAAAGTAAGACTAAGGTGGAGAAAACCTGAGATGGATCCAAGCTCCAAAGGCTGATAAACACAATCTCCTGGGAAAAGATTTCCTCTGAGCCTACAACATCTTAATTCCCCAGGCACACCAGCAAGAGGGAGTGAAGAACGGCTATTTCTTGTTCCTCACTCTTCAAGAAGCACAGAAGGAAAGAAGGAGGGTGTCAAGAGGATGAAGCCTGGCTCTTCTCAGTGGTTTCAAGCAACAGGACAAGAGGCAATGGGCAGAAACTGATGCACAGGAAGTTCCACCTGAATATGAGAAAGAACTTCAAAAATGTGGGGGTGACTGAGCATGGGAACAGGTTGCCCAGAGAGGTTGTGGAGTCCCTCTCACTGGGAATATTCCAGAACTGTCTGGATGCAATCCTGTTCAGTGTGCTCTGGGATGACCCTGCTTGAGCAGGGAGGTTGGACCTGATGTGGTCTCTTCCAACCTGACCCATTCTTTTGTGAAAAGCTCACAACAGCTTCGTGGAGACAAAAAGCACTCTTGCTGAAGCCAGGCAACCATGTGAAGACAAAACCACAAAAAGTCTCTTCAGTTCTAGTTAGCTCACAATCCATCAGATATCATGGATGTGAGCACTGATGAGAGCTTTTGAACTTTGGTCATTTGGCAAATTAAACTCCCAAATATACTTGTGTCTAAGGAAATTCCCATCCACACTGAGCATGCCTATCTTTTTGACACCTCTGAATCCCTTTCTTTTCTATTGATTGTTACAAGTGCCTTAAGCCCCTACTGGGGTCTGGGAATATTTTTGAGAGACAGTTTCTCCAGATAGTTCTTGCTGAAGCACTGCAACCTTCCTTCCCTCTTTGGTGGTGTCCCTGAGGAGGTTTTCTCAGCATCACTTACATAATTAGCCAACTGCAGACACCCAAATTCTGCTTGATTAGCATCCATTGATTTATCTAGTTTCTCTCAAGCATTTTCAAGCCACACTTCAGTACTTTGGTCTTCTCAAGTCACAGTTCCCTGCCTGCTGATCTGCATAAGATCATCTGAAATGATTCATCTATATTACAACACCCCATTTATATCATTTCAGTTCCCACTTCATAGTACTTTGTAACAGAGTTCACATTGTGGCTAATTTCCTTTGTACCTGCAGCTTCATTTACTTATCAGTACTCTTCGAAGAGAATTTAGAAATTTCCTAGTATCTGCAAAAACACTGAATATGTGATACATCATTTTCATTCATGCTGTTGGCAATATGTGGGACTGAATATGATTGTGGATCTGTGAAACACTTGTAAAAGTATTCTGTGAATATACGCCTTGAATGGTATTAGATTGGCTCTTGTATCTTCTGAAGATGCCAATTACTGATGCTTTCCATGCTTGCTTGGCTTTCCTTTCTTCACTCTTCATTTTCACAGATATGACAAAGACATTGCAAACCTACAATCAAAAGTAATCTGAACTGTGAACTGCACAACAATAAAGAAATCACCAACATCTTGTAAATAAGAGCAGTAGTATTAACTGCACAGGATTGTCCAGTGTTGTGCCTTTTTCTGTTGGGCAACTATTTAGAAAAACTATTCATACGGAACAGTGAGCATGTATTAAAAAGCCTCTACTAAATCACACAAATGAGTCAGTCCAGTGTACCACTTGTGACTCACAGATGATCTGCAGTGGCAACAAATAAGCCCTGTTGAAAATGCTGCCTTCCAGATGAAATGCAACTCTGAATTTCTAGTTGCTAATGATGACCCATCTCTTCTTGCTCTAATTACCAGAGGCATTAAGTCTGTTGCATTAGCTGAAGCATGTACTTGGGTCAAGACAGACTACTAAACCAAATGATCCCAACAGATTTAATAATCTCTGACAGTTCTCTTGCCTTCTTAAACTGTTGTCCCATTTCTCCCCATTAGTGGATTAAGTGACTGTACAAAATGAGTAATTGTAGCTTGAATTCCCTATAACATTTATGTGTGACAGTCGTTAGTACTGTTCAGCCTCCATTCAGAGGACAGTAGCATAACATAATCAGGCTTTTTGGGGGCAAAAGTTCTGGGAATTTATTTGGGCTTTTTTCCACTTTGTCTTTTAACAAGTTCATATGAGCAAAGGGGATACTTCAATGACAAAAGCCTGGGATGGACTACAGGGAAGAGAAAGTGCGGCTAATTCACTGTGACAGCATCAAAATCACATATGGGTGCCAAATTGAAATGCTTCTCCACTCATTCCCTCCCGTTACCAATCAATACTTGGCAGGCTCAAAAATGCTCCGAATGCCTATGCTGCTTGTTCTCACTGCCACACGTTCTCACATTAGCCTTGGGCCTGCACTTCGTATCAAGCAAGTTAAAGGTTTATATCCTTTCCAAACTAAGCACAGGATTGGATCAGGTCCAGTAGTTTATAAAACCTGATACCTTTTTTCCATTCGTGGTCATACCAGACATGTCAGAAAAAGGCAGATAGCTTTTGCTAGAAATGAGTTCTCTGAACCTGGGAAGAGATTTGAAACCCAAAATTATTTACAACCTGAATCTTCTCAGGCTGCAGTGTAGTATTTCCAAAGAAATTGATCACTCCAGGATCACTGTCTGAGGATATGGGAAATTCTGAAAAATGCTGAGATTATAATGCTGCTATGTACCACTGACCAACCTCAACTAGGACATTCTTAAGAATCCAGTCCATTTTGCAGCTGCTGTTAAGCATCAAGCCATTGGGCAGCAAACATAAATCATACAGCAGTGCTTCTAGTATTGCCAAGATCACTGGGACCCAGTGTGGGGGTGTGTTCAGGGTCTCGAAATTTCCAAGTTTAAAATGGTCAGCTCAGAGGATGGCAGGAGAGGCAGGAAGCTGGGAGCCCTGGTTGCATCAGCTCTGAGGCTTCCAGGAGAGTTTACCAAGATACTGGGGAGGAAAATCGGCATTCTGAATTCTGAATCCATGTACTGCCCTCTGAAAGTTCACTGAAATAGTGTAAGTTCAGTGCATCATAATTTAAACGTAACATATTCCACTAGACCATTTCCAGGCATTTCTAAGGATATTTTTTCTCTCCATGTTTTATCCATCATTAAACTACAACTTCTGTTCTACTGTTTCAATCAGGATGTCTCACCATCTTGAAAACCTACCTGCAGCAAACAGCCACAAAAACAGGAGCCTTCCAGCATTTTTATTTACATGCCTAGGTAAATAGCCTGCATGCCAAAAAGGAAATACTCAATACCACTGATTTAAACACATGGTTAGAAAAACAGCATCTGGAAAAAACGTGTTTGGCAGAGCACAGTGCAGCTGGGAAAACTTTCAGTGCTGGAAGTCCTTTCAGGTGAGAAAAAGCTGCCTCATTTTTGATCTCAGCATAGGTTTGCTGAGAGGTTATTTTCAGGTGTCAAGGAAAGGATTTTAAATCTAGAGGCACAGTAACTTTGGGACAGACAAAGCCCAAGATTTGAAAGAGTCAAAACAAGAAGCATGCTTCCAATGATGTTCTGTCAACATGAATGGCTGAATGAGACTGGATCACTGCATCTCCAGGAGCTAGTATTTCTTTTCATGACTGCTCTCCAGAGCACAATGTTAGCTTGTATTATTTTTACACTTTGCTGTTGTGTCCAAATTGACCTGATTCAGAACTTATTGCTCGAGTCTACAGCAGTTTGAAGCAAATTGAGTAAATTACCAGTGCTAAGTGAGAATAGTCACTCCAACACAAACTCACTTGGGAGAGAGAAGACTCAGACTGGCATCCCTGTTCATGTGCTTTATCCAGTCACTGACTAATAAAAAATGTACAAGAGTTCACTGGAGCCAGAGCTTGAAACTAGGTCTCATCTAGCACCGGCCAATAACAGTTACACACCCATAAGATCTATTGCTTTTTCTTCATCAAAATACAATTATTGCAGAACAGGTCAGCTTCAGCAATCAAACCGAGAAGGGTCTCCACACCCAAAAAAGCCTGGTTCCCAGGAGCTATTTCAGAATGCTGGAAGAAATACTTGTGTGGGAAGAGAGTGAGGTTAAAAAAAAGCTAAACCAAACAAACCCAATGAACAAAACAACAAAACACCCCCAACAACAACAAAAAAGCAAAAACCCCCCATCCCCTCCCACCCAAAACAAAAACCCACAAAAAGCCCCCAACAGAGTGAAGACGGCTGACAACCACATTCTGTCTGAAGTACACTAAAAGCAGATGTGTTTTTGTATGATCTTGGTTAGCAGTATGGCCAATCTACTATAAAAGCTGTCTGACCAAAGTCCTTAGCATGCCACCCTGTACACAGAGGTCAGCGATACCAAACTTCCTAGGTGATCCTTAGGATATGTCAACTTGGACACTGTGTTGTGTCCAGGGTCTAACGTGGCATTGTGGAGAGGATGGAAAGGAGAAGCTGAAGAAGCAATGGGGATAAAGGAAGGTTTTGCCTATATACCTGTAGAAGTGTCTCAAGAAAAGCACAGGGGAAGGCAGACAACTGCATGCTTTGTGTGGGAAGGAGGAGGTGGGGAGAGTCCCTGGGACTCTGTGATGCATGGGCCCAGAGGGAAACAACTGCCATGAGGGAACAACTACTATACTATGAGAGCACCAGCAAAAGTGAGAAAAAATTTGCTTTTTATTAATAGTATGATGTATGTACCACAAAGAAGACCACGATAATCAGCAAACTAGTGAGAACAAGCCTTGTCTGAGACAGGATCTCTACAGAGGCTTCAGCCAAGTCTTTTCAAAGAATTTCTAAACAGATCAGATAATGACCCGCATAGCTACACACTCCAGCTTCAGTCACTGGAAAATGAGCTAACAGCCTCCAGTCCAAGCTATGTCTGGCTAACTCATGCTATTCTTTTAGTCTGTAGCTTCTGAAAATTTGTCATCCTCAAGAGCAAGCAGCAGGAGAATGAAAGAATGAAAGAATGAAAGAATGAAAGAATGAAAGAATGAAAGAATGAAAGAATGAAAGAATGAAAGAATGAAAGAATGAAAGAATGAAAGAATGAAAGAAGAATGCAATTTCATTCTTGAACAAACACTTCCTCCTCCATCTCAGACCCATAAAATGACACAGCTTCAAGCTAATTCCCATAATCAGCTGCCCAGCCCTTTCCACTTTATTGGCTGTTTTGTGCAGTCAAAGCCAAACTGCCAAAGGGAGAGGGTCAATCGTTTGTACTGCATCTGCTCCAGGCAGTGACAGGCCATGGGATAGATATTCAGGGCTAGAACTAGTTAAATGCAGATTAAGGGCACTGCAAACAGGAGAGGGGGAGGAGAAACAAAAGTGGAATAAAACCACTGGGAATACACAGAACAAATTGCTTGGCCAGGCTGGTGCATGAAGGAGCAAGCCATCTCTCTGCTCCTTGGGTTTTCACAGAGGGAGGGGAATGGGCAGATGTGCTTCCAATGGAAAATGAGGTGAATGATTCTACCAGTCGTCTGGTAGGAGAGGGGCGGTTTGGGTTAGGAGGGAAGAACCGCATTCACAGGAGCACAGGGTTATTCAGTTCCTGCTGCCAGGGACTCCATGAACTGCTCTCTGACAAAGCAAAGGCTGGCAGAGAAAACAATCAAATGGCAGTTTAAAACAGAGCACTGATCCCTATTTGCCACAGTCACTTTTTCCAGATTCTGGCAATGTTTTCTTTGCCACTGGACAGGGGACAGGAAATGCAGTCAAGCTATTTATCACCTGATTGCCAGGTAATGAAGACAGATGTTCAAATTCTGCCATTCCCTGACAAGATGTTTTGGCAGGAGCACTGAGGACAGGGACTGTGGCCTTGTGCATTTGCATCCCACTTTAAAGAAGGGGTGTTTAAGTGACAACTAGTGCTTGTGGGAACTCCCCCAGTACACATCAGTAATACCACCACAGACATTTTGCTATGCTAAACCCCCCAAAGTGTTTCCAGTCTCTCAACATCAATCAGCACAACTGAAGCCAGTAGTAAATTGATTCTCACATTCCACTGGTGCCAGTTTTTGTTAGAAATGACTTGTGATAGATATGGTGGAATATATTGATTAGTACTGACAGTCCCAGTTTCCCAGGCGCTTTGTAGCACTGCCTTTCCAAAATGACCTGCTTTCCACCTTGTCAATTTTCTTCTGCAGAGTCCATTGTAAATATCTATTCTATTCTGAGAGCTTCATGCCCCTCCAGAAAACAAAACAAAAGGGTCAGGCAAGTAAAAAAATCAGTACAATAAAATAGGTTTGAAGTGTTGCAAAAGAACTTGTTTTTATTGAGACATTTTGTGTCAGGGGAAGAAAAGGCACAAAATAAGTTACAAAGACAGTGGATGAACTGTACGAGTCAGAGGCAGTATCACAGCTGTTACAAATCACCTAAAAGTTGGCTTACTAACATAGGTCAGCCTTTACAAAATTCTTAAAAGAAAAGATGTATTTAAAATTATCAAAATAATTCAGAAATTAAAAGAGAATGTAAGTACCACCAATACTAACTTTTGACTAAATTCACCCGGGCTCACCCACCATCACCTTCTCTTAGTAGACAGAGATCACTGGAAAATATTTAGTATTACAGAATTATTTGAAAAGCTCATTTACATATTGTAAATTAAGAACCTGATATTTACTTTTCGTACCTCTAGTGAAGTACAATACATACAGGTAAGGCAGTATGCATAGGAAATACATTAAGAAAACAGAATAGGTAAGTGCAATTATTCTGAATATTTCAACATTTTTTATGGCCCCTCACCTATGGCAAAGAACATCTTAAAAAGATGGATCCAACAGCTGTTCACAGAACATATGAATATATCACCATAAAAGGTCTACTGTGGAAAAGCTTATGCTGTCTTCAGTTGTGACTTCTCAGATGAAGTATTCTACAAACAGACTTTTCAGCAGTACAGCTCTGAGTTAACAATAGCACACTAATACAGTTAAAGAAGAGAAAGTACTTCTGAAATATATCAGTCCTCATTTTAACATGGGAAGGCTCATGGCACTCAGTATTCCATTAATTCAAATTAAATATTTAACAATACACACATCAACTATATACAACTTCATTTTTGAACTGAATCTGCTCCCCCTGTCCCCACCACCAATTTCCTATTACTCAGCTCTCAGCTGGCAAGGACTTTTGGTTGTTAGTTCAAACTAAACGGGAATAAGAAAAGAGTGCAAAGTCTACGGGACATAGAGACTACACAAAGATTTGTTTCCATGATGATGAAAGCTGGAGCAGCAAAAAGGTAGTTTACCCCTCTTGCTGGTCCTCTGGTCAAGAGGAGGTTCAAGTTCTGTCTTTTGAAATTAGCAAGGATGTAAATGCAAACAGACACAGAGCTTGGCTATAAATGTCTGATTATATCCTTCAGCGTTTCAGTTACTTGACCTAAAACAACGGCAACACAGAAAAGCAATACAGTACCAACCACCACTCTCAAACTGTCAGCCTAAGCCAAGGATTTGCTTTGCAAGCAAACCCTGAAGAGTGGTGTATGAGCATGGCTGTCAGGGCTTCGGCAACGAGGGGGCTGCATGGTGTCTTGTGAGGGAAGATGCCAGGGACTGCCTGTGCTGGTCCCACTCAGCTCAGCAGCAGCCAGCATGAGAATCACAGAGTGGCTGAGGATGGAAGGGACCTCTGGAGGTCACCAGGTCCAACCTCCCTGCTCAAGCAGAACCAACTGCTAAAGCAGACTGCTTAGGACCATGTCCAGATGACTCCTGAGTATCTGCACACACGGAGACTCCACAACCTCTCCAGGCAACCTGTGCCTGTGCTCCATCTCCCTGACATAAAAAAAGTGCTTATGTTCAGATGGATCCTCCTGTGTTTCAGGTAGTGCCCACAGCCTCTCGGGCCCAGTGAGCACTGACCCACTGCACTCCAACACTGCCAGAGGAGCTGCTGGCACTTTGACAAAAGCATGTTTAAGACAGGGCTGTAAATGCCAAGAAAAAGAGATTACAGTGCTGCAACAGGAAGAGGAAAAAGGATAAGCCCATGCCAGCACAAGAGAAACTGAGAGACAGCTGAGCAGGAGAAACACCAAAGGAAAATCATAGCCTGAGCAGAGGCTGAGAGTAGACTCAAAAGGAGCTACAACTCTAAAGGGACTGTGGCCGATGCTGAAACCCACAAGAGAGCAGCGGAACAAGAAACAAAGAGCAGTGAATAAACAGAAGCACAACAGGCTGATCCCAGTCTCCTGTGCTGCCTGTTGCCCTGCTGAAGGGATTGAGCATGACAAGCAATCAAGGAATTGGAGGATGGCATGGAGAGAGAGAAGGAAGACCAGCGTCTGGAGAAAACCAGCAGTGTTTTCCTTAAGTGTTTTAATAATCTTTAATTCTAACACCAAAGCAGTAACAAAAAGCTCTAATTGGCAATTAATTAAATTTATTAAAGCCCCCCAACTCAAAACTTACTGCCCCTGAAAAGTCGTGTCCTCAGCTGACATTAGTATAAAATTAAGGGCTTTCTGGCCCTCTTAAAGCCAAGCAGTATATACAGAAAAGCCATATTCTAACTGTGTGATTATTATGCTTCTTGAAAGTTTTAAGTCTTTTAACTAAATTTAAAAGGCCTTTGAGAAAATCTTTAAAGAGAAGGATGACTTGAGGACTTTTAGTCATGGATTCCCACACAAATAAAAAAGGAAATATTTTGTAGTTTCCCAAGAATCAATTAAATACAAAAGTGACAAAAAAAAGCTCAACATAAAGAGGTAGCTTAAAAAGTCCAAGTATTATTTGATTCGGGAAGCAAAATAGTGCAATAAAAGTGCAATAAAATATGAAAAATGTACTTCCCATTTCCACATTACTTACTCAAATTTTAACAAGAACACAGTAAAACTTGGTTTGGATTTTGAGGAGTGAAAGGGATCAAATACTAGAAACTAGTATTTCAGAGGCATACTTGAAATCACAGCATGCACAACTCTCATCACAATTCACCTAGCAGTGGTTTGCTCTAAAACAATTTTCATCATTATCTGCAAAACTGATTTTTCCTACAGACTAACATCAGAAATGCCTGTCTCCCGATCAGGTTCCCATAATTTAAAAACATTTTGTTTGAAAACAGATGTACCAGATACCTCTCCCGGGATACTTCTAAGTAAATACAACTTTCAATACTGGCGAAGGTTTTCTTACTGCCATACTTTTTGCCTGGCTCCTGACAAAGAAGGTATAACAAGAGCACCTCAGATGTGTTGGTGGGAAGCAGTAACACACATTATAAGGACAGATTTCCTCTAGAAACTCAGCAAGTATTTAAACATACTCCATCCTAGAATCTTGCTGTATACACCCCATGGTCCCCTTCATTCTGTACACCCAGGACAGAACGATTTAAAAGAAAATCTTTCTTCTGGGGGTCATCAGCCCTTGCTGCACAAAGTTTTATCCACCTGCTTTTTTACTGACAAACATGCAGCCATGACAAGGCTGACTTGCAGTGAATATTAGTTGTAATAGGGATTTAAACTCTATACATTATTATTTAAAAATGCCTCAGAGTGTGCACTTTATAAAAACCTGCTAGATCCCATGAAGCTGCAGGGAAGCTGTTTACTAGCAATGCTAATTCATAAGACTGATGAATGAACTAACAAATTCCAGTGTGCCATTTTTAACCAGGTTTTATCAGTCTTTAAGTAAACTTTGACATTTGCAACTCAGAATCAAACAGGTTCTGCAGATTTCCCTGTAATGGCTCCATGGTATAAATTGTCAATGTTCTACAAAATGAACACTTTAATCCTTCATTTAATTTCTTTGGTTTCTCAGAAACAAAAGCTACTTAAGTGAATTGAGACATGAAAGACAAGCAAACAAAGGTAACTCTGTCCCTCTAGTTTCAGGGATGCTTGTAAATACCAGTTCTGGCAGGCTGCATGGAATGAAGGCAGCTAAATGAAGGCAGCTAAAACTAGTTTTGGGCTATTGCTTTCCAGCAAAAACTGTCTTTGGCACTTATATAATCCAATTCTATGATGCTACTTTACACATAGTCCCATATAAAACTGACTGAGGAAATTAAAATTATAAAACAGGCACTTCAAATTAGAACAAAAAAATCTGTTCCCTATTAGGCAATACAGAAGCTTTTTTTCACAATGACAGAAACAGAAAGTAGTACCAAAATTAAAATGAGAAAGTTCAGTGAATTCAGACTGTTGGGGTAGAAGTTTTACCCAGCTCTAGCAGCCTTAAGTAACGGTAGCACCTGGAAAATCTGAAGGCTACAACAGACTAGACAAGGCATCGAAAATACATAGCATGGAAAAATTATGTATAAATTTGTTCAGCCACCAATTCTACATTTAGATCTGCCAGAGAGGTTTTCTTATGTAGATGTCTTTCTTCCATGTAACACACCTCGCAGTAAGACAAAATGAATGAGACTCAAAATACAGCTAAACCCTAAGTCTCCTGTTTGGTAAACAGCTGAATATAGACATTTCTGACACAGGCATTGTGTCAGGCCAGACTAACTTCCACCATCAAATGACAGCACCGCTCTTGGGCTTTTCTGACATCTTCACTGCAAGGCTCACAGTTTGCAGTCACAGATTGAGCTGTGTCAAAGAGCATGACCACAGAAACTCCAGCAGGGTGGGAAAAGGGATACATAGCTTCAGATAAAACAAAATACTACTTATCAAATCTGCACTCAGTGATTATGCAGAAGACTCGGGAACAAGAGTTTTAACTCAAATGTTTCTTTTAACACACTCCAGGAAAAATCCCTCACTTTCCCCTTTTCCTCAGTACAAGAAAAACATTCTGTTGCAAACTGCTTTTATATGCTTAGGTGAAATACACTGGAAAATGCATGGCTCAACTGCATTCCCCATGATTCTGTAAACGATACCCTACCAACCTCAGTACATCCACACAGTTTGGAAACCCTGACATGGATTGCACACTGAGCTGATGAGCATGTGGCTCCAATCCTTAAAGCCTTGACTGTAACTATGGTGGAAACAAGCTACAACCTGCTCCAGGTGTCTCTGGAGAGAGGTGGACATGTTCTTCACTCAGGATCCTGACCTGAATGCAGAGTCACCTCTGGCCCTCCTTTAACACAGAGCTTCTAAGTTTCTGGCATGTCGGGGATTCTCTGAACAGCACTTTCCCAATTCCTAAATAGAGAGCACTAGCTTTGCTTCCAGGGGAAGTTTAAAAATATAAACTTGTCTAATCACTTTTGTATTGTATTCTCTTCAACCTATCAAAAGCAGACAGGTAGTAAAATCCTTTTAGAAGACTGAAGTATAATATCACAAGAGATTGTGTGATAAACACATCAAATAATTCCAACATTCCTGTCCTAAAGGAAAACTAGCAATTTAAGCCATAATGACCAGTTATACAATATTCTCCAAAAAAGAGCTTTCCAAATTTTATTTTGGTGAAATGCCATTTCATAAAGAAGCTGAGTCCAAAAGAAAACAGGCAGGCCACGTTTTATACTGATCCAAAGAAATGTTTCATCACTAAAGAGGCAGTGCTGGACACAGCTGACATTAAAAAGGAAATTATGAAACTGATATCCCCAATATGACATCCTGGAACCAGTATTAGCTCTGAAAGCAGAAGCTTCAAGTCAAGACAAGGAGCAAGAAGGGTATTTCTACCCAACAGCTGCTATTTTGTGTTTTCACTTACCCTTTTCCCTAAAGTGTTCCAGTTGAATCCTCCATTCTTTTTTACTTCTTCTAGCTCATTCTCCTCCATGCTGCCTCACATGACCTGTCACTCTCCTTCACTCTTAGCTGTATTCACTTATCACTTGTGAGGTCCCCAGCTAGGTGAGGTATGTTTGGGATTCTGCTGGGACAGTATTAAGACCTGACTAATCAGCACCATGGGAAAGGCTCTCTTTCTTCTCTCTAGCATAATCCCACCAGGTGAGCTACCTGGGAAAAAAAAAAATCACAGCCAGAGGAATCCAGAAAAGAAATTCCATCTTGGGAAAAGATATCTTAGTGTTCGCACAACACAAAAATAGCCAACAGTGCCAGCTACTCTAGCAAAAAACATGGGAGAAGATTATCATATTGCACTGAAGTATAGAAGGACCTTGGGCCTCAGACTCTTAGCACTACAACATGTAGTAAACTGATGAAACCAGTGCTGTATCATCCTCTGCTTTCCAGGAGCTCCTCATCAGACACTGAGACTTATTATCAGGCCTACTCAGACTTCAAAATCACAAATTCTCTCCGACCTTCCAACTTGGGCTTTAAAGCACCACGGTTGTGAGACCCACAACAACAGGCACTGTTCAGTGAGGAACTTCTGCTTGGCAATGGTGCTCCACCTAGACACAGGAAATGCTGAGCACATGGGCTACAGAACACTGTGCTGCACCTCTCACCAGTGTGCACTACACACGGCACAACTATCTCAATATTGTACAGCATTACATATTATGGGTAAGAAAAAAAGTGATCCTACAGGTTTCTGTACCAGAAGGCCAGCTTGTATTAAAAATGAACAGCCTCAGAAAAGAAACTTAATGCACCTAATGGATTTGAACTTCAGAACACAAAGCTGGAGAGAAAAGTCTGATGCTACATGGCTGAGCTCCTCCTGCAGGGATTCTCTCCTCTAAACTTTCTGAATTAACTGATATGGGAAAGTAACAATGGAAGACTTAATATTCCTTTTTAAATATTCCTTTTAAAATTCCAAAGGTGAAAACATGGGACAGATTCAAGGTTAAAAAAGAACAGCAATTCCTATGCAAAAAAATTGCTAATTTTGTCTTCACTCATGTTTTTGCAATTTTACACATGCATATCAATGATATAAAAGTGCATGAGTGGAGAGGTAAATTTAATTTTAAACTGAAGACTGTCACAAAATCTAGCTCAGGTCCTGTAAAGAGTGATCTTCTCCACCTGAACCATTACAGCATTCTACTGCTAATGGAAATTATATTGAGGTGTCTCAGGGCATTACACAGGGTTGCCAGAAGCAGATAATGGACAGTTCCTGACTTATTCCACCCAATGCCTGAGGAGGGACAGAGGAAACAAACACCTAAAAACAACTGTTGGCTCTTGGCAACATGCTAATACTGCCATGCTTGCTGCTGTTTGCCATCAGCAACAAAAAGTCATTTTCCCGGCTGTCCATAAATTAAAGTGGGAATAAAAAATTTAAAAATATTTGAATAGAGTCAACCTTTCCAACTATTTCTGAGTACCTTATTTGGTGAAATTTTCTTATATACAAAAGGGTCAAATAAGGCAGAAAGACCACCCAGTTGGCTTAAAAAGTGCCACATCTACAACAACTACTGAACAGTCTGGGGGAGGGGGTGGGAAGTGAAGACCATGGGCGAGAATTCTTCTAGTAAAGCTTATAATACAGGCAAAAAATCACACCAATATTGATACACTGTCCATAGGGACTGAAGCTCCCAACTCTGCTTAGTCAACACCTGGGTCAAGTTCAGACCCAGTGGGAATTCTGCATGTGTGAAACTGCAGACTCTGGGCTGTCCTCTGCACCAACCAGGGCAGCTGCACTTTGCTCAGCATTACAGTTCCCAGTGAACAAAGTTCAAGCAGCTAGCTGCAAGCTTTAGATGTTGTTTACTTTCACTTCCTTGCAGAGTAAAGGAACTTCCCAGTTTAACCAGGAAATATTCTGCAGACAGCTTTTTGGTATTTTTAGACCCACCTTTTTTAATTCTAAGATCTGCAAAAATGGCTAGTGAGCCTGAAAATGTATTTGCTGACATTGTGTGGCACTCTGCTAGGAACTCCAAGTAGGAAGACTAACAAACATTTTATGGAAACCAATCTTAACAAAGAGAAAGCCACAGGTTAGAGGATGAAGATGACAATGTCATCAAGAAAACTGAATCTTTGTAAAGCCTCATTTCTGTAGTTGGAACATTTCAAATGTTCATGTTTCGTATTTCACGATTCCATATCCCTCTAATGAAGCACTTACAGAAAGTTCAGTGAAAATAGGAAGGTGAAGTTGTTTTCCTTAACAAGGTCAAGTAATCAAGTGCTTGAGCAAGCACTAGTTAAAAAACATCAAGTATCCAAAAAGGTCCAAAGATATTTGCTTTCTTTTTAAATAAGAACCTTATCTACACACAAGACTATTTTAAAATTAACACTAGCAGCTTCCTGACAATAATGCCCAAAATATAACAGCATCCCACAGTTCCTCTTACCACTTCAGAGTTAAGTCTTTTCCAGAAATAAAGACTCAGATAGGTCCAAAAAAGTGAGCTATACATTCTAACACACCACACACATGGTATGTGATAAATACCTCACCTTTGTCACACCCAGGAAATGACAGTCATCACAGACTTATTTCACTCCACAGAGAAGTTGCTGAGCTTTAATATTTATGGCAAAAGTGAAGACAAGTAAAAGTAGGCAAAGCTATGAACAGCAGTGCTGAGATGTGGGGAACACGTGGCAAACATATGCACAAGACAGACTAAGAAAAAGCTTTTGTGTATGAAAAGAAGGGGGAAAGTGAGTAACGTTCCTTACATTTGCAGGCTTTGTGGTTGCTCCTCTGTGTAGCCCTTCCTCCCAGCCTTCCATTATCGCTAGGTTAAAGCCCAGCTCATGACTAACCAGCTGCACCTGTAATTCTGCACAGGTGTGCACACAAAGAAACCTTATGTTCCTAGTTGCCTCTCCTCTACTGAATATGCAAAAGCCATTTTAACACACAATGTCAGCATTTTGTTCCCATTGGAGTAGGACACAGCACAGTCTCTGACCACTTTCACCCTATGGAAAAATACAGTGGTTGTTTTCAAGTTTATCAATTTGTACTGAAACAAAATCCACCACGTTGAAAATAAAATACCAACATGTGCACTGATGATCTGTCCTAATCTGTCTAAGCCTAGGTTATTTCCTGGGCTTCTGAAATACATCATCCCACTCCTGCTGTCTCACCTGGCTTCAAAGGCAGTCTGTGCACTGTCATTCTGAACAACAAGATTTGAAATGGCTGCCTCGTATGGAGCGCATCAGTGATGTCATCAGTCTGAACAGTACTCAAATCCCTCTCCTAGTAAGGAAAAACACAGGCACTTGCCCAATTACATTCCCTGACAAGCAAGGTCCCCAGTACTTGTCATACAGCTGGACTGACTGGACAAGAAGAGGCATAAAATAGGCCAGTGTTTCTTCTTTTCATTACTTGATCATATGAGTCTCTTCATCAGCATCATAGAACTCCTCATCTTCACTTCCACTCTCTGTAGAACTGTCTTTGTCTCCAGACTAGAAGCAAAAAGGAAGTCATTAGTTAGACTGAAGCCACTAAATCAATCTCAGCACACATGAACATGAACCATTACACTTCTATGGAATGCTGGTAGAGAAAAAGTAAGAAAACACAGGGCAAACCGCTGTATTAAAACTTTGTAAAAAGACATTACGTTAATTAAGATTTCTTTAAGTCCTTGGTTCTTCAAAGTATCTTTAAAAGAGATGGGGGTTTAGTGGATGGACTTTCTCTGCTCCACCAGCACACTAGAGAATATATGCAGGAGAGAGTGGTTCTGAAGTGATAATCTACTGAACTTTCTTAAATTTAGTCTAAGGTGCCTACTCTGTGGAGAGCTACTGGAAACACAGTAGCTCACCACATTTCAGAACATGCAGATTACTTGATTAGGTAAAAGCTTCTCCATCCAAAATTAATACTTTTCCTTGGGTAGCACAGACATTTGACTGTGCAAGTTGAATTAAAAATATCCCCCTGCAATACTAAATCAAAGTGTCATGGAAAAGGGAAAAACCATTAGCATACTGTATTTTCAGAAGGTAAACCCCCTATTATAGGCATACCTACTCCAGAGTCCTTTTCACCACACAATTTACACCACATACCCAAAATAAAGTCAGCTGCTACAGCTAATTGATTTTTATTTGGCCAGTGTAACATTTTTCCACGGAACTGACACAAATGATTCCAGTTAAAAAGATTCTCCTGCTAGTATAAAATCCATCTACTTTGATTATTTAGGGGTTTTTCACCAGTATGCTTGTATCCATCCTAAGATTTCTGGTTGCCTAGTCATATGCTAAGAAGGTTGAGAGAGAGGGTGAAAAATAGAGAAATGGAAATAGTGTTCCTGACTGACAGTACCATGCAAGCAAAATCTGTAGCTTTAGATCTCTCTTCAGAGGAGCTTTGCTACAGCAACGTGCGTTAACTGCAAAGGAATTTCAAGCAGTTTGAGCACTACGACCTGTCAGAAGATGTAAAGGGAATCATGTTAGGCTTTTTTTCTAGACTTCTATAACTATTTGAGGAAAGTCAGGCTATCACTGGATGCTGTCCAACTTGAATATCACATTCATGTATGTTAACAGGAACAAAACCTCCATTCTGGGCAATCAGAACACGCGTAATCTTGAAAATGGTACAAAAGGACAATGGATTCCACAGGGGGAATTCAGGGTATGCCAAATAAATTCTAAATCTTTCTCACAACAGCTTCATAAGACCTCTCATGGCCTTGTCAAATAGGGTTAATGTTCAACAGCTTTCCATTTTATCAGCACTTTCTTCATGAGCTTTAAAATAAATCCCTAATGTGTCACAGACATTCCAGATATAACTTCACTGAAGTTACAGGATTAGTTAAGGCCTGAACCAATGACTTTTTCATTTGGATTCAGTAATTTTAATCCATCTGGGCAAAATGTTCCTGAAGAACATTCAATTTTTTTTTTTCCTTTCGTGGGTCCTGTTTGATTGGGATTTTTAAGAAGCCTGCAGAAGTACAAGCAAAGAAGATTTAAACCTGAAAAGACTGACTGACATAAGTGAACCAATTTGTGAGAATACTAACAGATAATACTTGTCACCTCAAAGGGTAATACCGATCTCAGTTGGCTAAAGAAGAAAATAAAAATGTGACTTTCCACCCCGAAGTTGTAACACCTGCACTGCTTGCAAGAATTGCTTTTGTTGGTAAACCATCTGCACAATTAAGACGTAATAATCCTGTAATTACCAAAATAACGGCTGATGTAAACGTGTATGATGGATTTGTGTAGTCAGCAAGAATGTGGTGCCATAACACATTATCCAGTATGGTTGAAAATGTTTATAAAATACACATGTAAAGTAGCTAAAGTGTAAAACTAATGGTTACAGGGCTGCCTCTTTCAACCTTTCTTCAAGGGTGCTTTTGTCACTAAACTGTGCTGTCCTATCAAGAATTATTACAGCTAAACTTGGTAAACAAGGCAACATATTGAAGCTTCTGATAGGAAGCAAATGTCCCCATTCTAGAAATATGTGATTGCTGTGAAAATAAGTATGACTACCTGTGAATCTCAGAGGGCTTGCCCAACAACTATTCAAATGAAAGTAAAAGGTGTTTTAAGATCCTGTCTCATCTCAGCCTAATGGGACAACTAACATTTTTTGTTACAAGAATCTTCAAATCTCCTGACCACTTATTCTATTTCTGTAAGTCCCTCGATACTCAAAGTTTTGGGACCAGGATTTAAACTTTAAAACTTTACCCAAATTCAAACGCCCACTTCCAGCTCTCTAGCTACTTCTTTTTAATCCCACTTCATTCACAGAGGAGTAAACAGGTCAAAAAATCTCCGTATAACTGGTAGATACAGACACCTAAAGAGGGGTCCAGGAGTTTAACAAAATAAAGTGATATGAAAAACACCATACAAGGAAACCTCATTGAAGAACATCCTGTTGCCACGTTTATTTATGCTTGTACCTGGGAGTTTTGTAGTTCCAATGTTTTCAATGAATCTCATTTCCCAGAGTCAATAGTGGGAGAGATCTCAGAAGTTAGGCTGGCTTTAATAAACCCATTTAGAGCCTCTCTAGGACAGACCTGATAACTGGCACTACAGAACAGCTGGGGCAGCTCAGAAGTAGTGTGCTGCCTTTGAGAGCAGCCCTTCACAAACAGCCTTCTGGTTTTGTTAACATCTAAGGCTTCTCAAGCTTCAGTGTCCAGCTTTGGATGAAGCACACTGCAGCAATCGGTCTTAGAGATCAGAGACGCGCAGACATCACTTTATCCCAAAGAGAAATGTTGTAAGCTTGTGGCCTTGAAGGGATGAATTAATCCAGCTATATTTCAGCCTGCATTTCCAGAAAACATTTCAGACATGACGGTAGGGTTGCTACACTATCTTGTCCTTGAGGCCTATCCTCCACAGGCCAAGAATCACTATCCTAATCTATTTAGAGTGGCAGATTCAAGCTGACAGCTGAAATAAACACAACAGAAAAGTACTAGGAAAAAAATCAGTATACCTGTGAGCCATCTAGGGCTTGCAATGACATGGCTTCATCACCCAGCCTCCAGTATGAGCACACCTGCAGGTCTGATATCGTTTCTAGCAAGGGGCTGTTTAAGGTCTCAGGCAATAATAAGCTTAAGAGCCCAGACAACAGACCAGTTGCTCCAAACACAATGTAAGGCAGAGACCACTGTACAGATTTCTGGAAAAAATAACAGAGTTAGGTTGAGATTGGTTCCTTGTAGTTCACATTGCATATTAAAGGACCTAGCCTTTACAACCATTGCCTCTGGCAGTGTCTGTGTTCCTATTTAGTGCAAAAGTCACCAATCCTTCTGCTGGGGGTTTTTTGTTTGCTTGGTTGGGTTTTTTACCAGTATT
Organism: Platysteira castanea; assembly: GCA_013397175.1. Taxonomy (NCBI): domain Eukaryota; kingdom Metazoa; phylum Chordata; class Aves; order Passeriformes; genus Platysteira; species Platysteira castanea. The sequence goes on from VYXC01006384.1 coordinate 1,015,566, forward strand.
GTCAACTGTATCTTGTCAATACTATTAGAACTCCACAGATTTTGTCATGAACTTTTAAAGAAATATCTGCTAAATTTGAGTGCAATTCTTGCCTCTAACATACGTACTTTTTAACAAATGCCAACATCCCTTTGTAGCAGGGAATAGGTATCACAGAAACATGGACATGCTGCTTGGAGATCTCCTGAGGTCATCTAGGCCAACCACCTACTCTAAGCACAACTACACCCACAACTGGACCAGGTCAATCATTGCTTCATATAATCAAATATCGACAAAACTCCAAGGATGGCGATTTCCCCTCCAAGTAGATTGTTCCAGGCTGCATTAAGCCTCTCAAAAACATTGTTTTTCAAATTTCCTATCTAACCTCCAAGCCAAAACTGGTGATAAACATGCTAACAATGTGGGATAGTGTCAAAAACCTTACAAAAGCCTTCCCTGCTCTCTTCCCTTTCCTCATCCATATTGCCTTCTGTGATGAAATGGCTGACTATCAAATCAAACTGGCCGAGAAGGAATTGTCCTTAATAAATCTATGTTCACTGATCCTGATTACCTTCCTTGCCTTCACATGCTTATAAACAGACTCTGGGAGGTCATGTCTCAATCCTTCCACAGACTGAGATAGAGGTGCTCAGCCTGGAATACCCTGGTTCCACTTTATGATATTTAAGACACAGGATTAGTCTTTTTCCTCCCACACCTACCAGCAATCCTTCTCTACAGTAGTGGTTTATCACAGACGATGGACACTTGCTTCACTATCACAACCATTCTTAGGGAATCCTATCCCACGGAATGGAAAGCTTTCAGCTCTAAGCACTCTTGAACCTACTGCTCCTCCTACTGTTTGCTGGCCTTCTGCTTCCTCAACTGTGCTGACAGGCAGAGAGTGTTGGAGTCAAGCGTTGTCTCTCAAGACTGAAGTACAAGTATTTCAGCTTATTCCATGTCACTCACCAATGGGATGCCCATCCCATTCATCAACAGGCATTTTCACTGAATTTCCTTTAGCTGACAGAATCCCTATTTATGTTCCTTGCTAGTTTTAGCTTCAACCGAGCTTTGGCATTCCTGGAAACACCTCTGATAGCCTAAGCAACGTTTATAGTCCTCTTCTGCTGCCTGCCCCTGTTTTCACAGTAAAGAAGGCTTATTTTCAAAAATGGAAAGAGTTTAACTGTTTGTTTCAAAAACTCACCTTGTAAAGAAAAATTCTAAACTGAGAAAAATAACAGGCTGTGATCAAATAAAAGACCAACATTTAATGTCTTATCTCAGCAGTTAACTTTTCCTATTCTTACTATTAAGAGAGAGCTGCAGACAAAAGACACTTAAAATGTTTTAAAATACTGGAAGAAATTACAAAACACAAAAATAATTGATTATTTTCTCAAATCAGTGTTCATTTGTTATTTAACCAGAGCTATTTTCATTTTCATGGAACCTCTTCAAACACTATGATCCAAGATTTGTGTCTCATGCAGTACCAAATCTCTGGCAGACGCAATATAATGGATGCCCCAACTGCTACATAAAAGCTGCCTATTAAATCCACCTGGTAGACTGGCAGCAGTCTTGGCTTTGCCTGTTCCCCAGAGGTGCTCACACTCTCACCTGCCCAGTGCTTCATTCCGCAGATGAAAAGCCTCCCTGTGCTCACCTGCCCTTTTGCTAACCTTCTGCCTCACACGTAAGATGGCAAATGGCAGAGAGGAAAATTAGCTGAGATGAAATCTGTCACATTAAAGGAATTGTCACTGGGCCTCAGCAAACAGCTGGGAAACACTGGCACACTTTTATGTGCATACACGTAACACTCTAAGCAGAGGAAAGTAATGGTATCATCCCCACGTTTTGTTCTTCAGAATCTTTCTTTGCCTTGCCAGTGTATCAGATCTCCACCTCATCTCCATCCACTGAAAGACGAACTGCTTTGCTGATATTTATAATCCATGGATATTTAATGAAGTGCACTGACAATAAAACTTGATTATTTCTCAAAAATATGAGTTATTGAGCCCATATGCTTGATTTTGATGCAGTATTTCTTTTAACCACATGGGTCTCTTGCTAATGCTTGCGTAGGGTTTCAAATTTGGTATCACCATCTTGGTGATTTGAAATTATTATATTTTAAGGTCCATGAGCTAGGTCCCAAAATTGTTACAGAGCTAAAATACCTTCTAAGTTATTTAATGCTGAGGTTTTGTCTAATCACACAAATGATACTGCAATGCCTTTGGCCTACCATGATACTGTTAAGACAGGCAATTTACCTATCTTAGTTTATACACATAATTTATCCCAAACACTCCCATCTCTGTAAGCCTCTGATACACCAGAGCCACAAAACAAAAATATACATAACAGAAGTTCAGACAAACCAATGAAGGGACAAAAGGCGCAATGATTCCACCAACACGGGAAAACATGGAGCAGGCACCCATTCCAACATTCCTATGAAAAAAACCAAAAATAATTAATCTTCTGGAAAGTGTTGTTGAGCAAGGAAAAAGACTCATCAGTCACGACCCTGAGCACATTAACTGGCAAAGGAAAGTCAAATGTAACTGAAAGCAACCCAAGACAGGAATGAAACATATTTTTGTGATTAAAATGAAGCAAAAATTCCCTCTACATTCAGAATTTTTACATACATATATAGAGAGGCAGAACAAGTGTCATTAGAGTTCATGCATCTTGCCTCTGTCTGAAACTCTGGCTGAATATATTTATCCAAATCCTATTTATCAGCAGATTTACCCACTCATGGGAAAAACACCACAGTATAGTTTCACTCGTGGCTGATCATCACATGCACTCATATGGTAGAAGCTTCTGTCTGCTCTGTGAGCACAAGCAGGGAGTACTCTTGCCCCTAGTGAATGGAAACTTACTGTTGCTTACACACAGCCAATGAAGCATCAAGTTACTTTTACAAAGCTTATTGACCAGTCATCTTCAATGTTCCTGGTTTAGCAAGTATGATGATAGAGTTGTCTGGTTTTATAAAGCACCCATTAAAAGAATTATCAGCAGTGCTATTGTTATCCTCATTAAGAAAAGGGGAATTGTAAGCAGGCCACGCAGCTAGAGGTCTATTTTACTGTTACATAAAAATATGGTTAGTCTGAAGAGAACACGGCAAATTTGATGGAAGAAGGAGTGAGAAGAGGATAAGGAAAGAAATATATTGTAAAACTACATATAATCATTATACATAACTGAAAAATTCAAGTTAAAAATTACAGTTAATAGAAAAAAATTAAGACAAATAAAGATGATCATGTAATAGAACCAGAAAAATGAAGACTTAAAATGAACCTGTGTTACCTGATGACTGTAGGATAAAGTTCTGATGTGTAGATGTAGACAATGTTAAAAGCAGCACTGATTGTCAGTTTTCCCAGCAAAGACAGAGAGTGACTGTTCACCACTGCAAACACTCCAGTATCTGAGAGAGAAAATGTGACCCTTGTAAGGCTTCTGAGCACTCAAATACACCTCCAACCATTTCAATCACACAATAGCATGGTGGGAAAAGGAATCTAGTGAAGAATCTAAAAGCTGAAACTACATCTCAGTATTTTCAGTCTACCACTAATTAGATACTAAATTAGTTTATCAGAAAGTTGAAGAAAAGTATAACAGACACATTTTCCAAAAGTGATCACTTTTTTTTAAACATGAGTCCTATTCACTACCATTTCTATAGTATCATAGTATGTTTCTAAAATTATTATTTTGAAAGGAAGATGCTGTAGAGAACCATACCAAATTTCCCATTCAGCTTAGTTTGTCAGTGTTTATTTGCTTATATCAGGCAAATCAGAGCTCACCCCAGTGAGGACAGGTGCTTCCTTCTGGCCAGTGAGCCATTTGACTTCCTAAGGCACTTCACTCTTGCCTGACTCGGGCAGTCCAGTACCCAGCTGATTTCCTGGGGTCTCAAAGTTTTGTCCCCTCTTTTTACATGTTTTCTTTGTAAGAATATGCAAAAACTACTTGATGACTGGTACCAGCCAAACCAGAATATCTCCAAGTGTCCACACTCTAGCATCTGGAATAATTATGAAAACCTGAGTTGCACCCCTTTAAAAAAGGTTTTACCTATTAGACCCACTGCCATCTAGAGCAACTCCTGTACTCTGCCATAGATGTTTAATTTCTTCAATCACTCTTCAAGTGTTTCAAAGATTCCCTCACTTTATGAAAGGTAATATATAACCATAAATCTTACTAGCAAGGTGAATTATCTGGTTTTAAAAAGAAAAACTGCTACATAATCTGAAAATTAACATTAGTGCATCTTTACACATATTGTGTTTAATTTCACATTTCTTAAAGATCTCTCAGTTTAGAAGTTTATCAGAATGCTCTGTGAGCTGTAACTTATGTGGTCACATTACTATTAGCACAATCACACTACTCTTGAACATTACAGAGCAGTGAGGGAAACATGGAGACTTGTCCCATCACTCAGTTCTTCAGATCTTCTGACACTGATCTTCCACTTGGAGAGATACATCCAAGTTCCACAGGTACTACTTACGCCAGCATATCAGCTGGCTAATGGAGATACCACAATCGTTCATTGGGATTACATCAGAAACATTCGAAAGGAGCAACTGATGTGAACAGAAGTAAAGTGCAGAATCCAAATGCAAAAATTTAAATCCAAACCTTTCTAATACAAGTTTTAGCTAAGGACTTAAGAAGGTTACTGCTTATTCTTTTTCAGAGTCATCTTCTCTGGCTTCAAAAATTGAGACTCACGTGTGATATGAGCCTAATCTTCCAGCAACCATCAAATTCTTGGGCTGTAGGATGCTGCCTTTACCAGTTCTTACCACATACTCCAGAAACAAAAAACCACTTACCTTTCTTCTTAGGCAGAAACATGACAATAAGACAAGCCAATCCTCCCAGGAACAGAAATGCACTCAACGTTCGCTTCCGACCAAACCTGATATGCAAAGATAACAAAGGTTTATGTTCTGCATTAGGTTTGTGGGTTGCAAAGTAATGAATCCTCTGAATTCACACAGACTCTTTATTTGCAGTTGGGAATTCTGAATACCATCTTCCACCAACACTTCCTCTCACACCGTTTTTAAACAAGCTTCTGCTGCACACTTAACAAAATGAACGCCAACTATAGAGCGGCTGACAGTTTCTAGGATTTTGAGTTGCCTCCCGCTGTGTGTGACATTTGTAAACCTCCTCAGGAGACACAGAAGAGTGACTGGGAGGAAATTCTACAAAAACTGAGAGACATTGTCCAGAGTATCGAGGTTCAGGAAAAGGCTGAATATCTGCTCTCCTCACACAGTAATTCACACAGGTACTGCTATTGCATGAGACCACACGACAGCTCCAGCGGAGTGGAGTCACGATAGCTCTGTCCCAGCAGCGAGGATGGGATCACGCGGCAGCGGTGGGAAAGACGCTATCTAGTGTTAGCCTGCAGTCAGCGCAGCTTCCACCGAGCCACATCAACCCCATCTGAGCCAGGGAGATGCCTCACCATTAGATGAGCGACTGAAAACAAGCTAAACTGCTATTTGAAATAGAGATAAATCAATGGCACTTTCACATTGAAGTGGGAAGCCCCACACAACAGATAAAAGCTAGGAGGTGTGATACATAGAAAACCTATCTTTGACAAAAGTTACAAGGAAATCCTGAATGGGATAATAAATTCCATACTTACCACTTTTGGTTAATCAAGTAAATACAGATTGGGTATGCTGGGATTTCAATCAAGCCTGACAGGGCCAAATTGGCATAAATACTTCCGCCTAAGTCACCCACATTAAGGGTAAGACCGTAGTAAACCAAGCTGCACACAAACCTGCAAAAGACAGGAAAAAAAAAAAGTAAAATCAGAGCTGACACTTTGCCTGCCAAATCAAAGCACTGGTCTGGCACAATATACTATAAGCTATATTTAGTGTTCAGCAGATAGGTCTACAATGTTCCTCTCTAAGCATATAATGCTTTCCAGGCAAATAAACCATTTTGTCTCAGCAAAGACCCAATTCCTGACTTACCACTGACTAAAATTGAGACTACACTTAAGAAGACTGTGCATAAACTAGAATAAAGTTACAATGCAATCACTACTGTATTATTTGACTTCAGAAATGTCTTTATCCCTTTTTTAAAAATCAGGTTACACTTTCATCCACACTTCTTCCAATTGTGTGTAAATCAAATTTCTCAAGGAATTCAAACAACACTTCAACCTTCTTTTAATTTCTACACCCTGGTCCAGTTTTATTCATTCTCCAACTGTTTAACTTTCCTTTTGTAACTCTATTGTCATGTTAGCCCCTGTAAAGGCAGTTGTCTTTACAGGGAGGAAAGAAACTGGTCACTAATTCATTCTGCAGGAAATCAGCAATTCTCATTTAAGGAACAGAACAATCAGCTATTTATTCTGTAGTAAGCGTTTGGAAAAGCAACAGGAAAACAGCTCAGTGTTGTATGCTGGCAAAATAATTTTAATCTTAATACATCTTTCCCAAATGTATGCATTATAAAAGCAACTATATGAGCAGTAACGCCTGAGAACCTGCATACTATGTACCACATAAGATTTCTTTAAAGTAGCACCAAAAGACTTCAGGGTTAGCAAGGTATCTGAAAAAAAACAGGCCCTTTTGGAGTTAAATTTCTGCTAGTGACTAGAGGGAGCATCACAGGCTCCCACTCCTCACTACAGCAACTGCCAACACTGGCAGCACTTTCTCTTACGAAAACAAACACGCTCATTAGACAAGGTAGGCCACCCTCCTGCTAATGGGCTCCTTACTCACAAAACAAGGGATAATCCATGTGACAAGATACTGACTGGCCCTAAGAGGAGGACAGTGTAACTATTCTCAGCAGCCTTGAGGGTCAGAACAGAAGAGGTAGTTCTCAACTATTTTGATACTCAAAAAGCGTGATAGAAATGCAGAGACAAAACAGCTCAGAGCTGGACTGTAAAAACTGCTTTGTGTTGGGATCCTTTTTAGGTACGTTGTCTCTAACAATCTGTAGCATGAGCCAATTCTCAGCACCATATTCTCTCAAAGACTTAGAGGTTGCAGTAGCACAGCTGGGCCTACAAAGTATTTCAAGTACCAGGTGAACATCATGATCAAGGTGCGTCCCAGGAGAATCCTGTATCGGAACAGGTCCAGAAAGCTGCCAGCCTCTCTGGAGCTCCTCTCTGCTGGGAGTTTTAAGGAAAAAGTGCATTTCTGCTTGCGGTTCCTCTTTGCAATGAGGTAGAGGGCATCTTCTGCCTCGTTCAGACGGCCCTGGGAATAGAGCCAGCGCGGGGACTCGGGAATGAATCTGAAACACACACAAACATACACAGACATCTTTAAGGATTTTCTTCTCTATGAAGCTGAACCTGTCTAAAGGAATAAGGCTGAAATACACTTCAGTAAAATAAAAAGTTTTTCAAACAACCCTTCAGGTACAAAATTCACTTACTGAAACAGAAGCAAAGCATGTTGAAAGGAAACATATATCATACATAATTTAGATACCAAGAAATTACATTGAGTGTATAAACATACACATACGCAGGAAGAACAATATTACAAGTTACAGTATGATTAGGATCTTGTCTTTGGAGAATTCAGAATTAAGGAGGGACAAATTACTACAAGTAACACAGGATGTTTTTGTAAGACCAATTTCTCATTTTGAATAAGACCACCTTCCATTTCCCATTTTCCAGCCTTTTCTCAAATTCTCTCCTGTAGACAAGAAGGCAGAAACTGCAAGGGTCATGCTCCTCATGTTCACGTGACAGGTCTGTAACTCCAACACTGTCTACTAAACAAATCTTCTATTACTTTCAGACTTTCAAAACTAATTTAAACTTTAGCCTTTTGCCAGAAGCTTTTTAAGATTTTTGACTCTGACCAAAAATTACATTTTTCCATTAACTTTAAAAGAATGTGATTCTGTGTTTTCACCTAAAAAAGACCATAGAAAGGAACATACTTTCTTCCCCAGGATAAAAATCTGATAGTATTTTCTACACAGAGTAATTTTTAAGCAATGTGACAGGGAGGCAGTGTGAAAAAAGTGAAAAATCACCTTTTTCTTAGAGGAAAGATAGGCCTCTGAGCACAGCCCTGAAATTGCAAGCATAACTTTCTTAAGAAAGTTGTGCATATCAATCTGAAAATTAATTTTTTTTCCCAAGGGTCCCAAGCACCACAAGGTTTTGAAATATCTAATGTGTCATCTCTGCCTTTCACCTCAAGAACAGCCTCAAAGACCTTTCCCTGAGTTCTGATACTTCCTTTGAAAGGGCGTGCAGATTTTTTGAGGAGCAAAAGCTTTATTCAAAGAGTTACTGAAGTGAAACAGATGTTGGAAAGGAAAAAAACCTCTAGTTTCAACAGCAGCTAGAGTAATTTCATTCTTTCAGTTACTGACATTTAGATATCAGGAAGTATGTAAGAAAAGAAGAGCACACTACATCACAGAGCTTTCAGTGTTGAAATTCACAAACACAAAGCCCCTACTATCTTCAAAAAGATCACATCTGAAAAATTAAAAGGAGCTGCCCCTTTTTTCTCTTTCATGTCATCTCTAAGACTGAACATGCAAGCAATTTTGATGCTGTTCCTTCTGTGCGAACAGAAGAAAAGCATCATGTTATCACATAACCACAAAATCATTCCTGTACCTTTTCCCATGTATTTATAGTGCCTCAGAGCACTAAACACCAGCTTAGATCATCTACATACACCAGCTAAAGAATAGGATGTGCTTCTCTACCACTCTAGAGACTGTTCCCATCTACAGTCATACTGCACATACAGTACAACGTGGACTTACAAGCTCAAATATTGCAGCACTACTCTTTGAAGAAATCACAGACCATTTGGGGAGTGGGGGGGACAGGGCTACAAGTTGAGAGAAATACCTTATTTACATCATTTCATGCCACCCTAGAAAGGCAACTTAATAGTTTGGTTACTCCTTTTTGTTATTTTGGGGCGGAGTGGGGGGG